>CM032480.1:11365938-11880360 GCA_019059595.1 Marasmia exigua | reverse complement strand
TTCGGGTTTCTTGCTTTGACTTCTACGCATTCCCCGGCAAAATCCTCCTCAGCTACTTTATTCGAAGAAGACGAAGAAGCTGGTTGGGCCACCGCGGTCTTATCGTTTCCTGGTAAGTTTTCCAGCTTTTGTGTTTCTTTAAGTATGCGGCTGTTTCCTAAATCCTCAGTTTTCGAAGACTTCGTCACCTTGCTCCTCTGCTTTTGTCCAAGGCCGGAAATGTCGATGGCCCGTCCGGGCGGGATCTACTTGGCACTCGAAATTACCGGTTTAGGCTGGGCAGGAGTGTAAAGACATCTTTTCTTATCCAGTTTCATATCTAGCTGTTCCACCTTTGCGGATAGTTCGTCCACTAGACATCAAACGTGCTTCCAATTCGTTTCGTAGATCACTCAGATTGATTGAAGTGCGAATAGTATCCATGATGCTATCCATGATATCATTGGTATTTGCAGTCTGAACAGTCCGCGCCCTTGGTCGAACGGTGACATGGTCCATGCTACACATTGATATATCGGCGCAATCACTCGCAATACTCATGTCGTGTATCAACTGTACTTGTCGAACTGGAGTACCTGAGTTGTCCCCTTTGGGTATTTTGCTGCGGCATTCCACGCATAACCATGTCTTGCGTAATTCAGACGACATCGATAAATAATTATCCTGAGTGATATTAGCACATAAAAGATCGTAAAGCTGCTTACATTTGACGCATTGCATAAAAGCGACTCCATTTCCGATAGCGCCCCGGCACCCGGTGCACACTATCGCTCGCGACGTCATCGTAGGCTAGTAGCAGGTGCGCTCGGCGTAGCAACAGCGAGGCGAGCGGCCGGGTGTGCATAAGGCGGCGCCGACCAAACGGCAGCCGGCGGCATTCTCTCTGCGTTACCAAAAAAAAAAGGTGTGCCGCAGTACAATCTTAATATTTATATACTGACACAGAAATATTAAATACTAATACATAGATAAAATATGAATATACTAATACATATCTACATAAAATGACATAGAAGTAAACTGAAATAAAAATGTGAAGTTAAAAATAACTTAAAGATCAAGGGAAGGAAAAAGCCCTTTTTCAAATGGCTTCCACTTAAAATATTAATCGTTACTTATAAGGAAAATTTAAAAGTAATTCTCCCCGCCAAAACTCATCTATTCCTGGAAGGAAGCTGAAAAATGTTTAAGTTAAGATTTCATCCCAGATAAATAATTATAATTAGCTAAGGAAAGATGTTCCGATTTCTATAGGCTTCATTTCCAAGATTGGCAATTTTTTTGAATAATATGGAAAAAGAACTAATTACAATTTTTTAGCTTGATAACATATGTATTTTTTTTGTTATGAGATGAGCATAGTAGTCTGTTAACTTTGATCATTATATTTTTATTCTCTTCTCAATAATTGAAACTCTGTATTTGAAAAGAGTAACTAAGTACTCAATTTTTTGCTGGTGTCTTCTCAGTATAAGTCGACATTCCGAACCAGCGGTAGATAATAATATGTGTACCTATTTTGACCTTCATAAATATTCTGTATTCATAAATATTATGTCACTCTTACCGAGGCGTCGTAAAAGGCGACTAAGGTAAAGCTGCTGGCATGATCATCAGCACCCAGAGAAGGAAAACTCTGCATTTCTATCAAAACCCTTGCCAACCCGTCTGCCAAGCGTGGTGAGTATGGCAATTACCCCTCATGTGATTGAGGGAGGCCCGTGCCCCAGCAGTGGGGATTTAAATGGGCTGATGATGATGATGAAATATTTTGTATGAACCTAAATTGAATAAAGTTTTTTTTCTTTATCATTATCCGAGCCTTTAAAAGTAAGTTGATTTTAATATCATTTGATAACTTTTGCTATTTATAGCAACGTTTGCGACAAAACCAATTTCATAATTGCATCATTTTTGATACAGCTTTCAAACAAAGTTATCCCGAGATTCATGTTAACTATTTGGTGGCATCACGGCTGCCACGTTATTTATAAGTTATTTATAAACATAAAACTACTTACTAGCGCCATGGCCTGAAGGTACTCCTACCTAAAGCCATGGCCGAAGCTGAGTGAGCTACTTTTCACTGACTATCGCGACATACCTTACACACACACACACATGTACGCGAATACTTAGTGCCCGGCTTGAGAAGCCGTATTATTACTTTGTTTTTTTTTCTCTGTAATTTTTTTTTGTTTGTCTCCTTTTATATTTGTAATGTTGTGTTTGCTGTTTTAGTTTGTATTTGTTTCTTTTTCTCTTAGTTTAAATATTATATGATTATACTTGTTATCAAATGATATTAAAATCAACTTACTTTTAAAGGCTCGGATAATGATAAAGAAAAAACTTTATTCAATTTAAAAGTCCAGCTTGGTAAGGCCAACTTCCAGAAAGAGGTCGATCGACGAATCCAACTCGGCTGGGCAGCGTTCGGGAAGCTACGCAGCATATTTTCGGCAGATCTACCGCAGTGTCTCAAGACGAAAGTCTTTAATGCGTGTGTGTTGCCAGTGATGACATACGGAACCGAAACGTGGCCGCTTACAATGTGCCGATTAAGGAGGCTCAAAGTCACCCAGAGAGCAATGGAGAGGGCTATGCTCGGGGTCTCCCTGCGTGATCGTATCAGAAATGATGAGATCCGCAGGAGAACTAAGGTCACAGACGTAGCCCAAAGGATTGCATGCCTTAAGTGGCAATGGACAGGGCACATAGCGAGGAGAACAGACGGCCGTTGGGGCGGAAAGGTCCTCGAGTGGAGGCCACGTACAGGAACTCGCAGCCGTGGCAGGCCTCCTACAAGATGGACCGACGATCTGGTGAAGATCGCGGGAATCCATTGGATGCGGGAGGCACAGGACCGATCTGTGTGGAGAACATTGGGGGAGGCCTATGTCCAGCAGTGGACGTCCATTGGCTGAAATGATGATACTTGTTGCGTTCTTATCTGTAAAATGTGCTGTGTCGTATTTTTCAGTGAATAAATGTTTCTATCTATCTATCTATCATAAGGAGTGTTTTAGAAAGGTCTATTTCATGTGATATCTTGGAGAGTTTTTTAGCCATTCTTTCTACTAGACGTGTGTAACTCTTTACTGAAACGACTAAGTGATCCGACTCAGCCAAATGATACACTGTTTCAAATATCTAATGTAGCAGATGGATCGCCTGTTGGTAAACAATTGTCGCCGCCCACAGACACCCGTGACATCAGAGTCACAAGTGCGCTGCAACCTTTAAACCCCCCTTTCCCCTGATTTGGGCCTCCAGTACCGAAACACAGCACAGTGCTGTTTCATGCCGGTTTTCTGCGTAGACATGGTATCACTCAGGTCGAGCCGTCTCTTTCATGATGAAGCGTGGCTCTCTTGGGGGAGCCACGCTTCAAGACAATAAATTTAAATCAAACAGACGCTGATATAATAATGAAAGTTTGTCTAGAACATTCCGCAATTTTCGAGGTAGAAAACTAAGAATCAGAATCATTGATTCCGAAAACTAAACTAACTAAAAATAGCCATAAGGACTATTTGTGACTAACAAAAACATCGCGTCTTTTTTTTTTGGAAAGGGAAACCTAGTGGTACCTCTGTGTTTAACGCGAGCGAAGCCGCGGGAAAAAGCTAGTACTTATTTAAATGAACTTGTTTTTAAACTCAACGACTGCTACTGTACTTTTCAACTAAAAACGTTTTTTATGAGAAAAAAATATGTGGTCCATGAGGGCATACGCTTAAATGTCAGAGAGCGTGACTTTCGAATTAATTAAACAAACTTCTGACCAATTAATATTTGTTTCACTTAGTAAATATTGGTGAGCTAATTAATCTTGGGAGCTCAGGTTTACTTAGCAATGTTTTTAATAAGTTATGGAAGTCGTGACCTCATTTCTAATTGGATCTACTTAACTATAATTTTAACGACTTAAAAAAAGTAAGAGGTTCTATGTTCGACTGTATGTTTGTTATTTTTTAAAATTTATGTACTTTTTTTGTGCTACAAAAAAAAGAGACACTAAAAAGTATGAAAAAAACGCTACAAAAAAAAACCGCTTTCAAAAATCATCATCATCAGCCCATTTAAGTCCCCACTGCTGGGGCACGGGCCTCCCTCAATCACATGAGTACCATACTCCCACGCTTGGCAGACGGGTTGGCGAGGGTTTTCGATATAAATGCAGAGTTTTCCTTCTCTGGGGTGCTGATGATCATGCCAGCACTTTACCTAGTCGCCTTTTACGACACCTCGTAAAGAGTGAGGGTGGCCTATTCTACTCTGCGGGGACCACAGACGGCTGAATCCTCGGTAGCACCTTTTCTCAGTGTCCGTCTGTCCGTCTGTCCGTCTGTCCGTCTGTCACAGCCGATTTACTCGGAAACTATAAGTACTACAGTGATGAAATTTGATGGGAATATGTGTTGTATGAACCGCTACAAAAATATGACACTAAATAGTAAAAAAAAGAATTGGGGGTGGGGCCCCCCCATACATGTAACTGAGGGATGAAATTTTTTTTTTTCGATGTACATACCCGTGTGGGGTATCAATGGAAAGGTCTTTTAAAATGATATAAAGTTTTCTACTAAACATTTTTCTTAAAGTGAACGGTTTTTGAGATATCAGCTCTCAAAGTCGTAAAAAGTATGTCCCCCCCCCTCTATTTTTATAACTACGGGGTATAAAATTCTAAAAAAAATAGAGGTGATGCATGCTAATTAACTCTTTCAACGATTTTTGGTTTGATCAAAGTATCTCTTATAGTTTTTGAGATAGGTTGATTTAACTGTAATTTTGGACTTTGCTGCTACGGAACCCTTTGTGCGCGAGCCCGACTCGCACTTGGCCGGTTTTTTTGCTATCATGTTACGTTAGGGTTGAGCATTCACATAGGACAGTGGCGTTTTTGCTTTTCTAGATCACATTTATAAAGATTCATTAAACCTTTTTGAACTACAGTTGAGCCAAAATAATAGGTCACATTTTACGTTTCTTTCATAGAGAGGTGACCTATTAAAAAACTTCGATAAATAGGAATAATCGTTAGGTAATACAATAATAATGGAAAAGAAGTAATCAGTACTTTTATTCGGAGAAAAATGAATTGAAATCATTGAAAAGAAAGATGATTGTAGGTACCGAACCTAGATATCGATCCGCGACCAGTTTCCATTAAAGCACTTATATTGGGTGCCATGTATGACGACGACGATGACGATGACGACATATTTTTTATGTTTGTCGCCGATTACTTTGCCATTTATGAACCGATTTAGATGATTATTTTTTAGTTGGAAAGTAGATAGTCCTGAATTAGTACCATAATAGGATATCAGGATCTGATGATGGCATCCTGGAAAAATTGAGGGGAACCCTCAAATTTTAAAGACACACTTAATGTTTATGTATCTTTTTTTTCCAAAATCCGCCAGTATTTACACCTGATTGTATTAATTTTGTGGCTCTGCTGATGATGGAAGGTCAACTCCTCAACGGCAAGGAGATAAAGGATAACTCTTTCAATACTGTACTCACAATTAGTTTGTTAGTTATTTGGCGGGGGTGGAAGAGGGAGGGGAGAGGGGGGGGGGGTGCCAAAAACTCAGACACTAAAAAGCTTAAAAAAAATCCGAGGCTAAGTCAATGGTATAGCGCTTTCATTTCATATAAATCTGACGTTACACTATAGATTACGATAAAGATTGCTCGAATAGGCCTATAGAGTCACAGTTCTGTATCATTGTCTCCTCTCAAAGATGTGGAGTGGACGCACAAAATAAATGGACACAGAATTTCGACTAGGCAGCAGAGGCGAAGGGTGAATATTTTCAAAAGGGAAGCCGGAATGTGAAATTAACTTACCAAAATGCTCAGCATGCCCATGGATACCCGTGACATCATTGGAGTCACAAGTGCGCTGCCAACCTTTAAACCCCACTTTCCCCCGACTTGGACCTCCGGTACCCCCACTCACGCAGCGAAACACAGTACAGTGCTGCTTCACGCCGGTTTTCTGTGAGGTCGTGGTACCACTACGATCGAACCGGCCCATTCATGCCGATGCGTGGCTATCCCACGGTCATATGTTAAAGTCGAAAAAAAATATATTTTTATTGGCGCGGCCTAATTTTACTACATGTTTTTTGTTTTCAAAATTTAGAGAACGAAGTCTTGTTCGATAGCAAATAATCTGTGCGACAGCAATATATCAGTATTAATGACATTTTTAACCGACGACCGACATTAAGATGACTTCAGCACAACACACAATACAAAAATTAATCCAATTCACCACAATTCAACACCAAAACAAATAAAATTCGACAAAACGAAAGCAACAAGTTGTTTACAATTAGCATTATCCGCCATTAAATAAAAACTAAAAAGCAAGGGAAATAAAAATATAGTACGCTCCTGTCATGATTTAATACCGGGACATGCATGCGACATTCATTCTTAATTCGGTATCATTACAATTTTACTTCTTTCTCGCTTGCACCTGTGCGTTGCTAATTAACCTATCTCTCTAACAAGCCGATAGACATCGAGTTATTTCTAAGTAAATTTGCACGTGCTAAAACGAGACGGAACATGACGATCTCACATAAATGAAAAGGACTCAGTATGAGAATTTGTAGTATGAAGAAGTAACTCGGTATTTTACCGGCTTGCCACCTGCATTATTTGCGTTGCTCATCAAGTTTTGTAGGCGTTAAGTCTATAATTCAAACTATTTGAAATAAGTAAGTGTGACAATAAGTGAATTTAACAGAAAAAAATATCGTTGGCGCATAGATTCGATTTTTCGTAAGGGAAGCCGACGGGAATCGGGTTGTATGGACTCTTCGCCACTGCTAGGCAGTATATCATATCGTGTTCCTCCCACACGTTCCGTAGTCTGTCTCTGTCACGAACCATGACCATCCAACCATCTGAACCATGCCAAGATCACTGTAGCGATTTAATGGTACCGATGTGGATGCAACAATAAAGAGACCGTTTAACTGTGGGACAGCAACGCTTCGGCATGAAGTGGCTGGCTCGATCGGAATGATACCACGGCCTCACGGAAAATCGGCGTGAAACAACACTGTGTTTCGGTGCGTGAGTGAAGGTGCTGGAGGCCCAATCCGGGCGAAAGGGGGATTTAAAGGTTTGCAGCGCCCTTGTGACTCCACTGGGTGTTGCCAGCAATCACCATCAGGTTATGTGTCTGCTTGTCTGCCATCTTTACATAAAAAGAGGTGTTAGCCACGCCTAGTGTCCCTATCTTAAGGTCTCTCATCGTCATCGTCAGCCCATTTAAGTCCCCACTGCTGGGGCACGGGCCTCCCTCAATCACATGAGGGGTAATTGCCATACTCACCACGCTTGGCAGACGGGTTGGCGAGGGTTTTGGTATAAATGCAGAGTTTTCCTTCTCTAGGTGCTGATAATCATGCCAGCAGCCTTACCTTAGTCGCCTTTTACGTCACCTCGGTAAGGGTGAGGGTGGCCTATTCTACTCTGCCGGGGACCACAGCACGCCAATTAAATAAAACCACTTTTGCACTTTTTTTCCACACACAATTTAATCATAGAACTTAGGCAACTGTTTTATAATAATAGACAATATAGAAGTATCAAAAGTAAAGAAATATAAAAGACATAGATAATATACAAAAGGGTGGTTGTGGCTGTCGCCAACATGGGGTATATTTAGTTTAATAACCTCCTTTGCAAATTCGACAAATTCGACTTGAAGGTACTTAAATCGCCCCGCTGCCCCTGTCAGTTGTAATACCTATCAAAAAGACTTGAATTCCGCTGGCCTATTTGATATGACCTATTTTTGGGAGCCATCGCCAAGGTTTCCTATAAGAGGGTGTCTCTAAAAATACAATGAGCGTTAATGAAACTCAATGACCGCCGAATACAAAAGAAGACAACTGAAGCTTTTATTCATATTCAAATCAAGTGTCTAAAGTAATATCAAGTATCGCCGCACATATATGGAATGGAGGTCTTTTTGAGGATAGCCAAACATGTTTGAAAGTTATATTGCAGCAGCGATGGTAGCTTATCAAGGTGAATCTGTGAACATTTACATCCCTTTAACCACGTGTTTTACTAACCATTATGAACAAAATTTGTTCTATCACTTTTGGAAGTTCGCATGAAAAATTTCAACTTTTTATACAAAGTCGATCACGTGACTTAGTCATTTTGTATGGGGAGTCGAAAAAAATTTCGATGAATTTTGAAAGTCGTTGAACAAATTAATGTTGTTGAGAATGGTTGGTAGAACACGTGGTTAAAGGGTTGGGATGTAAATGTTCACAGATACACTCTGTATAGATAGATAGATACTCTTTATTGCACAACATACAAAACTTAAAAACTAGGTATACAGAGATACAATGTACAATATAGGCGGTCTTATCGCTGGGAGCGATCTCTACCAAACAACCTTGAGGTAAAGGACATTCGATCAAGAGGGGAGGGTGGTGCAATCCTTTTGATTTTCATCATTGATTAAGTAAATTTATAATATAATACATACAGGGTGCAAAAAGACCCTTAACGAAGCCGAAACTCACGTATTCAGCACATCATCAGGACCATTTTTTTTCTTCTAGACCATACCTGGGAACTCAATACTTTCCAATTATTAAAGGTCAAGTCAAAATAGAAATCTCAATATTTTGATGTAAATAAATTTTAAACATTATTACCTAATTTTTGTCCAAAGAAACTTGTTCAAAATTTTAAGTAATTCCTAGGGGAAAATGGCTTCAAAACGTTACAGCCCGCAATGTAATGTTTGAGAGCGGGGCGGGGGGTTGTGCGGGGGACGCGCCTCAGCGACTGAGGCACAGTAGATATATTGTTCATTGCATGGTCCGTTTATAGGATTAAAATTGACACCAAAAAATCAACTTCGTTTCCTATCAATAATTTTTTTGTTCTAAGACTTGTTTTAATGGTCTCACTTCGTAGATGCCGGCTTCGTTAAGGGTCTTTTTACACCTATATCTAGATAATAAATAAAACGTTATCATACACTAATATATACGAATGTTACCTAACTAAAATACAATATAACCTACACAAATTATATAAAATATACTACTTATATATACTATAGTACTTATATATAGTATAGTAACATTAATGACATTTTTTTTTCTGACTTGCACTACCTTACCCTTTTTTAATTCGCTATACTTTTCCTCTACCCCGAGGTTATCTGGAAGAGATACGCATCCAAATTTACAGAGCTTAGTCGACTAAGCTCTGTAAATTTTTTGCCATAAAGTGTATCAATCTATCTATCTTAGTGATTATGAAGGCGTTTTCCATACGCCGAGTAGTGGTTCGAGCCCGACTGGATTTTTTCAAGTCTATGTGCGTATTTCTACCATTAGCTCGGAGCAGTGGGAAAACACCGCGTGAGAACCTGCACGATTTGGATAGTTTCTGAAACGTGTAACCATGGTTCAGTTAGTCTGGTTCCCCTCTTAAAGGGTTGCGAAGGTCAGACGGCAGTCGCTTCATTGTAGTTACGAGACTCCCCAAATCCTGAATCATGGTTTTGACGACCCATTTGGTACAGTGGTTGTGAACGCTGCCTTTGGTCCAAGGGTTGTGGATTCGATCCCCGCACAGTACAAACATTTGTGTGCATGAACATGTCTGTTTGTATTCATTTCTAGACGTCCACTGCTGGAAACAGGCCTCCCCTAATGATCTCCACACAGATCGGTCCTGCGCCGCCCGCATTCAATGCATTCCCGCGACCTTCACCAGATCGTCGGTCCACCTTGTGGGGGGCCTGCCACGGCTGCGACTTCCTGTACGTGGCCTCCACTCGAGGATTTTTCGCCCCAACGGCCGTCTGTTCTCCTCCTGTTATATGTATTAAAAGTATGTATTTACAAAAGAAAAGTTTGAAATGTATATATTTGTAATTCCGCTGTTGGTTCTGATATCCGTAACACAGGTGCGTGAGCTTCCTATCTCGGAGTCAGATCAACGTAAGTGATGTTATGAAACTATTTATATTTATGGTCTAAGCGTACCCCGGGCTTCACAGAGACAGCTTTGGACGCAACTGGGAATCACATGTGAGGAGATGGGAGGAGGATATTTTAGCATTGTCTTTGCTTTTTTTTTAACCCCCGACGCAAAAACGACGGGGTGTTATAAGTTTGATGTGTCTGTGTTTGTGTGTAAGTGTGTGTGTGTGTGTCTGTCTGTCTGTCTATGGCATCGTAGCTCCCGAACAAATGAACCGATTTTGACTTTGTTTTTTTTTGTTTGAAAGATGAATAAGGAGGGAGTGTTCTTAGCTACGTTGGATAAAAATCGATCCAAGATGGCCGCCGTCACACAGATTTGGATTTTATGTTTTAACACAACTCCCACACAATACAATGTGGGTATCATATAAAGGGCTTGAGTAGCAGAATATATTAATTGTGAAAAATTTCAAATCCAAGATGGCCGCCAGTCAGAAAATGACGAATAACTTATTTGTTGTTCCAACTGCCTCAATATAGGTTATAAAATGATAGAGCTTTAGTTGTGTCGGGGGTTTTTTAAATTTTCAATTTAATTTGTATGAGTATGATGTTTTCATAAGAAATTTTGTGATGATATAGGTACGACTTAGTTAGTTAGATAGGTGTGACCTGTAGGGCCGACGCACAGTTAGCTGACCTAGGTAACGCTTGAAAGACGTCGTCGAGACTGATCTGCGCGTGCTTCCTGGTCAATAACTGGCAAGAAAGTGGCGCAGGATCCACCGAAAGTAACGATCTCTTGTTTCGTAGGCTAAGATCGCTGGGGTCATCAAGGGTCGCTGAACCAGCGGAGTAAGTAAGTAAGTTACTGTCACTAAATGAATAAGCACACAGAGGCTGACCTGCCTGACATAATTTAGATTACTTAGAAAATATTTGGACCAGGCCGTTAGAAATTTTCTAGAAAAGTTCGCTAACTTATAGATCCAAACATCACCATTATTTTAACTGAATCCATTACTGAATATTAACTTTATACCGACAACAAAAGAAAGAAAAAATCTCGCTAAGTGAAAAATCGACTAGACGTATTTTACACGCGATTTGTTGTCCATTGCTCTTTAGTAAGAAGCTCTGTAAATAATGTGCAGACTGTTTCCAGCAATGGATCGTGTCATCTGTATAAACTCTAAAGCTCGCCCTCGCCAGACGGCCTAATTTTATTTAAGCTCCCGATGTTTAGAGACAAGCGAATTAATACAAATAATTAAGCGATATTTCAGCCTAATGGCAAAAATTAGTGTCATAGCCACGAAATGGGCGGGGTTAACCGCAATTATCCAGAATTAATGTTTCACAAGCTTTCGTTTTACCTTTTCAATAAATTAGTGTTTTGGTTTTAATGATCATATTGTTACATTATTGGAATTATGCAAACATATTTGTTAATGACTTCACAAATAAGCGACGACTTTTTGTGCTACGAGCGTCACTATATTATTGTCCATCGACAAGGTACAAACGTTTAGTGTTAGATGGCGGAGTCACTGTAAATAGGCATGTGTGAAGTGTGAGCTCAATCAGGTCCCTGCCTCAGCATGGTGCTGCCACGACACCGACAGATGACGCGGCAGCGCTGGTATGTAGTGACGACAGTGTTAATGAAAAACATAGATAAATAAATACTAATGTATATAAATATATACTAATTTTAGATAGAATTAATATGGAGGTAGAGATAGCTATTCAAGGTAGATGCCTTAGCGAGTGGGTCATCTGATGATAGCAAGTAATCACTACCTTACATGGGCATCTGAGAGATTAGAAGACCAGCTGATTCGCTCATCTTAGCGTGTAGCTCCCAGTTGCGTCTAAAGCTGTCGCTTCGGAGCCCGAAGGACCCTTAGACCATGATCTAGGATTCGGAAAGTCTGGCAATTACAATGAAGCAACTGCCGTCTGACTTTTGCAATACTTCAGTTCAAAGAAATGTATTTCTCATAAAGACATACATGTAACTTACATGAGATTACATATTAAAAGTATACATAGCCCAATCATAATCATAATCATAAATCTTTATTGTTTCATTTGGTATACAGGTCTTAAAAATAGCATAATGTCCTCAAATGAACCCTGCAAAGGGTAATCGTACAAGATACAAATAACTAGGTACTTATTTAGTTATTCTAACACTTAATTAATAAACTAGTTAGGTACATCGTAAGAAGAAAGGAAAATGACTAAACAACTTCTTTATTGTTGAATGCCTATAACATGACGTTATAGGCATTCAACAATAAAGAAACAGATAAGAGAAAGAAAGAAGAAACAGAGAAGAAACCAAACATCAAGTGCGCTGATACAATTGAGGCCGTCAACTACGTATTAGGCTGTGGTCTGATAGAAAATGTTTGTGCAGACTAGATTTGAATGCCCTGAAGGTTAGTGGTAATAAGTGGTTATTATTATATGTAAGTACATACTCGTAGTAGCATATACTCACAGCTTGACTGTTCGACCGCGTTACAACGGTCGTGGTCACAAGCGGACTGGAGGTGCACGGCGTCGTCTGCTACGCCCGGCTTGTGAATCTTCGGATACCCTCTCATTTTCGTTATTTACACTGCCACTAAATAAAATATCAGTGAGGTCACTCCGACACACTACACTCACAGAATCTGGGTTGGAAGTAATTTGAAGCGGCAAATTGCGAGATTTACATTTGTCAATCACTGGATTCCACGCCGATGATAATTTAAACCCGTCCTCCCGATTGAAATTCTGATTCAACTTTATCTCAATCGCTTGACATTCCTACGAAATTCCTACAAATATTGGTAAATTAAATTAAAACGGGGTTCTAATAGGTTCAAATTTGGCATGCATATCTGTTTCCCTTCATGTAAGAGTGTGACCGTCCAAGCTGATTTTCTCGCGACCCCAAAAAAAAATGTTACGTCTTCGTTGTATCTTTCCGTCGATAAATACCATCGATTATGTAGCGAAAGGTGTAGGCCTCCCATCGAATGGGTAAAATTGGCATGCATTGCTTAGCTTTCGTAATTGCCATCCGTGGAGCCAGGAGCGGCCACTCCGAGTGAGTAAGTGGCAGTAAAACGCGGCTCTAATGGCCGCAACTAGAGAGCGATTGGGCGGATATAGGGATGCTAGCAACCTGCGATATGTCAATATCGATAGCTGACAATGTTGTGATATTGAAGACAACAATGCTACTTAATCGAATGGGGCTTCATCAATTCACAAATTGGTATAGTTTTAACCAACATTTAAAATAGAAAGAGCAGTTCTTTTCACTCGTATGCACTTACGCAATTGTACTTACGACAATATATTATATCTAGCTTAAAATTCTTTCCTATGCCAAAAAGGGGTTTTTCTTTTCCCTAAAGCTAGCGAAGGTCAGACGATAGTACGGTCAGTATGAAAAGTAGTTTAACACTTTAGTACCATGTCAAAGTAACCGTTCTGCCTATTATAGTCAGTTTCTAAGGGGTACGTACAAAATGTTACTTCGAAATGGTACTAATGTGGTAAGCTACTTTTGATGTTATTATTACTAACTTAATCCCCAATTTAATTACTACTTTTGTTTTAACGGCTTGCTCTTGGCATTACACTGAACTCAAAGAGCTGAGAAAAAGCCTACGATGGAGCGAGCTTACCCAGAAGTAAGTAGCCTATTCAGTCTAGCTGTGGGAAACGCTTCGGCATGAATGGGCTGGCTCGACTGATACCACGGCCACACAGAAAACCGGCGTGAAGCAGCACTGTGCTGTGTTTCGCTGCGTGAGTGAGGGTACCGGAGGCCCAATTCGGGGGAAGGGGGTTGGAAGGTTGGTAACGCACTTGTGACTCCACAGGTGGCACGGGTGTTCATGGACGGCGGCAATCGCTTACCATCAGGTGATCCATCTGCTCGTCTGCCACCTATCACAAAAAAATCCTTAAAAAAATTGAGGTTATAGTCACTTGGGAAAACAGACGCAGGCAGGCAGCGTTGTAAAATGAAAAGCGCTGGGAAATATTCGCCGCTGAAATAAATTGAAAAGGGTGGATCCGAAGGGCTCAAATCAATGGTCCCTCTCCGGCGATCATTAAACCGGAATGCTCTGCTGTGAACGCAACGCGATCAGAGAGGACCGCTGCTGGGGCGGACTTGGGTCCTTGGGTGGACGAGGTGCACTTTGTTTTTTTTTTAAATATGACTCCTCCTCATCTAAGTGTGTAATTCCCAGTTGCAAGTCATTGGAAATAAAAAATAAATAAAATCAAAGCTGTCGTTTTAGAGTACGTTTGGACCATGATCCAGGATAAAAGGTAATTACAATAAAGCGACTGCTGTCTGAACTTCTCAACTCTTAGACAGGGAAAACAGACCAAATGGGTCTTTCAAGTATCACTAATCGATCTTTGTAACACAATTTTTAACTTCGTAACAAAATAAAACTTTGTAACTCAATTTTTGACTTCTTAACTTTGTTTGGGACTAATTGTAGATGATATACCAAAAGTCCCCGCTTCTACTCCTAACCCTGTGCCGAAGAGATCAAAGGTCCTATTTTTAGATTTTTTTTGCATTTATAACCTTTCGCATTTATAATTTGAAACGATTGCAGACTAGCAGATGGTAAGCGATTGCCACCGCCCATGAAAATTCGTAACACCACTGGATACTCTCTCTCTTTCTCTCTCTCTCTCTCTCTGCCTACCTTAGAACTCCCCTTCCCCTGAATTGGACCTCCTGTACCTCTTACTCACAAGGCGGAACCAAATGCAGGCTCTGTTTCATGCTGATTTTATTTGAGGCAGTGGTATCACTCAGGACGAGCCGACCCATTCATGCCAAAGCGTGGTTCTCTCACAGGCAAAATTTTAAAATCAAACTTCTGCAGTGAAACATTCATGTCATTCAGCTAAAATGGCATTCTTGTTCATAATTGTAGGGCCCCTAGCAACAGTCACAGAGTCCGCCCCTGCCCCGCTCCTAAGGGACGGCCTTCAGTTTTTAATCGGGTTACAAACTAGAACGCTAACTGAGTACTACCTAGTTAGGGGGGTGGAATTGGAAAAATAAAAACTCGCAGTGGGGCCCTAAGGTTTATTATTATTCAGCATTTTGAACGATCGAAAATCGTAAGAAATATCTCGCGCTAGACTCGAGGCATGTGAATCAAAAATAACAAAACAGAACAGTTCGAGAACTAGTGGTGATTAATATGTCCGTTTTTTGGATCGATTGGAATACGAATTTTACTGAGTATCGTATTTTGTTCTGTTTGTATGGGAAATTCTAGCCAAAGTTGTCTTTAATGCTTTGTTTGGTGACGAGTAGGGCTCACTAGCGACGATAATCGATTTTAATTTTTAGTCACGATACCAATAAGTGTTTGCCGAGAGGTTGTAACCCCGAAATCGTTTAAAATAGATCTGGTTGAGTAGCTAAAAATTGAAATCGATTGGCGTCGCTATTATGTCCTACCCGTCACCTTAAGAATCTCTAGTTTGAAAAGCATGCACCATTGTCAATTTTATGATCATAACATATAAAGTATTGTATTAGCTTCGGAACGGAAATTGTAGGTTTGAATGCGAGAAACTATCCAGAAACACAGGTTTCTTTTGATCCGACGACCTTATTTCTCACCACCAAGCTAATGATGATAGAATTCGCACATAGGTCAGAAAAATCCAGAGATTTGAAATCTTTAGATTGGTCAAACTTAAAAACAGCAAAAACTTATTAATGTCCATAGCATTAGGCGCCAAATAACAGAGCGTTTTTATAATTAACGAAAAAAGCCGGCAAACATAAAAGGGGTCGAATAATAGCGCACGCCGCGTCTGGCCCAAATAGAGAAGCTGGGCGAGTAGGGAGGAGACATTTTACGACGAAAACTATTCATTTTTATGTTTACGGACCTTCGATTAATATTATATCGATGAAGAAAACGAATAAACGGCTACAAGGCCGTGTACGTATAAGATGGACGACATCAATTAAGTTTATCATTCAAATTTTAGAAGCAAGTTAAAATCGTTTCTTTTGGAAAGGTAAAAGGAAGGCCTATACTTTCAATAATTCTGATAACTTGATATTGTATTATAAGTTGTATATTGTATTTCCATTTAAATTATTTTGACATCATATTTCATAAATTATTTCTGAGATTGTAATTAATTTTGTTCATTTCCTTGTATAATATTTAAACACATTTTTTTTACGTCAAAGGTGGCAGACGAGCAGACGGATCACCTGATGGTAAGCAAATGCTGCCGCCCATGGACACCCGTGACACCATTGCAGTCACAAATGCGCTGCCAACCTTTTAACCCTCCTTTCCCCCGAATTGGTACCCTTATTTCTGTGAGGTAAGTATTTTGTCAATGTATTTTGTTAGTGATAAATGAATTAAATTGAATTGAATGTAATGAACTGGAGGGCAAGATTGGATGAGAAAGGCACAAGATCAAGATTGCGTTCCGTGACGAGACAGGTAAACAAAGGGTTGAAGATGATCATGACAGGGTAGACCATAAAACATTTATTTGTTTACAAGGACCATGATTCAGGATCGCTACAAGCGATAAAACCGCCTCACTATACCGTCTGTCGTATTTGTTACACACTTGTATTTTGTTTTGCTGCAATAAAGAATAACTATCTATATATTTGAGAGATCTGGTAATTATAATGAAGCGATTTCCGTCTGACCATCGCAATTCTTATACAGGGGAACCAACAGCAAGATCATGATTAGAGTTAATCCGAAACTTGCAGGTTTTATTTTTACGGTTTTGTTTTCAAATAAGTTACTTTTATTTTTTTATTTGGAACACCAACAGCTTAATTTAAATAATATATGGTTACAGAGATTCTATAACTAATAAAGTATTCATAGGTATTCGCATATGGATAGAAATGCTGTAAACCATACTATGCAATATTTAACTATCACTTCAAAGAAAAAAAGAAAATACTTTACAAAATTACGTTCTGGAAGCACATTTGGATTGGGAGCCGAAAAACTCTGAAGCCAGTAGTTTAGATATTGTTTTAGGAGTAGTCTGGAATAATTCCAGCACACTGTACTTTTTCGCAACATGATTAAAGGAGTTACCTGCGCGTATGACGAAGGAATTGCGACGGTAATTAGTGTTAGCTCTGGGTATTGATAATGATAAAGATAAAGAGTTCTTTATTGGCCACAGAACACAAATCAAACATGAGTGACATAAATACAAGTATGACAAATTCTGTAGCCAACAAGGCCCAACCTCAGCATTTGCTGCAGTGGCCGAAGCCGCTGCAGCGCTGGTTTTCAGGCAGAGCCTTGGGTGACGTACGTGCACACATACATAACATACAATAGGAAGAAAGAAGAAGGACAAAACAAGGAAAAATAAAAAATCAATATAAGTACATAACAGGAAGAAAATTTAAGATGCCTAATAAACAATTATCTTATCTTAAAATAATAATCCACAAGTGTGTAAAATAAAAACGAAGCAACACATAGTAATGAAAATAAATAGAAATGTGTAGGTATAATAAACAAAATTAGATAATGGTACTGAAGGCATAGTATGTAGTACATAAATATAATAAATTGGCGTTTCGCGCACACAATGTGTGGAAGCGCCGCTCTGCGAACTCGGTATTGCTAGCGGTTGGGAACGTCTACACGGTAGTTTGCGTGGGACTAACGTACGTGGTACGTCAGAATTAACAACAACGAACTGCGTAGTTAGAGCGTGAATGCAAATTAATCTATTAATTTGCGTAGAGATGTAGCATCGCTATGTGTCTTCTATCACATCTACAATTTTCACCATCGTACATCACGCCAGAACTCCACATTTCAGCCACATCACTTGGATGAATTTTATTCCACCACAGTGCGCTTCTCACGCCACTTCCTACCGCGCGTAGTAAAACTATGTAATCAGCTACCAACGATGGTGTTTCCGAACAGATACGACCTGGTGACCTTCAAGAAAAGAGCATATTCCTCCCTTAAGAGCCGCAAACGCGTCTGTGATACCCCGTGTGTATACCCCGCATATATTCATGGGCAGCGGTAATCACTTACCATCAGGTGAGCCGTCTGCTCGTTTGTCTGTCATAATGTAAAAAAAACGATAGAGAAAGAAATAATCGATTTGTTGTTTCAAAATCGATTTTCGCGATATTCTTCCACATCCTTACTTGGAAGCAGGCCAGTAGTGCAGTTGAGCGAACCGGGATATTTATGAATCCAGACAAAACAATACGTAACTATTATTATTATTTATTTATGTGCAGGATGCGTGAGGGATAGACACCGGAAACGGAACAGTGAATTGATCGTGCCTCTGTCCTAATAATATTAATGTATTAGACGGAAAATAAATCAGACGCCACCAACAAGTTTTCATATTATGGAATGTAACAAAATTATATTCATTCCTTTTTGCTTTTCTTTCTCTCTTTTTGCGTGCTGAAAAGATATTAAGTCCTAAGATGAAGACATTAAAGCACGAAACACATAATGTGCATAAGCGACGAATTAGCTGCCAAAGTTATTTATTATTAAGGTACACCAACGATTGTTACGAGCAATACTTATGTACTACTTAGAGCTACAATCTAATTGCACGATCAATTAAAGGTATACACAGCGTGCTCAATTTTTGACTTCCTAGCGTTACTTACTAAGCAGTTACTAAGCAGGGCTACTAAGATTCGCGTCTACAAGACATGGGTGTGAAACTTGGACACTAACACTGAAGGAGGAAAATCAATCTGCTGGTGACGGAACGGAAGATACTCCGAAAGATTCTGGGACCAACCAAAGGAGAATATGGGTGCTGGAGGCAGAGGTTCAACCAGGAGATTGAAGACCTGATAGCCGAGCCGAACATCATCGGGGAAATAACATCATCCCGACTGCGCTGGCTCGGACACGTGGAGAGGATGGGAGAGGATCGTGCAGCCAAAAGAGCCTATCTGGGACGACCAATGGGGCGACGTCCAGTGGGTCGTCCGAGATACCGCTGGAGGGACGAAGTCGCCAAGGACCTCAAAGCACTCAACGTGCACGATTGGGCGGCAATGGCACAGGACCTGCAAAAAATGGCGATCTTTGACGTCGGAGGCCAAGACCCACTTTGGATCGCTGAGCCAGCGTAGTAAGTAAGTGTTAGTTACACTTAAAAGACGATGAAAAGGTGCGTCCAAACATTAAGCGGCCAGTGTGCGCGGCCCTAACTAGCAGCGCGGCAGAATGGAGAATGTTCACTAATTCTATTTTTTGGCACTTAAACTAGGTTGAAAATAATAATTATGATTGAAAAAAATACTACGATACGTCGTGTAGGTTCCGAGATATTTGATTCTAAATTACAAGGGTTGTAAAGTGACGTCATCGCCGTCCCAGTACTTCGCAACACTAAATCAGTCTACTAGCGTGTCCCGGTTAATACATGCATCGTGTTTCCATCAACTTAGTCGAAAATAAAAACACATGTCTGAAAATATTATAAAGATACACCGTGTATTTCCCATGATACATAATTTAAAAAAAAAAAGTGTTTTACGGTGACGTCACAACAAAAGCGCGCGCCTGCGAAATTTGAATTTTCTGTTAATTCATTAATAGTTAGTCTTTTTTGATAAAACAAAAACTAGTGTATTTGTATAGATATGAACTGTACTGGGATCATATTTTCAAGCGATTTTGTACACCTATTATATTCTTCATTTTGTCCTGGCCAAGCCGCGTGTTGCTGCCGCACCCTTGCCGCTCAATATTTGAACGTAAGGTACGTTGCATTACATTGCATTATAGAATCTTGTGCTTGTATAGTTTCGCACTCGGATGTAAAGGTATTGAGTAATAATAATAGTTTTTTTATGTGATAGATGACCGAGCCGCACGGGTTGGTCTCAAATGTTGTACCTGAGATTTTCTGTAAGAAATTCTTAAGTATGAGTCTGGAAGTTAGCAGTCTTGTACCCCACTGTTCGATCCCTCTCTATTTGTGTCATACTGGTGCCCCATCCGAAATTGACTACACAGTTGTTTGAGCTCACAAAAGGCTTTACTTATCCTGTGTATGTTACGTGGCACCCGGCGAATGTCTTTAAAAAATCACCTTGACTCCCTAATCGGAAATTTTATCTCCAAATAAGAGTTTAGTATTACGATTTTCAATTTACTAAAAGAAAAGTGATCTTTTGAATTATACTGGACTCTTTTTTGGAAATAAACTTTTTGAGCGCGGCACACGGATGATAGGTAATAATGACGACCGGATGGTAGGCAACCGGCTCGCGAATGGTATGCGACTGTGTCGCGGATGGTGGGCAACTGTCTGTAGATGGTGTACAACTGACTGAACCGCATGGTCGTAAACAGTTTTATTAAATGGAAATATGACGATCTAAGCATTTACAACTGATCATTGAGATTGGCCGCCGTAGCCGAATCGGTCGGAAGATATATGTATTAATAAATACCATAGGAAAATAAGGGTATAAGGATTCAGAGTGTACTGTGTTCATTGCACTCACGCTAGTACACTAATAGTATGTTTTACGCACCTGGCTCTTTGTTGAAATTTTGAACCGCTGAAACAACGAATGGTGGACATTACGCTGACCACATATCCTACCTCTGTGGGAATATATCACCCACGCGATCACCGCGCGATACCGCGACGCATCGCACAAATTGCCACGCGCATATTACCGCGATGTAATTTACCGTGCGGCAAATCGCGTGGCATCGCAACCATCAATTATCCAGCGGGTGACCAACGCCGTTCTACCCACCTTCCGATTTACATGGTGTCATCTGATACCATGTAATGCCCGTCAAATGGACGAATAAATATTTGGATGGATATGAAAACGCCACGGCTCGCTGGTTTTTAATGCTTACAAATTTATATCGCGTTTGTGTGTGGGTGTTAAAATTAAAAGCATATCATTATAGAAACAACGCTACGTTCTTTATTACGACATAAGTTACAGGATTGGAAAATTCATGGAATGGAAAGCGATGGTAGCTTCACTGAATAATTAATAATTTACGATTTTATTATTATCTTATCTGTTAGGGGCCATTTTCATGGGGCACGTCGACTGGATCTAAGGGATCTTTTGTACCTCCCCTATCTTTTGCGCTTCTACTCACGAAAGATTCGTTTCATCAGCGTCACGATGTCTTTCGGATTGAAGTGACTGTAGTCTCCTGGTTAGGATAAGCGTTACCTAGAACACACATTCTGCCTCTGGCTAGTGAGTCGCATTCACATAAAAGATGTTCGATTCTATTAACTTGTTCTCGATCTCATCCTACTATTGTTTCTCTGGGTCTCCATACCTTGCCCACCTTTTTTAGAGTCATTAATAATATTTTACACATTTACGAATTTGTGTATTCTGCGTGATATGCTCTTTGCGCTTTTTAATGGTAAAGGAAGGCAAACGAGCAGGCGGGAATGCCTGATGGTTAGTGATCATCGCCGCCTGTAGTTATCTGTTAAACCAAAACGAGTGCAGACGCGTTGTTGAGATTTTAGGCGCGTCGCCCACATGACATCATCACCTCGCTGAGTGAGTTACTTTTCACTGACTATCGCGACATACAACCTGTGCAGGATAAATAATGGGATCAGAAATGGCAGGCGCATCTATTCACTTCTCGCTCGCACACTATTTGCGTCTATACTCGCACTCGTGGGTGTGCGAGCGAGAAGTGAATAGATGCGCCGCCATTTCTGATCCCATTCTTTATCCGCACAGGTTGTACCTTACACACACACACCTGTACAGAAATATTTATTGCCCGGCTTGAGAAGTCGTATTATTACTTTTATTCTCTTTTAATTTTTTTTGTTTCCATTTATTTTTGTATTGTTTCGTTTGCTGTTTTATTTTGTATTTGTTTCTTTTTCTCTTTGTTTAAATATTCTATAATTATACTTTTTGCGTCCTTTCTTATGTGTAAAATGTGGTGTATCGTATTTTCAATGAATAAATGTTTCTTTCTATCTATCTAACGCATTTCCCCTGAGAAAACTAAAAAAAAAGTCATTTGCCAAAAGCTACACAAAATAGAGTAACTAATAAGTCTTTACCTATGAAATCGCCGTTTTCTTTTCTAGACACAATAAGCAAAAAGTCACCATACAAAATTTTTATTTTGATTAAAGACTTTATCTTAAAGTAGTTAAATTTTATATTAAATAGAGATCAGTTATTATTGTATTTATGATGCAAAAAAAAATCTTGGCGGTTTTTATCACTGATAACTTTTCAATGAAAAATAATATTAAAATGTATTAATACGGGGATTAACACGATATTTATTATGTGAAACAACATTGTGTACCCCGTCCACATATTTGGCTCGACGTTTCGGCTACGTTACAGCAGCCTTGGTCACGAGCGGACCGCTCGTGACACAATATGGTTTCACATGATAAATATCGTGTTAATCCCCGTATTGATACATTATAGTTATAATCTAAAAAACTATATAAAAATAATATTTTCAATTCAAAAACTATCCTATATGTTTCTAAACATTGTCCATTAAATCACAAATTAATTATGGAGCAGTAGTTTTACGAATAAAAAAAGTTAGTGTGGAAAATACAACTTCTAAGAAAATCGCCATACAAAAAAGGTATTTTCATAGGTAAACTCCAATATTTCATTAAAGACTATAAATGTGGGAGAGCAATGTGGGAGAGCCACGCTTAGGCATAAATGGGCCGGCTCGACCGGAGTGATATAACTGCCTCACAGAAGACCGGCGTGAAGCAGCGCCTGCGCTGTGTTTCGCCGTGTGAGTGAGGTTACCGGAGGCCAAATTGCTTACCATCAGGTGATCCGTCTGCTCGTCTGCCACCTCTCATATGTTTAAAAAAATAAAAAAAACTCCAAAAGTAAAGTATCTCCATAGTCATAAAACTGTATTTCAACAAATATTCTCGTATCTCTTCCCAAAGCTAGATTTAAAACCGGTGCTCACAATAATTAATTAATCTTCGCCTTTAATCTGGCTGACAACATTCAACGTCGCCCAACCTTTCCGCCTTTCTGTACAGAAGGCTTTAAAGTGACGGGTAGGGCACACTACCGCCGCCAATTAATTTAAATGGTTAGGACATGATATCTTTTTAACAATTTCAAAGCTGTAGCCTCTCGAAAAACACTTATTAAAACTATTTATTTAATACTTTTACTTAACTGTTGTCTGCTTTTGTACTCGAAATTTAAATTACTACCAAAAACGGTCACTTATGACGTTAATCCGAATTTCTGGTGCAAAAGCAGATCAAAAAATAGTTAGTGCACAATTATTCAATAAATAGTATAAATGATTGATATTTTGATGATAAAATAGTATATTGATGATAATTTAACCGATACTACCTACTAGCACCAGCATTGCACCACGTTGTTTACTGCGTAAACAGCAAATGGTGCAAGAAATAAAATAGCAATATTACACAGTAACAATAACAATAATAACTTAGTAATTAAGTAATGTAATAGCATGTAAGCATGAAACCAAAAAAAAAGTCATTCTAACAATAATCAAATAAAAATACAAAAAAAAAGAAGAAAAAAACACTACAAAAAAAACTTCGTTATGAAAAAAAAAATTTAGACATAGAGTAGCATTAAGACGGTCTTAGAAATTTAAGGAACTTTTAGACACAAAATCCAAATTTTGTTACGCGGAGCACGGTTACTATTTAACACAATAAAAAACTAACACAAAAAAGGCGCAGACCTAGAGTCAGCGAAAAAATTTTTCATTTAAAAAAAATAGTATAAATGTTTGCTTAGAGACTCACTTAAAAATAACACACTTAAAATTTTTATCTCGTGTTCAGGCGGGACTCGAACCCACACCTTCCACATCCGGGTGTTCTACCAATTAAACCACTGAATGCGTTACTAAAAATAAAATATGTAAGTGCTTGATTCGACATGAGCTGTCGATAATCTCATCAATATTGTAGGTATATTTACACTATCCAGTGGAAATATTATTACAAATATTTGACCACCAGTTAAAATGAGCCTGCTAAATCAATAGTTGATATTTTTATAGCAATCTTTTACAAATTTTATTCTGAAGTAAATAACACACTCGAAAATTTCATCTCCTGTTCAGGCGGGACTCGAACCCACACCTTCCACAATCCGGGTGTTCTACAAATTAAACCACTGAACGCGTTACTAAGCCGACGAAATTTGTAAGTGCTTGATTTGACATGAGCTGTCGATAGTCTCATCAATATTGTAGGTATATTTACAAGATTCAGTGGAAAATTTTAAGTGTGTTATTTACTTAAGAATAAATTGCAAAAGATTGCTATAAAAATATCAACTGTAGAGACTCCTGCTCCGAAATCGTTTAAAATAGATCCGGTTTAGTAGCTTACAATTTAAATCGATTGGTGTCGCTAGTTAAGGCTACCCGTCGCCTTAATAATTTGACCTCTAACTGCTCAAAATAAATATGGGTTTGTATATACGAAGAAAACTGTGTTGGCGGCAGACCTATATTAATCTTTACAACATTAATTGAAGAATCTTATTTTGATATTTTTGAAAATTATCTTATTATATATTTATATAACCTGTTAATCGTGCGAGAGCCACGCTTCGGCATGAATGGGCCGGCTCGAGCGGACTGATACCACGGCCTCACAGAAAACCGGCGTAAAACAGCACAGTGCTATGTTTCGCTGCGTAAGGGTACCGGAGGCCCAATCTGGGGAGAAAGGGGGTTTAAAGGTTGGCAGCACACTTGTGACTCCACTGCTGCAGGTGTCCATGGGCAGCCGGTAATCGCTTACCATCAGGTGATCCGTTTCCTCGTCTGTCAGCTATCTCATATAAGATTGTACCAAGACAGATACGCTACATGATGTACTTATTTCATGAAACAGTAAAAATATGAATTTTGGGTTAACTTAAGTGTTATCATTAATTACGAGACTAAACCAATTCCACATCGTACTTGACTTCTACCCCAGGCTCCGAATGGCTAGGGACGTTACCTTAAAGGTATTATGATGAATGAATGAATGAATGAATGAATATACTTTTATTGCACTCAAAGTATAGTAAGAAAACTTAATACTAGGTATTACCGGATATGTACAACGAAGGCGGCCCTATTACTATGAGCAATCTCTTCCAGGCAACTTTTGGGCAAAGGACACTTGATGGAGGTGTAGGGCAGTGCAATATTAATATTTATATACTTACATACAAAGTTTAAATATTAATACATAAATAAAATATAAATATACTAATACATATCTGCATAAAATATCATAAACTACTTACATATGATGATAAACGCGTTTTGAAATTGTATGTAAAGCATTAAAAATGTAAATATCCTCCAACCGATTTCGGCTACTGCGGCCAACTCCAACGATCAGCCACTTACGCAGGATATATTATAGTGCTGAAGTGTGTGCGCAAGCACAAGTACACTCCCTATTCCCTAGCCCTCATATTCCGGTGGGAAACCAGGGTGACCGGAGAGGGATTGGGCGTAGGATTAGCGCACGTTAAGCTGTTGGCAGCTTAACGTGCTTTCCGAGGCACGGGGGTACAAGATCACCAACTTCCAGACTCCGGGCTGACTCTAAGAATTTCCTACCGATAACTTAGGTACAAATTTTTGGCCCGACCCGTCGTCGTCGTCGTCGTTTTAATGTGCAACTAACCACTGCGCCACCGAAGCAGTCAAAGGAGGGTACCTTAAAGGTGTTATAATGATAAAATCACTTGAAAAGCAATAAAAATGTATTGCTAACAATAAAATAATGTACAGTCACCTGCAATGAAATAATTAGTAAACATTGTATCCCTGTATACCTAGCTTTGCCGTGCTGTGTGGTCTCTGGCAGAGTAGAATAGGCCACCCTCACTCTTACCGAGGTGTCGTAAAAGGCGACTAGGTAAAGCTTCTGGCATGATCATCAGCACCCAGAGAAGGAAAACTCTGCATTTATATCAAAACCCGCGCCAATCCGTCTGCCAAGCGTGGTAAGTATGGCAATTACCCCTCATGTGATTGAGGGAGGCCCGTGCCCCAGCAGTGGGGACTTAAATGGGCTGATGATGATGAAAATGAAAATGAAAATGAATGGTTCATATTTAAATGAGGTTGTATACTTTTGAGTGCGCGTAACTATATCTGTATCGCGTTCACCAATTTTCATTAAGAAGACCCCTTGAAAATATTCGTAAAATGTTTATATTACATTACCGTCTCCTTTACATTCTTCCGCTTCCAAAAATATAATATTGCCCTTAAAAAATACAGGACAGCCCGGCGTGACGGCAACCAATCACACGCTTGTTACAATATTTCACATTATTACAGAATAAATGGCTCCTTGGGAACCAATAAATTTTCCGTGACGTACTCACAAAACCCGAAACCATATCTCCAAGGTACCCTAACGTGGAACCGGAGACTTTGCAGAAACTTGCTTCCTAGTAGGGTTGTCAGGTGTCTGGATAAAACAAAATACGTGTCCGGCGCAATTAGATGATGTCCGGTATGTCCGGCGGCAGCTGCCAACAGACGTTTTCCCGGGGGAATACAACATGAGGTTAGTTTTATGGTTATTAAGGGGTCAACAGCGCGTATGCAGGTCCTCTTGACTTGCAAACGCCCATAGGCTGCTGTAATCGCTTACCATCAGGCGAGCCGCGCGCTTGTTTGCCACTGACGTAATAAAAAAAAAGATAGGGGGTAGACGAGCAAAGATTGAGACCTGATAGTAAGTAGATTGCCGTCGCCCGTGGACACAAGCAGCACCAGAGGAGTCACAACTATGCCAACGGGTTTTTAAAAACGAATATGCTATTTTCTTGAAGGTCTCATCAGACCAGAAACAGTGCAGGTCGTAATTCATTTTATAGTTTCGATTTTTTTTTAATATTTATTACGTGTTTTCTTCCATCTGCTATAAATTTATTAATTTTTTTAGGATAGCTAACAGCTTTAACATGAAAAAATAACAATAACAAAACTATCAAAGAGCTATTGACAAGCTACCACATGTAGAAGTTAATGTTGACTCATAGTCATTCAACTTCACAGGCACTTGTTAAAGAGTAATGGTTCTATTTGTCCTTCTTCACTCTGCCCCTGACCTATATGGATATACCAAAATAATTAATTTAAAATAGAAACTGATTCCTTCATTATAGGTAGGTACCACCTTTTTTTTAAAGTGACGTCTGTATTTCAGAAGTAAAAATATTGATTTGATTTTTTTAGCCAAAACGTCCGGCTAAATTGGTTGAGTTGCCTAGTCTTTCTACTCTGAGTCCCGGTAGCCCTACTCACGAGTTTAATAATTGTCGTAAATTAAACATTATGTAAAGTTGGGAGGAGTAATAAATTTAGTATGAAGAGTACTTTGTAAAAGAACTTATGTGTTCTTTGTGTATGTGAAACGTAGCACAGACGAAAGTAAAGTAATTAATTATGTTAATACGCGTTTCTATATTATCTTCTTCTTTTCGTAGAGGTTTTTCGCAATCGGGTGACAGGTGTATGTGGTATTTCGCGTGTGGAGGGTAAAGTCTTCTGTGTGTGGCAGCAGTGGAATATCAACGGGCGGCGTGATTTTTTACCACCAGGTGTCTCACATGCTTTATGAAGCGACCGTTACACCACTATGCTACGTCGTAGCACTATTGTCATCGTAGCACTGTTTCGTCGTAGCACTGTTTCGTCGTAGCACTGTTGTCGTCGTAACATTATTGTCGTCGTAGCACTGTTTCGTCGTAGCACTGTTGTCGTAGTAACATTATTGTCGTCGTAGCACTATTTTCGTCGTAGCATTGTTGTCATCGAAGCACTATTGTCGCCGTAGCACTATTGTCATTGTAGAAATAAAGTAAGAAAACCTATTTATTGACCACAACACATAAAATAAATAATAAATAAAAAAACGGTACAGAGCATAAGAGTTGCGGCCAACAAGGCTCAGCCTCTGTATATGCTGCAACTATCACCAGCAGCAACTGCAGCGCTGGTTTTCAGACTGGACCTTGGGTGACGCCTTTGCATTAAAAGAAATATAAATATTAACATGTAATTAATACAGAATTTAACAAAACAGATACAAAATTATCTAATACATAGAGACCGACCAAGATCAGAAGGCACTTCAGTGACATTGACAAGAGGGCGTTGTACGACGTATTTTATTTCCGAAGATGTCTAAACAGTATTAGTTCCGACTTATGCCAAGTGCCACGTGGTATAACTATTGTTACCGTAGCACTAGTGACGTAGCTTGTTACGATTTGTGATACTTCACTCTTGAAATATGACTCAGCAATTTCATTCGTTCGATTTAGCTTTGGTTTCGCAGAAAAAGTTTTTTCTTAATTATGAATTTATTTCTTTAGCTTGATTATAATGCATAGTGAGAAACGCGTAAAACTATTTTTTAAGAATTTAACCATTTAAACACTATTTTATGAACCGTGATTCAAGTGGATTAAATTGAAATTGAATTAATCTCGATTTTATAATATTAATTAAGCTCGATTGTACTATAATGCAAGCTCATTCCATTTGCTCAACACAGCCGTTTTCCTACTGGCGTGTATTGAAGAGCTGCTTGTAACAATAAGATCTATGTCACGTTTATTCAGTCAAAGTGAGCGCAGCTCGTCGACCCATTGTGATCGCATCGAGCCCCCCGTGAGTTTATTGTCTAAATTCCTGCCTAAGGTCTATGAACCAATAAAGACGTTGGAATTTCACTTTGAAGAAAAGATACAATTTAACAAGATAAGTTGAAATAAATGGGTAATTCTACAAACCAAGTGAAAAAGACAAAATAAATTATTCTGTGCTTTTATTAAGGTGGGATGATTTAAAATTAATCTTTATTCAATCTAAAAAATATTTTTGAGATCATTTATCACCAAATTACCATTTATGGCACTTTTAAGAGTTTTGCTTGTCGACTGGTGTGACGCTATTGTCAACAGAAAAGACAATACTATATCTGAATATCGAAAACATTCTAAGTGTCTTCTCACTTTGCTAAGGGCTAATTACACTCAATATAAGCAATAGTTACAAAATAAAAAATGCATAATCTAAGTGGCCGTGTGGTCCCCGGCAGAGTAAAATAGGCCACCCCCACTCTTACCGAGGTGTCGTAAAAGGCGACTAAGGTAAAGCTGCTGGCATAATCATCAGCACCCAGAGAAGGAAAACTCTGCATTTAGTTCAAAACCCTCGCCAACCCGTCTGCCAAGCGTGGTGAGTATGGCAATTACCCCTCATGTGTTTGAGGGAGGCCCGTGCCCCAGCAGTGGGGACTTAACTGGGCTGATGATGATGATGATGATGAATCTAAGTATACAGAGGTGACTAACACATCGTAGACATAGTTTTTACCCGACTACGGCGAAGCAAAAAGGAGGGTTATGATTTTGACATGTATGTTCATCTGTTCCCTCATAACTTCTAAATTAGTTATCACATTTGAAAAAATGAGATGTCGTTAAAACTTCTGGTTAAAGGTGACATGACGTCACGTTAAATTGACTACAGCGCCCTCTAGAGGACTTAGACTAAAAACAAATTTTGCTTGACGGTACCGTGTGGAGTATCCAATGAAAGAACTTTTTTGGCACATTTCAAATAGTAATTTCATTTACATAACTAAAAATATGTTCAATAAAAATAAAGTTTAAAAACAAAAACCCGACTACCAAAAAACACAGTTTTTGGCGGTCGGATTTTAGTTTTTAAACTTTATTTTTATTATATGATTAAGTATTTCTAAAAAATGTCGTCATCATCATGGTGAGTGAGTCATTCCCTGTTGCGTCCAAAACTAAGGCCTATGTCTACTTTCCTGTTATGGCTCCTCCGAGTGGAGGTCTTTATCATCCAAGGTGGTGAGGCTTATGGCGCACATGTCATCCCTTACGACATCAAGGAAACCCTTGTTGGGTCTACCTGTTCTGCCGGGACCTGGTGGTAGTGGCATTGCAAGACTTTTATTACTCATGTTACTATAAGGTTTTTGTTGGACATGGCCGTACCAGCGCAGGCAACTCTCCTGCTCATTTCACTGACATGAAATCGATATTCACCTCAGTATTCATACACATTTGAACTTCTGACCCCACCATTCTCAATGGAGTCCGTTCACTAATTGGTGATTAAGCCCACTAATGCAATACCATCAGCGCACAAAAGCAATCAAGGGGGTTGCTTATGTCAATTTCTGATGATGTCTGACAGACCGTCTAATATGACGGAGAACGAAATTGGGCTATGGAATGCTATGGATGGAACCCTTGTCCACTCCGACAGGGATAGAAAAGGGTTAGTGTCGCCAACAGCGTATAATAATAGATACTACATATTTCTGTAGACAACCTTGTCGACAGAAATTTGATATAAGTGAAGAATAAATATTGTTGTTCATGCTGAGATAAATATTGTAGGATATAAAGAGGAGTTTCTATCACATTCTTAATTTTCACATCCGCTAATTAGTAGAAATTGAATTAAAAACTACTTTTTGACGATTTTAGAAGTGACGCACTAACTTTTACATTTCGTTGAATCACTCAAATTTTGTTAAAAACTAGGAAAATTCTTCTCATCAGCTTGAAAAAACTTCTAGCAAATGGCAACTATGTTTTTAATTGTTGCTGGCAAAGCTTAATAAAACTGTCGTTGTAAAACAGATTTAAAAAAATATCTGATCTTTCATGATCCATGATTTATTTTGTCAACAATTTGGATTTTTTGTTAATAAAAACCTAATTGTAAATTTTTGTTAAGAAAAAATGTTATTTTTTTTAATTACTTGAACATTTACTTGGTTGCATGTACAATATGACATTGCCACATTTGTTAATTCGAAATATGTGGAAGTACTTTTAAAAGATATCTGAATCCGGCAACGTATTCTGCGAAAAGTCTACAGGATGAAGAAAAGCGCCAAATCTTAATAAATAATAATTATGTTTACATTGACATGTGTCACGACAGAAAACAATAAATAAAGAAATATTCATTAAGGCATTGTTATATTTAAAAATGAGATAGTTAAAATGCACAGGATTCGGCCACCTCGTAGAATTGGCCAAATATGCTACCGGAGTGTACATCTCTGGTGTTTTGTTTCTCTAAATGAATACCTACCTAATGCAAAGTTGTGTTCATTATACAGCGCAACTAACCGCCCAATACGTATTATACAGCGCAACTAACCGCCAAATAGGTATTTTTCACATAAACGTGCTCTATTCAAGTTGTCATAAATCAAAAAAATAAATTAAATCAAAATTTGCCCATTTGGAGCTAAAAAAGAATTTACATACTTTTTTGGACTTCTCGATTACTTTCAATGGTGATAAATTAATTCATGGGAGAGCCACACTTCGGCATGAATGAACCGGCTCGACCGGAGTGATACCACGGCATCACTGAAAACTGGCGTGAAGCAGCACTGTACTGTGTTTCGCTGCGTGCGGTACCGGAAGTTCAATCGGAGGGATGCGGGGCTTAAAGGTTGGCAGCGCAATTTGTGACTCCACTGACGTCGCGCGTGTCCATGGGCGGCAGCAATCGCTTACCATCAGGTGATCCGTCTGCTCATCTGCCACCTATCACATAAAAAATAAATTCGCCAGAGAAACTCCGAGCTATTCTGTCATACCTATCAATATCGGAGTCGAATGAACAAACACTTCATATTTACTGCATTTGCATATAGAAGGTATGAAAACATTGTATGAAATATGCAGCGACACGGCAGTGCACACAGCGTCCAACACGCGTGTTTGCGAAGTCATCTGAATGCACCGAGCGCTCGATGCGGTGATTTACGCACTAGAGGGGCACAACGAAACCGTCCCGTAAAGACGAGAACATACTTGACACATTAAAAGCGTATAAAAAGGCTGTTGCGGGCTGTTCTGCATTTGTGTTATTTATATGTTTACAAAAGAATGTTTATTTCCCTAAAAATATATAAATAAATAAATATATATAAATAAATTGTGTCCTGATTTTACAAAGTAGATATTTTTCAATTGATAAATTCTTCCATTTTGTTTATATTGACTGACCGGATGGCGCAATTGGTAGTGACCCTGCCTCTTACGCCAAAGGTCGTGGGTTCGATCCCCACCCTGGAAAACATTCGTGCGATGAACACTGTGTTTGTTCAGTGTCTTGGTGTAATATATGTATTTAAGTATATATTTGTGTTCCTCTGTTGTCTTATATCTGTAACACAAGTGCTTACGCTACTTAGTACGGAATCAGGTCAATGTATAAGATCTTGTGAGAAAAAAAAAAATTACGAACAGCATGTAGCAGTTTTTATAATATTAATTATTAGTGGAAACTTTTTTGGTTTAAGTTCAAGTTTTTGTGTCTAAAATAATGTTATTCAAAATACTGAATGTTCTCAGTTTGCTGCAGCAGTTTGCACTCACAAAATATTTACGTAATTGATTTGCGAGACGTAAAGAGAAATCGTAGGTATCATAGGTATATCTACTTTTGACTCTTTTGACTCCACTGGTGTCGCGAGTGTCTATGGGCGGCGGCAATCAATACTCAATATCTTTATTGCATCTATAGGTTACAAATTTAGTTGGTAATCAAATCGGAAGGGCACTGCAATAATAGTATTCAACCAACTGATTGGTATCAATTTAAGTTTTAGTTTAGGTAATCAAAAATTTCAACCTAAATTGATGCCAATCAGTTGGTTGAATACTATATAAAATATGCTAGGATATGTATTCATATAATATATAAATAAATATATAAAACTAAGTACTATATTATTATTTAAAGATGTTTTTATTGGAAAAGGTATTTAAGTTACCCTAAGGCGATTTGTCTGCACGTCAGCCACCTATCACATAAAAAACAAAAACCGGCCAAGTGCGAGTCAGATGCCCAAAGCCCATGAAGGGGTCCGTAGCAGCAAGTAAGATATATGGAAGGTAAATTGCGGTTTACGGTTTATAACGTATTAAAAAAAACTACTTACTAGATCTAGTCCAAACCAATTTTCGTTGTTAGTTTTTGTGGTAATGCATATCATATATTTTTTTTAGTTTTATAATTCATTTATTATAGAAGTTAGAGGAGGGGGGGGGGGACCAAATTTACCACTTTGGGAGCGTCTCTTACGCAAAGTAGTGTTGTGCAAAGTTATAAAAAAGTTATGTTAAAACCTCAACATCATTTTTAAAGACCTATCCATATTTACCCCACACGTATAGGTTTAATAAAAAAAAAATTGTTGAGTTTCAGTTTCAAGTATGGAGACCCCCCAATTGTTTTATTTTTTCCAATTTTCGTGTAAAAATCGTAATGCGGTTAACAAAATATATCTATTTACAAAGTTTCAACAGTATAGTTCTTATAGTTTCGGAGATGACCTACGGACGGACGGACAGACGGACATACATGACGAATCTATAAGGGTTCCGTTTTTTGCCATTTGGCTACGGAACCCTTAAAAGACGAAGGTACGTACTTACGTACGTAGCGACAGCGTTGGATGCAACCGGGAATCACACGCTAAGATGAGGAAGACCCTATCACAGCTTGGCTATTAGAAACCAAAGCGCGTGTGGCGACATCTGCAGCGATGGCTTGATTTGCGTGCGTCGCTTAATATCCACAAATAGACGCGATCGCGCGATATTTTCTGTTACCATTCACATTTTCACTGAGTTACGAGTATGCACTAATGTTTCGGAACTATCGATAGTTTCCCTATCGATATTTGACCTCGAAAATTCGCACGCACGCACGAACGCACGCACGCAAGCACACACGCAAGCACGCACGCACGCACGCACGCTCGCACGCACGCACGCACGCGCAAACACGCACGCACGCACGCACGCACACACACACACACACACACACACACACACACACACACACACTCATTATTGTATCTTCAACTTCAATTAAAATTAATTAATTTAGTGAATTTATTTTATTGCCAATATGCTATGGAAGAGCGGTGTTGCCTATCACAAGCAAATTAGCTTTAAAGGGAGCGTCATACACAAAATATTGTATCAGACAAAGTTACTGCAATAAACATTTTTGTTGGTTTTTTTTAATAACGCGTTCAGTGGTCTAATTGAACAGCCATCCGGATTGTGGATTTTCAAGAGTGTTATTTACTTTAAAACTATCTATGCTATCGAAAGTAAAATTTGACCAATACTATCGATTGTTTAATGCCCGATAGTATTGATAGTATTATGTTGCCTAACAGAATAAATCAAACTCTATCGGTAGTATCGACATTTTTGTACTATCGATAGTCAACTATGTTGTGAAAGTATTGCCCGATTGAAGTATCTAAAGAAACGAGTATGCACTCGTTTCGTTAGAGTTTTATAAGGCTTATAGTCCGTATTGTCCGAGTTGTTGTAAAAGTTTCTAAATATCTGGTTGGTATTTTGCTGTTTAGTAACTCATTTCGACTGATCCTCCGTAGATTCATTATCTAATGAGAAATTTGCTATCTTTTTCATTGTTCTAACATTCATATATCAGGGCTAAACACGACAAAAATAAACAATAAACGACGAAAATAAAAAATAAACAAAAAACGTACGTACTGGTCGACGTTTCGAGCGCGTTACAACTGCCGTGGTCATAGCGGACTAGAGGTGGATTTTTTTTTATTATACGGTATTTTCTTGCAAAGAGATTTTTTATGACTTTCGGTGTCATTTCAGTCAACAAAAAAGTCACGATATACTTCGATTGGCCTTTCACGATGAAACTCCATCTCGTGCCACTATTTACTACTGGTGTAATGAATTTAAACGTAGACCCACTAATCTCACCGATGATTTGCGTGAGGGACGGCCTTGTACAGCGACTACTGAAGATAACATCAGTGTTGTGCGACGAATGATAGAGGCAGACAAAAGAGTGACCTACCGGCAGATTTTAACAAGCTTTGGCATTGGTATGAGTCAAGTTCACAAAAAATCTATTAGCATGTTTAGCTTCTCTGAAACTTGTCGTATGTTGTTCAACATGCAGCACAGCGTAATGTTCAATGATATGTAACCTTTTTGATAGTGGTTACGCTAGTTCTTAAAGTTCACCTAGTATTAATAAAACCGGTTTTGTCGACTGCTTGTTATATGTGCTTATGCATTTTGCATGGGGTGGCAGCCTTTAATGAAGGCATCACTGTATCATGTGTGTTTAAATCATAAGTTAAAATTGTAAAGTTTTTTTGGTTGTCATTAAATAAATAAAATAAAAATTAAATCGTAACAATTGTTATATTCCAGATGCAGATTTAAATATGTTCAATCTCTTGATCTAATTTACGGGAAACCAAGAAATCCCTTTGTCATCGGTGCATGCAACTTTTCTTCAACTTATTTTCTCCACTTATTTTTCTAACAGATTTACAAAAGTTGATTGTCACCGTCGCGAGATGCAAGAGTTTCTACGAGAGCGGCGCCAAGAAGCGCATAATATTTGTGCAGCCATCTGTGAGGGCGGCGGAGTCATTGGTTAACTTGGCGCACTCGCATTTATAATCTAGGCTATTGAAATTACTATAGAAAGCTGTCACAAAACGAAGACTCATTTAAATAGCAATTGAAACTCAGTACTTTAAGGTGACACTAGCGACGCCAATCAATTTTAATTTTAAACTATTAAACCGGGTCTATTTTAAACGATTTCGGGGTTACAACCTCTCGGCAAACATTTATACTATTAATTAAATAACCATAAATATCCAATAAAACGGACCCAGAATTTTTACATGGTTATTTAATAAATAGTATAAAAGTTTGCCGAGGGGTTGTAACCCCGAAATTGTTTAAAATAGATCCGGTTTAGTAGTTCAAAATTCGTCGCTAGTGTGCCCTACCCGTTACCTTAAAATGTACGCCTTCATAACAGAAGGTTTAAATATAATAATAATAATTCTCACAACATCTCATACGTTGACCTGATTCCGTACTAAGTAGCTTAAGCACTTGTGTTACAGATATCAGGGAACAGAGGAACACAAATATATACTTAAATATGTATATTACACCCAGACACTGAACAAACACAAGTGTTCATCGCACGAATGTTTGTCCAGGGTGGGGATCGAACCCACCACCTTTGGCGTAAGAGGCTGCCCGGATGGCGCAATTGGTAGTGACCCTCACTACCAATTGCGCCATCCGGGCAGTCAAATATGATGAAGTACCTCTGGATTGTTCAAATCTGAGTGCTTATTTCAACTTACAGACTGATACAGTAATAGATGTAGGAACTTATCAATAAATCATCAATCAATTACGTTTCTGAAACGTGTAACCATAATTCAGTTGGTCTGGTTCAGGTCAGACGGCAGTCGCTTCGTTGTTATTACCTACCAGACTCGACGAACCACGTGTCATCGTCTAAGCGTCCCATGTGGGAAGCAACAGCTTAAGACGCAATTTTAAATTACACCCTGAGATAAGATGATAATAAAGTTTAAAAACTAAAACCCGACTGCCAAAAAACACGCCAATTTTCTTGTTTCGTACTTTTTACAGCGTGTTTTTTGGTAGTCGGGTTTTAAAACTTTATTTTTATTTAACATATTTTTAGTTAATGTAAATACAATTACATATTTAAAATGTGCTAAAAAAGTTCTTTCATTTGTTACCCCACACGTTACCTTTAAGTATTTTTTTTTTAGTTCCTCACTCTAAGTCCCCTAGAGGGCGCTGTAGTCAATTTAACTTGACGTCATGTCGCCATAATCAGAAGACAATCAAGACGCTTCTAACGACACCTCATTTGTTCAAATATGATCACGAGTTTAGAAGTTAGGAGGGAACAGATGAACAACCATTATATACATACATACATATAGGTCAAAATCATATCCCTCCTTTTCGCTTCGCCGTAGTCCGGTAAAAAAGGTTTGTTATAGTGTTTTTACAAGCTTTTCGCGCAATTTCGTTAACGCATAGACCTCGGCCGCGACAAGCTTTTCAAGATCACTTAAGAATATTAATATACTGGTTAAAGATAAATATATTGTTTATGTATCATACTTCTACATAAACAGTTAAACTGAACACTTTTGTAGATTGCTACTTGTAAAGTTAAAGATAAAGATAAAGAGTTCTTTATTGGCCACAGAACACAAATCAAACATGAGTGACATAAATACAAGTATGACAAATTCTGTAGCCAACAAGGCCCAACCTCAGTATTTGCTGCAGTGGCCGAAGCCGCTGCAGCGCTGGTTTTCAGGCAGAGCCTTGGGTGATGTACGTTTAAAAACTTCGAATTTTATGAATGTCTAGTTTATTTTTTTATTTTTCGCTCATAATAAAAGCTTGTTTTTAAAATATTTTTGTTTTTATCGTTAACTTTAATAAACCAACTATCCAATAGGTTTAATTACATACCACAGACTCTTGGTCCGTGCCTTTTTTGCTAGTTACGTAGTTTGTTAGCTGATTTCAAATTATAAATACAGTTTGCTATGCGCACAAAAAAATGTTTTCTTACGTATAATTGTTTTTTTTAGATAGGGGGCAGACGGATCACATTTAACGATATACCGTCACTAGTCTAAACTTAAGTGCTAGTTTTGTTTGTTTGAGGAGAGGTGTAAACAGCCTCCCTCTTTGTATACATATTTGTATAAGTTTTGTTGTTAGGTAATAGTACTATGTGCTTATTTTTTTTTTTATTCTACTTATTTACATTCGAAATATACATAGTGTTACATAATTTCCCCATGGTGATAATATTCATCATGTCAATGAAAAAACAGATGTTTTCAGTACGCTCATCCCATTTACCACCTCTGAGTGCGAATAGTTAAAACGTAATGCGACGTATTAAAAGGCGTTGATGACGTCATGAATTATGCAGCGACACGCGCATGGCACGTAGGTGGGCGCCTGCTGCGTGAGCGAGATGCAAAACTTACGGCTCTGAGGGCCTGCAACGAAAGCGTAACAAACGCGAATATAACTCTCGAATTAAGGGTATTATTCATCTTCTTCTTAAAGTGCTTCTCCGACTAGGGAAGGTTGGCCGTCAATCTAGCATATCCCTCTCGGTCTCTAGTGAGGCCAAACAGCTCGGCGGCACTCGCGATCCCTGTCCACTCCCGGATATTACGCAGCCATGATTTTTTCCTCTGACCCACACGCTACTTTCTTCATCATAATGGACAATACGAAAAAAAAATATTTTACCATTTTTATATGCTTTTCGAATAAAGAAAGAAAAAAAAGTTGACTCGTAGTTTTAAGTTTTCATTAAATATAAAAATTGTATTTATTTGATAAAAAATTTAATAAAAGATAGATAAAAAACCGGCTAAGTGCGAGTCGGACTTGCCCATGAAGGGTTCCATAGCAGCAAGTAAGATATATGGAAGGTAAATTGCGGTTTACGGCTTATAACGTATTAAAAAAACTACTAACTAGATCTAGTCCAAACCAATTTGTTGTTAGTTTTCATGATTGTGTACATCATATATTTTTTTAGTTCATTTATTATAGAAGTTAGAGGGGGGGGGGGGGGGGCACAATTTACCACTTTGGGAGCGTCTCTTGCGCAAAGTATTGTGTTTAGAAAAGAATGATGTTAAAAACCTCAATATCATTTTAAAGACCTATCTATAGATACCCCACAAGTATAGGTATGATGAAAAAAATTTTTTTGACTTTCAGTTTCAAGTATGGAGACCCCCCATTTTTTTAATTTTTTCCATTTTTGTATAAAAATCGTGAAGCGGTAAACAAAATACATCTATTTACCAAGTTTTAATAGTATAGTTCTTTTAGTTTCGGAGAAAAGTGGCTGAGACAGACGGACAGACATGACGAATCTGTAAGGGTTCCGTTTTTTGCCATTTGGCTACCGAACCCTAAAATGCAGGAAGTGACGTAGTCCTGAGGCTTTACGTAGGTGATTTTTCGTGTTGTCCATTAGTTGCAACAACTCGTATCTATCGTGTCTTAACACAGTCAAGTCCTAAGTAGGCAACTTTCCTGTGCTGTATTTTTGATAAACCTTCTTAAAACCTTTGTAAAGTATTTTCATTCTTTATGCGAATTTTTCACGATAATTTTTGTCATAAACATCAATACTGCTTTAGAGAGACCGCGCCACGAAAGATATCCCGTGGCAAAACGCGGGACTAAGTTTTTGGATTCCTTTTGTCTATGAACATAAAGCTCGTCGAATCGAAGCTAAGAAACGATTATAAACGATGCACGCACAGCGCGTGTGAAAAGGACTTCGTGGATTCCGTTTCGTTTTAGACCCTCTGTTTATGCACGAGAGACACATTTTGATCGTGATTTTTTGCCTCACAGTAATATATGTATCCCAGCGGATGATGTTTGAGTCCAAATAAGCACATTTCTACCAATTAGCTTGGCGTTGAGGAAAAAACATTGTGAGGAAATCCGCACATTTCGTATAGTTTCTCAAACTATATTTATTTCTCAAACTGTATTCCTGGATCAAGCATACTTCGAGGATAGTTATATTGTTTCATCCAAAGCGACGGTAGCTCAGTGGATAAGAACGTACACTTTTTTATGTGAGTGGCAGACCAACAAACGGATCACCTGATGATAAGCGATTGCCGCCGCCCATGGACACCCGCGACACCAGTGGAGTCACAAGTGTGCTGCCAACCTTTAAACCCCCTTTCCCCCGGATTGGACCTCCGGTACCCTCACTCTCGCAATACACAGCACAATGCTGCTTCACGCCGGTTTTCTGTGAGACCGTGGTATCACTCCGGCCGAGCCCAGCCATTCATGCCGAAGAGTGGCTCTCCCACGTTTAAAGTAATAATATTTTTTTACTGACATATTGCAATACCTATTAACTATTTTTATTAGTATTATAATTATTTTTACCATTTATCTTGACAATATAGTTAAACTTTATCATTGAATTATTTCGATTCAAATATAATCCATTTCCTTATACTATTAAATTAATTAGTATTGAAATTTATGTCCAATGAGTTTTATTAAAATCAATTTCATAAATTACGTATGATGACTATTGTATGCCTAAACAGGTAATTGTGCGAACTATGCTACTTGTAAGATTTTTATTTTTTGTACCACCACAATTTTACAATTTTTTTATACTTACTTACTCGTACTGTAAAGGTAATCTTTTGCTTAAATGATTTCTTTTGGAGTTCCCCCGCCTCGGAAAGCACGGTCCTGCGGCTGATAACTCTTCGGTCGTGTTATGCTCTCATCGAATTATGAGGGTAAGGGAATATAGAACCCACGAACTTTAGCTAACAGGGGAACTGCTTTACCGACCAGGCTACCGGAGACCTTGCTTTTTGTTCGCCGTGAACCGACGATAGTTTCATCAATATTATAGGTATTTGCCGTACAGGCGGACATCCGCCCGGGGAATATCGTGGAGGGAGGCTTAGGCTGTATCACTATGATATAGAAATATAAATAAATAAATATTTCACAACATCACATACATTGATCTGACTCCGAGATAGGTAGCTCAAGCACCTGTGTTACGGATATCAGATTCAACAGTGGGATTACAAATAGATACATATAATACTTTTCTTTTGTAAATACATACTTATAATTACATAGGAAACACCCAGACCAATACAAACAGACATGTTCATGCACACAAATGTTTGATATTCCCCAATATGGGCGATGAGGGAGAACCGCAGGGGGTTTAGTGGGTATGCCTTTGCCTGGCTTCTCTTTGGGAGAAGCCCCCCGCCAATGGAGAGCCCCACATAACCCGGCCGCCCCGTTTGGTTGGTCCCAAACTTTTTTCTGCGTTTATTAGTTCTAGGGCAGATAGGGAGTTGCTGGGGCTTATCGACCTTTTAGTTAGAATAGCACCAACCTCTTTCCAACCGAGGTGTCGTGCAAGGCGACTAAAATTTAATTGAAGTGCTCTCCCATTTTAAGCACTTCATTAGATGAGATGTGATTTCTTTATCAAAACCTGGAACCGCTGTTTTCGGTTTCCTGCTACTTCTATACCCCTCATTTCTGCGTCGATGGCTGATCGTGGAGATTGACCGCCGTAGTCGAAATATCCGAGAATTATTATTTGAGATCGGGTCGATATGTCATGATGCCATCACGGGCGGCATCAGCTGCAGCACCGCTTCAGCCGGCTCGTGTTAGCGCCATCTGTATTCCGCGAGTGCACGATAATGATTTACTCGGGGGACGCACTGCTGGTAGGGCTGTCATCCCTATTAGTAGCATAAATACAGGGTGTATCAGTGGACATTTACATCCCTTTAACCACGTGTTCTACCAACCATCCTGAGCAACATTTGTTCTACGACTTTTCGAAATTCGTCGGAAATTTTTTCGACTCCCCATACAAAATGACCAAGTCACGTGACCGACTTTGTATGAAAAGTTGAAACTTTTTTATGCGAATTTCCAAAAGTCATAGAACAAATGTTGTTCATAATGGTTGATAAAACACGTGGTTAAAGGGATGTAAATGTTCACAGATACATTCTGTATATAAATAATGTTTATTACACAAATAGTTACATATTGTTGACGACCCGACGACCCGTTTGGAACAGTGGTAGTGAACGCTGCCTCTGGTGCAAGGGTTGCGGGTTCGATCCCCGCACAGTACAAACATTTGTGTGCATGAACATATCTGTTTGTATTGGTCTGGGCGTTATCTATGTATTATAAGTATGTATTTACAAAAGAAAAGTATTATATGTATATATTTGTAATCCCACTGTTGATTCTGATATTCGTAACACAGGTGCTTGAGCTACCTATCTCGGAGTCAGATCAATGTATGTGATGTTGCGAAATATTTATTTATTTATTCTCATTTCAGCCAATAGAAGCCCACTGCCAGACATAAGCTTCCCCCAATGTTCTCCACACAGATCGGTCAGCATGTGCCACCCGCATCCAATGGATTCCCTCGACCATCACTTCATTGTAAGACTACAGTGTTAGGCTAGTACAATTTTAGCGGTATATTGGATATTAGATATTTTCAAGACCGATAGTTGTCCTAGTTATCTAAAATCTTGGAAGCAGTTCTTCTCCACTTCACCATGATGGATGACCTTAAGAAGAAAAACTTTTTAGTGTCTCATTTTTTGGTAGCCCCCCTCCCCTTCCTTCTTCCACCCCCACCAAATAACTAACAAACGAATTGTGAGTACAGTATTGAATGAGTTATCCTTTAACTCCTTACCGTTGAGGAGTTGACCTTCCATCATCAGCAGAGCCACAAAATTAATACAAATAGGCGTAGATACTGGTGCAGTTTTGAAAAAAGATACAAAAACATTACGTGTGCCTTAGAAATTTGAGGGTTCCCCTCAATTTTTCCAGGATAGCATCATCAGATCGTGATATACTTATCATGGTACCAAACCGGGACTATCTACTCTCAAACAAAAAATAAACATCTAATTCAGTTCATAAATGACAAAGTAATCGGCGAACAAACATAAATAATATATATATATATATATTTATATGATGTCGAATTGCGAACCTCCTCCTTTTTTTTGAAGTTGCTTAAAAAAATAGACCACCTATTCACGTACAGCCCTGCTCCTCACCTCTACCACGGACACAGCTCGGCGGCTGCGTGCGACGTGCAGTACATCACGTGACACGACGCGACGTGACGCAAAGCCGCGCGACGCATCGCGACGCAATTTTGCCGCGCGCAAACGCATTCGATATGATTAATTGCCTGTGGATGACCACGTTAAGTTTAGAGAGACCATTGTAGTTCTGCCTACGTAACCAATATATGACTGACCGACTCTCTCGGTAGCGATATAGTATAATAAAGAGTACGTGCAGTATGGTCACACCCTGCCTTCCGCTGAACGCAGCCCCACCCCCGCCGAGTCACTTTATCTCGGGGTCCTGGGTTCGATTCCCGGGTCGAGCGAAAAGTATATTTCGAATTTTTCGAACATAGCTCGGGTTTGTGATCACCAATCCGCTTTTGGCAAGCGTGGTGAATAGGCCTAATCCCATCATAGTAGAGATGACTTGATTTCTATGATGCCTTTGCCATGCAGTGAGACAGTTTATAGGCATGAGACAGGTTACATCATCATTTCAGCCAATAAACGTCCACTGTTGGACACAGGCCTCCCCCAATGATCTCCACACAGATTGGTCTTGTGCCGCCCACATCCAAGGGATTTCCGCGACCTTTACCAGATAGTCACCGGTCCACCTTGTGGTGGGCTTGTCACGGTTTCGACCACCTATACGTGGCCTCCACTCGGCGGTCATGAGCAAATAACACTATTTCACAAAGATCTTGTGCAAAGTAAGGAAGGTCATTTATGTATATTAGGAATAGCAGAGGTCCCAATATTGATCCTTGGGGCACTCCCATTAATAGAGGAGCACTTGAAGAGCCAGTCCCATTAACACTGACTTTCTGAAGTCTATCTAATTTATCAAACTTAATGCATTATGATATCTGACGATTTCTTTTCTAAACACTTCTAGTATTTCTTTGTTTTTTTTTTTCAAATGATGCTTATACAACCATTTATCGATGTACCCTGTATTGATTTTCATCTATTAATTAATGCCAAAAGCGATATATTTCATTGTCCGCTTGATTGATTCATTAGCGTTGGTTTGGAAATTGGAATATTACCATTAATCTACGATTTCATTGCGAATATTATTGGTTTGTTAATCAGACAAAGCTGCTATATTGTTTTGTTAATCCATGTTGAATTTGATATTAATTTATCAACAGGGCATAAAGGAAAGCTGATTGCTCTTATAGAAATCAGAACATTCTTTACTTAGATTCAATCTACACAGACCATTTATGAATGTCTATTTCTACCGAATAGACACAGCAAGAAACTCAATAATCGCTCTTTTTACTGACTTGAACAAAGGAAGCGGTTCTATGTTTGACTGTATTTTTTTATTATTTTTATGTATGTTCAACGATTTCTCGGCCAATTGTTGACCGATTTGCACAATTACAAGGCTAAATTAGGACGACTACACAAAATGAGACACTAAAGAGCATAAAAAAATTCTACGAAAAAAAAACTGCCTTCAAAAACTTCGAACTAAACAGTATAAAATAATATTTTTAACACTTCCTAATCCCTGTTGAATAATTGAATGAAATATTTAGGTATTACAAGATAGTCTTGGGCGCCGACATCGGTAACACCTTTCCTCGAGTATACTGATATAAAATGTTATTTGAAGTGGATGAAGTGTTAAAAATATTATATTTTTATGACTAACTAGTAGCCCACCCTCACTTAGTTTCGTGACATTAATTCCACTTTATACCAATAGATGGCGCAAGATGTCGATTACATCACGCATGCGTTTAGTATTTGCGGATTACCTATAAACGCGCCTTCCATACGGGAGGTCGAAGGTTCGCATCCAAAATTTCACCCTCGGAGGTGCATTCTTCAAATTTACCGTATTTCTCAGTAGCTCGCCGGTGAGGCAAAACATCGTGAGGAAACCTGCACGTTTTGGAAAGTTTCTGAAACCTCTTACCATGATTCGTTCAGTCTGTTTACTGTGGTTACGAAAGATGATAATCGCTCCATTGTAATTTATCAGTCTAGTAATTTATCTTTTTAATTAATCCTGAATCATGATGATCTAAGCTCTCAAGGGACAGTTTTGGATGCAACCGAGAATCATACGTCCAACTGAAAGGAAACAGTTTCGACTTCAAATTTTTATCAATGTTATTTGATAATTTTTTTGATAAGACGTAGTTTCATTAACTACGTCTTATCAAAAAACAATTTTTTTTTGGACATCAGCCACACCAGAAAGAGTTTAGATATCTTTTTATAGAGTAGGAGGTAAATTTTATCAAGTGAAATCCACAAACTAAACAAAACATTTGTTGTTCCATACACATTGGAACGCTCTTTCGGCAATAATGTTACATACTCGTAATGTTACATACTCGTACTAATACAGGATTCATCGCACATGGTGCGGTTCGGGTATCGGGATAGACCCATCGCGCGGACTTATTCTCACGGTCTCAGCGAGACCGGGTGTTTGTTGCTGGCGCCGTTTGAAGCTGGGTGCTCCTCCTCGGCGTGGGCCTCTAGGAGGCTCTGCAATAATGTTGTATTGTTACTTACGTATTGAGAGGCGGTGCCAAAAGCAAGTGAAAACCCAAAAAATAAGACTCAGGATATTTTATTAAAATGTAAGAATTTAGTAAAGATTTTTTTTATGTGATAGGTGGCAGACGAGCAGACGGATGACCTGATGGTAAGCGATGATTATATTAAATTACAAAATACCTGCAAAACAAATATATACCGTGTGTTACACAAATACACTTGTGTGTTACACAAATTACTTAAAAACAATTCCTACGAAGGAAATGTTGTTACACACCAGACCACTGCAGAGAGCTACGCAAAATGAATTTCGACTAAGACTGAATATGTGAATCCAAAATGTCTCTCTCCTGTCGAAAAATTATCATTTGAAATATAATCACAAATTAGTTCTTAGTAGTAATTTCGGCGCTTTCGCAACGGTCATAGGTTCTCTGTGGTCACTGTGTAACTAAAGATAAAGATTAATTTATTTGCAGATATGTGTTAGTATTTTTTTTATGCGATAGGTGGGAGATGAGCAGACGGATCACCTGATGGTAAGCGATTACCGCCGTTCATGGACACCCGCGACACCAGTGGAGTGACAAGTGCGCTGCTCATCTTTAAACCCCCCTTCCCCCCGGATTGGGCCTCCGGTACTCTCACTCACGCAGCGAAACACAGCACAGTGCTGCTTCATGCCGATTTTCTGTGAATCCGTGAGTGAATGGTATCACTCCGGTCGAGCCGGCCCATTCATGCCGAAACGTGGCACTGCCAAGGTTAGTAACAACATGGATAAGATTTTTAGATGTAAAAAACAATAATACAGATTAACATGTTTTACCACGGACTGGTGTACAAATATCATATTACCTAACTATTGTCAATTGACATTGTGAGTATCAATCAATCAATTAGCGTATCGCCGTCCACTGCTGAACGTAGGCCTCCCCCAAAGAGCGCTCACCAACCCGGTGCTGAGCGGTCTGCATCCAGCTCACACCAGCCATCTTTCTCAAATCGTCAGTCCATCGCGCCGCAGGGCGTCTAACACTGCGTTTCCCCACGTGGCGACCACTCCACTCCAGTACGTGTCGACTGCATCTTTCATCAGTACGTCTAGAGACAAGATGATTGTGAGTATAATGTTACAAAATTTGTAATAATAGCAATAAAACTGAACTGAAACAATATAAGCGATTCATATCAAATTTTTTGTTCAAAATTTATTTTCATCGTCTGTTTTAATAAATTAATAATTAATTCCACGGTATTTTTGTTTCAAAATCCAAATGTTTCAACTTGAGAAATAATCCTACCAATTAGTGAAATTAAAAAGCCGTTGTATATTTTTTATGTTTCCTGGTTACCAGCTTCGGATATACTGTCGACTAATTGCTAGAACTTATTATTTACAAATATCATCAAGTAAAGGTCAAATTATAAAGGGTCGATTATTATTTCTTTAAATTATCCATATAAAATTATGGAAAGCAAATAATTCAATCCCGAACACTATTTTATTATGATAATGATTTTTAATACAGTACAGTTACACATACAGATCCTAAACAAAGACAAATAAACGTCCTTTTTAAACATTGATTTCCAATTATTATTTTTTATATGAGAGGTGGCAGACGAGCAGACGGATCACCTGATGGTAAGGAATCCCGCCGCCCATGGACACCCGCAACACCAGTGGAGTCACCCGCAACACCAGTGGAGTCAGTGGAGCCTCCGGTAACCTCACTCACACGGCGAAACACAGCGCAGGCGCTGCTTAACGCCGGTCTTCTGTGAGGTAGTAGTATCACTCCAGTCGAGCTGGCCCATCCATCATCATCATCATCAGCCTATCGCAGTCCACTGCTGGACGTAGGCCTCTCCAATTGTTCGCCACTGTGATCTATCCATGGCTTCTCGCATCCAGCTCTTGCCAGCCATCCTGCGCAGATCGTCCTCCCACCTAGCCAGAGGGCGCCCTACATTACGTTTGCCAAGACGCGGTCTCCACTCCAGAACTCGTTTACCCCATCGGTTGTCGGTTCTGCGGCTAATATGGCCAGCCCACTGCCACTTAAGCTTGCTAATCCGGTGAGCAATGTCGATAACTTTGGTTCTCTGCCGGATCACCTCATTTCGGAGGAGTGACCGGCCCATCCATGCCTAAGCTAAAATACTTGATAGTTTTTGAATAGCCCGACGAAAATACGGGGTGTTATAAGTTTGACGTGTGTCTGTGTGTACATGTGCGTGTCTGTTTATGTCATAGTAGCTCCCAAACGGATGAATCGATTTTGGTTTTGGTGGTGTGTGTAATAAAGAGTACTTAACTCCGAAACCAATAAATTTCCAAATAAGATCTACATTATATGAGTATGTGGGAAAATAGTTCGGGCCTCCCTCAATCACATGAGGGGTAATTGCTATACTCACCACGCTTGGCAGACGGGTTGGCGAGGGTTTTGATATAAATGCAGAGTTTTTCTTCTCTGGGTGCTGATGATCATGCAGCAGCTTTACGACGCCTTTTACAACACCTCGGTAAGAGTGAGGGTGGCCTATTCTACTCTGGCCCGGGACCACACGTGCTAATACCGTGAAAGTAAATATATACCGTGTGTACACCAAATACACTTGTGTGTTACACAAATTTACTTAAAAACAATTCCTACGAAGGAAATGTTGTTACACACCAGACCACTGCAGAGAGCTACGCGAAATGAATTTCGACTAAGACTGAATATGTGAATCCAAAATGTCTCTCTCCTGTCGAAAAATTATCATTTGAAATATAATCACAAATTAGTTCTTAGTAGTAATTTCGGCGCTTTTGCAACGGTCATATAGGTTCTCTGTGGTCACTGTGTAACTAAACATAAAGATTAATTTATTTGCAGACATGTGTTAGTATTTTTTTTATGTGATAGGTGGCAGATGAGCAGACGGATCACCTGATGGTAAGCGATTGCCGCCGCCCATGGACACCCGCGACACCAGTGGAGTGACAAGTGCGCTGCTCATCTTTAAACCCCCCTTTCCCCCGGATTGGGCCTCCGGTACCCTCACTCACGCAGCGAAACACAGCACAGTGCTGCTTCATGCCGATTTTCTGTGAATCCGTGAGTGAATGATATCACTCCGGTCGAGCCGGCCCATTCATGCCGAAAACGTGGCACTGCCAAGGTTAGTAACAACATGGATAAGATTATTAGATGTTAAAAACAATAATACAGATTAACATGTTTTACCACGGACTGGTGTACAAATATCATATTACCTAACTATTGTCAATTGACATTGTGAGTATCAATCAATCAATTAGCGTATCGCCGTCCACTGCTGAACGTAGGGCTCCCCCAAAGAGCGCTCACCAACCCAGTCCTAAGCGGTCTGCATCCAGCTCACACCAGCCATCTTTCTCAAATCGTCAGTCCATCGCGCCGCAGGGCGTCTAACACTGCGTTTCCCCACGTGGCGACCACTCCACTCCAGTACGTGTCGACTGCATCTTTCATCAGTACGTCTAGAGACAAGATGATTGTGAGTATAATGTTACAAAATTTGTAATAATAGCAATAAAACTGAACTGAAACAATATAAGCGATTCATATCAAATTTTTTGTTCAAAATTTATTTTCATCGTCTGTTTTAATAAATTAATAATTAATTCCACGGTATTTTTGTTTCAAAATCCAAATGTTTCAACTTGAGAAATAATCCTACCAATTAGTGAAATTAAAAAGCCGTTGTATATTTTTTATGTTTCCTGGTTACCAGCTTCGGATATACTGTCGACTAATTGCTAGAACTTATTATTTACAAATATCATCAAGTATAGGTCAAATTATAAAGGGTCGATTTATTATTTCTTTAAATTATCCATATAAAATTATGGAAAGCAAATAATTCAATCCCGAACACTATTTTATTATGATAATGATTTTTAATACAGTACAGTTACACATACAGATCCTAAACAAAGACAAATAAACGTCCTTTTTAAACATTGATTTCCAATTATTATTTTTTATATGAGAGGTGGCAGACGAGCAGACGGATCACCTGATGGTAAGGAATCCCGCCGCCCATGGACACCCGCAACACCAGTGGAGTCACCCGCAACACCAGTGGAGTCAGTGGAGCCTCCGGTAACCTCACTCACACGGCGAAACACAGCGCAGGCGCTGCTTAACGCCGGTCTTCTGTGAGGTAGTAGTATCACTCCAGTCGAGCTGGCCCATCCATCATCATCATCATCAGCCTATCGCAGTCCACTGCTGGACGTAGGCCTCTCCAATTGTTCGCCACTGTGATCTATCCATGGCTTCTCGCATCCAGCTCTTGCCAGCCATCCTGCGCAGATCGTCCTCCCACCTAGCCAGAGGGCGCCCTACATTACGTTTGCCAAGACGCGGTCTCCACTCCAGAACTCGTTTACCCCATCGGTTGTCGGTTCTGCGGCTAATATGGCCAGCCCACTGCCACTTAAGCTTGCTAATCCGGTGAGCAATGTCGATAACTTTGGTTCTCTGCCGGATCACCTCATTTCGGAGGAGTGACCGGCCCATCCATGCCTAAGCTAAAATACTTGATAGTTTTTGAATAGCCCGACGAAAATACGGGGTGTTATAAGTTTGACGTGTGTCTGTGTGTACATGTGCGTGTCTGTTTATGTCATAGTAGCTCCCAAACGGATGAATCGATTTTGGTTTTGGTGGTGTGTGTAATAAAGAGTACTTAACTCCGAAACCAATAAATTTCCAAATAAGATCTACATTATATGAGTATGTGGGAAAATAGTTCGGGCCTCCCTCAATCACATGAGGGGTAATTGCTATACTCACCACGCTTGGCAGACGGGTTGGCGAGGGTTTTGATATAAATGCAGAGTTTTTCTTCTCTGGGTGCTCATGATCATGCCAGCAGCTTTACGACGCCTTTTACAACACCTCGGTAAGAGTGAGGGTGGCCTATTCTACTCTAGCCGGGGACCACACGGCTAAACGACCACAAGACGCGACAGAGATACTGAAAGCTACAAAATATATGTCAGCATCATCATCATCAGCCCATTTAAGTCCCCACTGCTGGGGCACGGGCGTCCCTCAATCACATGAGGGGTAATTGCCATACTCACTCGTATAGGTATCTGGCAAAGTATAGGTATCTGGTACCTACCACATAACAACACCGAAAGCCACAAGCTTTCGGTGTTGATACACTGGGCCCGTGGGGTTCCGGCGCTCTTTTTTTCTTCCGTGGCTTAGCTTAGCGTCTAGTCGAAGTCACGGGAGAACCAAAAGCTGGCAGCTACCTCGCCCAGCGAATTTCCATTGCGATCCGGCGGGGTAATGCTGCCATCATTTGAGGACAATGGCACGGGGACCTGCTTTGTTTTAACTTTCCTTTTTTAGTTACTTTTAGATTATTTTTATGTCTCAGTTACTGTCTTAATTTTCTTGTGTTTTTGTTCTTTTTAACCGACTTCAACAAAAAGAGGTTCTCAATTCGAGATGTATATATATATATATATTTTTATGTTTGTTCGCCGATTACTCTGCCATTTATGAACCGATTTAGATGATTATCTTTTAGTTGGAAAGTAGATAGTCCCGGATTGGTACGGATATCAGCTATGCTAAAAAATGAGAATCCTAAAATTTTAAAAAAGTCTTTTTAAAATTTTAAAATGAGATACTAATGAACAATCAATTATTTCAGAGAGACAATCTCGCCGGCGCCTAATCTCTGTGGAATAATTGATTGTTGTATTAAATTACAAGATAGTATTAGGCGCCGACTTCGGTAAAAAAAATTCTCGAGTGTACAGTTATAAAATGTTATTTGAAGTGTACAAAGTGATAAAAATAGTATTTTACACTTTTTAGTTCGTGGCTTTTGAAGGCGTTTTTTTCGCAGAATTATTTTTTGTTCAGTAAAGATGGTCCAAATACACAACTTTAAACAATTAGGCATTATCCCTAGGATTCGGGAAGTCTGGTTATTTCAGATCCATCTACCGGTCTGCAACCTATTACATTTAAAACCCCTTACAGTTGGCAACACTGCTTGATTCAAAGTTCTGGGTTATTTATTTAAGTCAAGTTTAGGTAAAAGTGAATCAAGACACAATAGAGAACTAAAAGTACCGACAGCAACACAGGTAGCCCTGATGTCTGTTGTTGTTGACTTTCCCAAGTTATTTATGACTTTTAGCGGAGGGCTACAAATGGCTTTAGGTTGGTTGTTTGGACCATTTATCATGAGATTTAAGACTAAAACAGAACAATACTATTGATCATTTGTAGGTGGAACTCGTGGGATGTAAAAAATGTGTGTGTTGAGATTTAACGAGTTGAGAAGGAAAAACATGTGGCATGAGATTTAAAGCAACTCCGTGACGAAACTAGCGCTGCCACTTAATTTATAATGATTGTGGCTATTAAGAGAACCTTAATAAATAATAAGAGTTTTTTTTTGTAATGTAGTTCAATGAATACTTATGAAGACGGGTAAGGCACACTGGCGACGCCAATTGATTGTTAGCAAATAAACCGGATATCTTTTTAACAATTTCGAAGCTCCAGCCCCTCGGAAAACCGTTCACTTGACTTTTCTTTCTTGAATTACCACGGAAACGGCCACTTATGGTGTTAATTCGAACGCAAAAACAGATAAAAAAAAATTGCGCACAATTACAAATTAAATGTTTTCTCAGTTAGCTATGAAATTGTTTTTTTTATGTAATAGGTGACAGACTAGCAGACGGATGACCTGATGGTAAGCGATTCCCGCCGCCCAAGAACACCCGCGACACCAGTGGAGTCACAAGTGCGCTGGCAGCGAAGCACAGCACAGTGCTGCTTTACGCCAGTTTTCTGTGAGGCCGTGGTATCATCCCGGTCGAGCCAGCCCATTCATGCCGAAGCGTGGCTCTCTCACGGTTTAAAATAGATCCGGTTTAGTAGCTAACAATTTAAATCGTTTGGCGTCGCTAGTAAAGGGTACGGTACCCGTCGCCTTAAAGGAAAATTTTAACAAATATTTATGGTGCGCGGTGTCACCTTAACAAGTTGAGGAGTCTTGTATCGAAGACAAAGACTCATTTTGGGACGCTAAGCCACTTAAATATAATACACAGGAAAATTTCAATGACAAGGTAGTCGCTTTTCTCGACGAGCCGAGTAAATTTGAGCGGCCGTTCAAATTTTTTTACAGAAAAAAATAAAGCATATTACTAAATCATTGATCGGATGCCAAATTCCAATACAGCTAATCAAGTTAAGACGTCAGTCTGTCTGTCTGTCCTTCCTTTACAGCGGTGATTAATGAATGAGAATGAACATTTATTTGTTTTCCTCCAGGAAAAATAAATCATAATACTTTTTTTCTCAATTAAGGAAGCTTTTGAAATAATGGCGCCACTTTCAGAGTTTTTTCTTATTATTTGTAACTGTTCTTATATTTATATGACGAAATTTATTATACGACTCGTTTGGAACAATGGTAGTGAACGCTGCCTTTGGTCCAATACAAACAGACATGTTTGCATGAACATGTCTGTTTGTATTGGTAGAAAACACTCAATGTTTTCTATGTATTATAATAGATGTAGTATATATTTACAAAAGAAACGTATTGTATGTAAATATTTGTAATCCCACTGTTGATTCTGATATCCGTAACACAGGTGGTAGAGCTACCTATCTCTGAGTCATATCAATGTATAGTTATAATATTTTAACAAACCACATCCGCAGACGAATCACCTGATCGTAAGTGATTATCGCCACCCATGGACACCTGCAAGACCAGAAAAGTAACAAGTGTGTTGCCAACCTTTTAAAAAGGAATACGCTTTTTTCTTGAAGATTTATGGGTTAGAATAGTTATTTACGGGATTTCTACCATATACCTTATTTTTGAGTGTCCGATATTTCAGCACGGTCGTAAGCGCCATGGTCACGGAGTAACTTTTCTAATGTAAGTGACTATGAAAGATTAAAACGATTTACGGATTGTTTCGTGTTCTGTGGAATTAGACGATTTTGTTGTTAAATGTACCCACCTTTCCGTATATTACTCCGGAATACCTTACTGCTGGTAAAATAAAATATAAATTGTTCCAATTTTAAATCAAATCTGATTAAAAACAGCTTTGATATATACCAAAACCAATTACACGTGCCAATATAAAACAGCTGACTGTTAAATTGGAAACCATCGCTAACGAATCAATCAAGAGGCTTATGAAATATCCTCCCGCGGTACTAATTAATAGTTGAATATCAATATTAGATATTGAATTACTTTTGCGCGAACCGAATGCTAATTGGCCCATTTGGAGCGGTGAGCTGAGCGGAGCGAGCAGTGGAAAAAAGAACAACGGCGAAATATTAGCTGAGTTCTTTTTATGCTCCTCCAACCGATTTCGGCTAAGGCGGCTAATCTCAATGATTAGCCACGTAGGTACGCAGGATATATTAAAGTGCTCAAGTGTGTGCGCAAACACAAGAGCACTCTCTATTCCCTTGCCCTCATATTCCGATGGGATACCAGTCTAATGCTACTGGAGAGGGATCGAGAGGGAGGGAATGTCCACCAAACCGATATTTCGGTCATGGCGGCCAATCTCAGCGATCAGCCATCGACGCATGACATATTATAGTGCACAAGTATTTGCGCAGACTTGTGTCTGTCTACTCCCGTACCCTCTTATTTCGATGAGACACTAGTGTGACACGACCGAAGAGGGATTAGGCGAAGGACCAAAGGCTTAAGCTTTCCGAGGCACGGAGGTACAAGACCGCCAACTTCCAGACTCCGGGCTTACACTGAGAATTTCTTAACAGAAAACTCAGGTAGAATTTTGGCCCGACCGGAGATCGAACCCGGGTCCCCAAGCGCAGCCGTCACTTTTAAGTGCGACGTACTACCCACTGCGCCAACGAGGCAGTCAAACAAATAAATAAAAAGGTACGATACAGGAAAACCACAATAACCAAATCAAGGAAATGTATCGACCTTCGTCAATAAGAGACGCTAAATTACATACACAAGTTCTCCGGTCCCAGGGCTACGGGCGAGTTCTCCGACCAATGGTCGGTACAGTCAACAGTAGCGCCTGGAAATATGCAGTTTTGAGTCTTGTACTACTAGTCATAAGAGCTACAGACTGTTAAATATTGGGCGCTACTTTAAATGTTGACTGTACCCGGCACAAGTTCAGTCGCAAGCGGTTCTAAGTTCCAGCAATGTTCTGATTGAACTTGGTCTGGTCTTTGGAACTGCAAAGTTGCTTATTTATGTGAATACATGATAACGTTAACTTTAATGTTAGTTTTTAAAGGATAAACTTTAAATACTTACAAATACGTCTTTTACAAATGATTGGCAGTGCGTTATAATGAATAAATAATGTATTTTTTATTCCGTTAAAAAGTTACGATTTACAAAATTGTGGTCGTAGTTGCCTTGACCGATGGGCCGACGCCCGGTAGGCCGGCCTAGGTATCGCTGGAAAGACGTCGTCGAAATTGATCTGCAAGAATTTCAGGCCGGTGACTGGCGACAAGTAGTGCAGGATCGACCAAAGTGGCGTTCTCTTGTTTCGGAGGCCGAGACTCGTTTCGGGTCACTGAGCCAGTGGAGTAAGTAAGTAAGTTAGTAAGTCGCTTTGTAAGCAAAATAGGCCAGTATCAGGTGACTACGCTCTTGCATAGCTAAGATTTATTTTAATAAATACCTACATATAATAAAATTATACTTAACAAAAGGAACACAGTTAACTCTAACTTTACGTGGGAGAGCTACGCTTCGGCATGACTGAACCGGCTCGACCGGAGTGTTACCACGGCCTCACAGGAAAACCGGCGTGTGTTTCGCTGCGTGAGTGAGGAGGCCCAGTCCGGGGAAAAGGGGAGTTCAAAGGTTGGCACCACACTTATTACTCCATTGGTGTCGCGGGTGTCCATGGGAGGTGACAATCGCTTACCATCAGGTAATCGGTCTGCTTCTCTGACACTCTCTCTCACTGCTAGCTCATACTATATAAACTAGTCTTTACTCAGCCAATGCAGTATGTTATAAATATATATCTTCATTGTTCAGACTGCCTCGACTTAGTAGGTCGCACTTTAAAGCGACGTTCCGGGATCGATCCCCGGGTTAAGCCGTTCCACGTTAAGCCTGGTTTTTGGGCACACACTTGAGCACTATAATATACCCTGTGTACGTGGCTGATCGTTCAGATGGGCCGCCGTAGCCGTAATCGATTGGAGGCTATTATTATCTTCATTCTCATTTCCAACGTTTTCAATCTTCATTAGCTTTTCCCTTTTTATTACTTAAAAGGCACAAAGGTGTAATCAAGCTTGAAAGCGACTACAATCGGCTAGGATACCTGAAGTTTCAAACTCTCTCCTGAATCAGTCAGGGCCTAACTTAAAGGTCGACGTAACTAGCGCCGCCAGTAGATTTGTTTTAATGGACAACACGACAGAAAAATAATTTTTTCGAAATGAAAAATACTATTTCTAGATTAGACTCAGAATTTTAAGCAGAATAATTCCAGATTTTTTAAACAGATATTTATGGAGAAAAAAATAAAATGTAAAAATCCTCCTGTGACGTCATCACTCAGCAATACAAATTAATAACGCTTTTGCTCGCGTTCATTAAAAAAAAAGTAAAATCTCTGATTATAAAATGACAAAATTAACAGAGACAGTAAGTAACTTTTATTGTGCATATAGCACAGACATCACAATACGTTGAGCCTCAGTACTACGTCACTTCCGGCATATTAATTAATAATTAAAAACAATATATTTCAATAAAAAGACACATTTAATGACAACTAAAAATTTTGGTCATCTTTTTTCTCTTTCTTTATTCGAAAAGCGTATAAAATGTGAATATATTTTTTTGTAGTTTTGTTCTTACGGCGACGATGAGGAGACGTTTTAAAAAAGTACAACGGTGAATCCATAGGAAAGTATCAAGATTTTTTCGAGAGGTACTTGTGTAATTTTATCTTCGTAGTAAGTACTTTTAGCAATTTTAAAAATTATGGTTACTTGTAGGAAGAGTTTATGACATAATTTTGTCTCAAAAAGCTCTTAATATTTTCCTTTATTTAAAATGTCTTATAATCGCCACAATTTTGACGTCCCGTTTGGTACAGTGGGAGTAAATGCTGCCTTTGGTCCAAGTGTTGCAGGTTCGATCCCCGCACAGTACAAACTTGCGTGCATGAACATATCTGTTTTTATTGACCTGAGTGTTTCCTATGAATTATACGTTTATTCATTTAATTTTACAGGATGTATCTGTTAACATTTAAATCCCTTTAACCTCGTTTTTTACCAACCATTCTGAACAACATTTGTTCAACGACTTTTCGAAATTCATAAAAAAAAATTCGACTTCCCATACAAAATGACCAAGTCACGTGACCGACTTTGTATCAAAAGTTGACATTTTTTCGTGCAATTTTCCAAAAGTGATAGAACAAATTTTGTTCATAATGGTTAGTAGAACACGTGGTTAAAGGTATGTTAATGTTCACAGATACAGATACACCCTGTATTTATAAGTATGTATTTATAAAACAAAAGAATTATATTTGTGTCCCACTGTTGATTCCGATATCCGTAACACAGGTGCTTGAGCTACCTATCTCGGAGTGAGATCAATGTATGTAATGTATGTAATAATTATTTTAATAAAATATTATTTAAAAAAAACAATCAATACATATCTATAGGCAGCGCTAGTGTCGTCGATGCGGTACCTAAACTCTAACTTAGCGCCTTTTGTCGTGGCCTAATTACTCTCCCACATAAAGCTGCGTATAATCCGCTCCACGGATCTAACGATTCCTTTGTGTGCCTACCTTTCTTATTTCTGGAGAATAATGTTACTGTAATTACAAGGTTATTGGACGGTATGTGTTTGTAATTTACTTTTATTTCCCCAGCTTAGTGTAACAAATTGCTCGATGTACTTTTTTTTTATGCGATAGGCTGGACCCGTAAAGTCCTTGAGTGGAGACCGCGACTCGGTAAGCGTAGAACGCCCTGCGACAAGATGGGATTTTGAAAATTCGGAAGCTGGCTGGTGTGAGCTGGATGAGAGTGGCCGAAAATCGGGAGCAGTGGCGTGCATTAGGGGAGACCTATGTCCGGCAGTGGACGAGTGTGGGTTGCTGAGGATGGTGAGGTGGCGGGCGAGCAGACGGATCACCCGCAACACCAGTGTAGTCACAAGTGCGCTGCCAACCTTTAAACCCCCCTTTCCCCCGGATTATGACTCCGGTACCCTCACTCACGGAGCGAAACACATCACAGTGCTGCTTTACGCCGGTTTTCTGTAAGGCCGTGGTACCACTCCGGTCGAGCCGGCTCATTCATGCCGAAGGGTGGCTGGAGAGCCACGTGGGAGCACTTACTTAGACCTGTATCGATGTGAGAGAGCTCTTAGATAGATACGTAGATTTTCTTTATTGCACAAAACAAAATACAAGTATGATACAACAACAACAGTCAGTACAATAATCATGCGCATATTGTTGCCGAATAATCAATTAATTTTACCCTTAATAATGCAATAATCGATTACTTATGAATCGAGTACTATCGATAGTATCGATTCATTCGATTTTAATTATTGGTCGACATAATCGATTAGTCGATTATGATCGTTTAAATTGACGATACTATCGTTTAAATCGATACTCCAACTAAGTCGATACTATCGATTATAAATGATTACTCTGCAATTATTTTTAGATATAATCGTCATTTATATTATGCCTTCTTAGACATATCCTGTATGAATAACTATTATATCTAATAATTCTAGTACCGTCTTAAACGATAGTATCATTAATATACACGAATATAATCGATTTATTGATTATATCGCCCAAAAGTGAATATCGATTTAATCAATGGTATCGATACAGCTATCGAAAGTACAAACGACTTTTAAACTCTTTGGGCACTATTAGCATAATCGATTAATAATCGACGTAAAATCGATTATCTGCCAAACAAAAGTATGCTCCTTTTCTCCCGATCTGGTCTCTGGTACCCTCACTCATTGCAGACTCTATCACGTCGATTTTTTGTGAGACCGTACTATCCCAGTCAAGCCATTCATGCCAAAGCATGGCTCTCTTACGGTAAGAATAATATAGAATCGTTTTCTTTAACTTAGTGGTAGAATTTGTTTTTATTCCAGTTAAAGTTCCTTTGACTTTTGTCGCCGAGTGCTTCTAATTACGATTCAAGATAAAACTCCATAGAAAATCTCGCGGAATCGAAGTCCAATTTCCTCCCTTTTTAATAAAGGAAAGTTCTCCATTCACAAACTTGCACGAGTGTAACGGAACGTACTGACTTATTAGCCTTAACTGGGGCATTCAGCTTGTTCCGGAAGCAAAGTTTTGTATGTTAAAATCCAGATAAGATATAAAAGAACATTCGTTTTCTCAACTTCTTTTTTATATGATAGGTGGCAGTCGAGCAGACGGATCACCAGATGGTTAGCGATCGCCGCCGCCCATGGACACCTGTGGAGTCAGAAGTGCACTGCCAACCGGAGGCCTAATCCGGGAGGAAGGGGGGTTCCCTTTCTTTCCCTTTCACCCGGATTTTTTTTTAATTTTTGCCCCCTCCAAGTAGAGAGGGCCACTATGGTTCCCCAGACAAGAAACTCCGGGACCTTGTTTATCTATTCTTTTTCATCTGAATTGTGCAAAAGTGCCCGGTCACTTTGAAGAAAATATTTTGCTAATCTACTACACCAATTCCGGGAGGAAGAAGGAATTTTGAATTTCGAGTTAAACTTGGGGAGGGTAAGATTTATTTGAAGAGGGGGATGGTTTGGAGTTAGGGAGTTTAAAGGTCAGTTTCATCCAGAATTCGAGCTTTCATCCGCATGATGAGTTCGCATTTTTCATGGTCCCCAGCTACATTTTGTTGGTCGACAATGAGCTGCTCTCGGCCTTCTTCTTTCAGGGATTCATTGAGGCTGTAGCATACTGTGCAGACGGGGAAAAAGGGTTGGTTACGCCATTGAAGTTGGGACTTTCGGGGTTATCCGGGCAATCAGGTTTTTTGTGTCCGCGGAAGCCACAATATGCGCATCTTATTTGCTTTATGCACTTCTTTTGCGTGTGGCCAAATTTCAGATAATTCTGACATTGCACGAAAGCGATGTACTGTTCGGTGTGTACCCTTTGGTACCCGACTTCCAATCGCCCTCGTGCAATGATGTCCCGCGCCTGTATCGGGGTGGCCTCCACGACCGCGTTATAGAGGTCCGGGTTCCTGTTTGACCGTATGAAGCACAGCCGTAGTCCGCTGAGGCCGTTCTGCCTCTCAAGTGTCCCAATCAGCTCCTCTGGACTAGAGGCGCTTTTCGGTATCCCCTTGAGAATAAGGAGCGGTGGTCTCCGCCTCGCCGGCAGTCCCCGAAATCCGCGAGCTGGTTGGAGGCACTCATAATTTTATCCAGCTTCTCCTCGGTGTCTATCTCCACTTTAAAGCTGGACTTCCCAAGTGGGATGACCTTCGAGGGGGCGCCGGTGTCGACAAACGGAATCAGGCCCCTCCAGGCTTTAAGGACTTCGGTAATTTGGGGGGGGGGGGGGGAGATTTTGTAGATTTGATGAGGATTTGGGGTTTCTTCTTTTTAGGGGTAGGAGGGGAATAGGTTTGCTGGGGGGTCTTGGGCTGTCGCGCAGATTTGTAGGTTGAGGGCCGGACTTGGGTGCAGATTTGTCTTTTCGGCGAAGGTTTGGAGTTCGCTGCGAAGTATCCTTCTAAACTCCATCTTCGCCGATTGGTCAAGAGGGGCTATTGTTGGTTGGCGGGGGAAGGGGTGGGGGTTCGAGGACTTTAGTTTCCAAGGTCTCGAGCTCCTCCTTGATTGTCGCCATTTCTCGGCGGATGATATTCTGGACTGTCTGTTCTGTAAGAACAGAGTGGGGAATCAGGGACTCTCGAAGCTCTTTCACTTCATCCCTGAGTGCCTTACACTGGTCTAGGATGTCTTTCGGGAGTGTTTCAGTGGCAGCAGTTGGTGGTGGGAGGGGTTTTTTGGTGGTGTGCGAGACCTTTTGGATGGCGAGAGACAATGCCTGCATATTCTCGTCTATTGCAACAAGGGCACTGCCGACCTGTGACTGGGACTCTTTAGTCATCGCACGGGTTTTAGAACCGTTGTTCGAATCGACGCCGTGCTCAGGAGTCTTTTGTTCACCAATGGACCAAAGGCAGAGTTCACTACCACTGTTCCAAACGGGTCGTCTTTTGTCATTTGCATGAACATGTATATTTGTGTAAGTGGCTGCCGTACACAGGGATAATGTTGTCCTACTTTTCGTTATTATATAAGTCTAGGTTATGTTTCTTATTAAGTTTCCTTGTTTTGTATTGTACCAAATAAAGCTATCATTCATTCGTTCATTCATTCATTGAGTATTTTCTATGTATTTTAAGTATGTATTTACTAAAGAAAAGTATTATATGTACATATTTATAATTCAGCTGTTGGTTCTGATATCCGTAACACAGGTGCTTGAGGTATGCAATTTATGTAATGTTGTGAAATACCTATATTTTTAATGAAATATTTTGGGCTCTAGAGCGGCAGTTTTGGACCCAACCGGGAATTACACGTTAAGATGAGGATGATATACATCAGGTGCAAGTGCAGTGGGAGTTTGGCACAGTGTATGTTTCGTGTGCACTGTCTCGCTGACTGCCGCGCTCGTTTCTAACAGGGTCGCCATGATGCCGTTGTCTCTGAGACTTCCTCCATAATGTAAGCAGCTAAATAAATAAATAAATTTAGACAATATCACATACATTGTCCTCCCACTAAAGTACAGGATATCTGGTGGCATATTTAGGTTTTCAAAAATAAATGAGAAAAATAATTCGTATTTCTATAAATAAATAAATAAATATTTCACAACATCACATACATTGATCTGACTCCGAGATAGGTTGCTCAAGCACCTGTGTTACTGATATCAGAATCAACAGTGGGATTACAAATATATACATATAATACTTTTCTTTTGTAAATACATACTTATAATACATAGATAACGCCCAGACCAATACAAACAGATATGTTCATGCACACAAATGTTTGTACTGTGTGGGGATCGAACCCGCAACCCTTGTGCCAGAGGCAGCGCTCACTACCGCTGTTCCAAACAGGTCGTCTATAATATTGAAAGTTGTGAAATGTAGAAAAACAATGGGGATTTTTTAAATATTATTTTATCATCAAAATATTTTCTTTTTGGTTGCATACACTATTTGATTCAAAACGGAGCCTACGTACTATGGAGTTTTCTACACCAGACGCTGAAAACCAGAAACAGTAAAGTGGGTTCAGTTGCGCTCTCGCCGAGTTTGGTCTTTAAGCCAAAACTGATTAGATCACTTATAATCCGCGAACTGTTGTGTCGCGAATTATAAGTGATCTAATCAATTTGGACATTTGTACTACCAATGTCATTGTTATTTTTTATTTTGACCACGATTTTATTTTTATTTTTCAAATAGTAAGCAGCCATCGTAGAGTAAGGTAATAATGGCTTTCTGGCTGTCGTATGCAATTTTGTATTGTGATAATTATGATTATGTACCTCTTTTAAATGCACTTTGGATATTTATAATCTGTTAGCTTATGTTTTTAAATAAATGAATAGAGAATAATATGTAGGTAAATGACCATGGTGCCGTCCTCGAAGCTGTTCAAAAATACGTATACCTCGGGCAGACTTTGCAATTGGATAAAAACAACTTTGAGGATGAGGTGAATAGGAGAATTCAGTTAGGTTGGGCAGCATTTGGAAAACTACTTCGTGTATTCGTATCGTCGATACCACAGTGCCTAAAGACGAAAGTCTTCAATCAGTGCGTCCTACCCGTCATGACATACGGAGCCGAAACGTGGACACTTACGGTACGGCTGGTCCACAAGTTAGAGATCGCTCAGCGGGCTATGGAACGAGCAATGCTCGGCGTCTCTCCGAGATCGAATCCGAAATGAGGTGATCTGGCAGAGAACCAAAGTCGTCGACATTTAGGTCTGCGTAAACCAGAAACGGTGGAGGTGCTGTGGACGCCAGTACCAGCGCAACTATCTGTTTCATCAGCAGCCATTTGTGTAGGTGCGGAGATCGAACTCGCGACCCTCATGTTCCAACCGGCACTTGAACCATTGCGTCCGTTTCACACAAGCCGAGACCTGTCACATACAAGTTATCACTATTTAATAGTATCATATTATTATTTATTCATTTGTATTCTCATTAGGTACGTAGGTATATCTTCGTTATTATTATATATTTTATTCCCCATAACTATGTATAACACAGTAGGTATTATTACACACACTTATTATATGTATTTATACCGTCCGTGCGTCATAGCAATCATCATCATCATCATTTCAGCCAATAGACGTCCACTGCTGGACATAGGCCTCCCCCAATGTTCTCCACACAGATCGGTCCTGTGCCGCCCGCATCCAATGGATTCCCGCGATCTTCACCAGATCGTCGGTCCAGCTTGTGGGGGGCCTGCCACGGCTGCGACTTCCTGTACGTGGCCTCCACTCGAGGACCTTTCCGCCCCAACGGCCGTCTGTTCTCCTCGCTATGTGCCCTGCCCATTGCCACTTGAGGCATGCAATCCTTTGGGCTATGTCTGTAACCTTAGTTCTCCTGCGGATCTCATCATTTCTGATACGATCACGCAGGGAGACTCCAAGCATAGCTCTCTCCATTGCTCTCTGAGTGACTTTGAGCCTCCTTAATCGGCACATTGTAAGCGGCCACGTTTCGGTTCCGTATGTCATCACTGGCAACACACACGCATTGAAGACTTTCGTCTTGAGACACTGCGGTAGGTGGGCCAAAAAAAAAATACTAATAGGTAATAAAGTAGTTTTATTTCGTTTTTGGCAGGAATTACAATCAGTCTGTGAGTAATTATTACAGCTATTTAAAATAAAAATAAATATAAATAATTATATTATATTGAGTATTATCTAAATTTTAGATGTTTTAGATCAAAAACACCTATCCGATACTATCCGAAACTTTCATTTCGGATTCGGTTACGGTTACGGATGATTTTTTATATCGGATATCCGATAGTTTCGGTTACGGTTACGGAGCTCCCTAACACCCCTGGTACCTACCCCTTCCTTAAGTCGTGGCTTTAGCTGAGTGAGCTCCTTTTTGTATGCACCGCGACACACCTGGACACAATGTAGGTATATATTGCCCGCCTTAAATATTTTAACTTGTAGGTTTTTTTTTTAATTATTTTTCCTTTATTTTAATGTGTTGTATTGTCATACTGGTATAAACATCAGAAGTTTGTTTTTTTTTGTTCTTCATTTTTAATCATGTGTGTCGTGTGTGTTAAACAAATAAATGTTTTTTATCATTATCTTTATCTTTACATTGTTCACCGGATTAGCAAGCAAGTGGCAGTGGGCTGGCCATATTAGCCGCAGAACCGACAACCGATGGGGTAAACGAGTTCTAGAGTGGAGACCGCGTCTCGGCAAACGTAATGTAGGGCGCCCTCTGGCTAGGTGGGGGGATGATCTGCGCAGGATGGCTGGCAAGAGCTGGATGCGAGAAGCCATGGATAGATCACAGTGGCGAACAATTGGAGAGGCCTACGTCCAGCAGTGGACTGCGACAGGCTGATGATGACTGCTTTCGTTGTGTCTATATCTTTAAGTCGCACTTTAAAGCAACGGCTGCGCTTGAGGTCCCGAGTTCGACACCCGGGTCGGGCCAAAAATTTGCACCGGAGAAATTCTTAGTGTCAGCCCAGAGTCTGGAAGTTGGCGGTCTTGTACCACCGTGACTCGGAAAGCACCTTAAGCCGTTGGTCCTGCGAACGATCCCTCTCCGGTCGTGTCACACTGGTGCCCCATCGGATTATGAGGGCAAGGGAATAGAGAGTGCACTTGTGTTTATGCACACACTTGAGCATTATAATATATCCTGCGTAAGTGGCTGATTGTTGAGATTGGCCACCGTAGACGTAATCGGTTTGAGGTTTATTATTAATAAAGGACCAGCAGCCCAGCAGACTAACATTGACGTTTCAGATAGTTATTTTACTTTTTTCGGCTGGTTCCGTTGTGTGTATATCTTTAAGCTCCCCTTTGTCGCAGCAAAATGTTCCCGCGTGGTATCCCTACAAGGCTGGCGAGCGACGCAAGAGCATGAATACGCGATGCTTCTCGCAGCGCACGTAATATCCGCACTCATGTAAAATGCGGAGTCCCCGCGGCTCCCGGATTTCGCCCACTTATCATTTATGACGCTCCTTGTTATTAACTTGGCTCTGTTTTTATTTTCATGCCAGCTGTTGCAACATTTGTTTTAATTCACAAGGGTCTCAAAAAGTTAAGTTAATTTACGGTTATTATGTTGCCAAACATAATGGCGGAAAAACGAAGTGCGGAAAGCCGACTTAAATGGAGTCGCTATTTGGATCGCTGCGCCAACCTAGTTAGTATTATATTTTTGGTCTCGGACGCAACACTTTGGCCACTGCGCCATCCTGGTTGTCCTTCAACAACTGTCACAAGTGCGCTGCCAACATTTAAACCCCCCTTACCCCCGGATTGGGCCTCCGGTACCATCACTCACGCAGCGAAAGACAGCACAGTGCTGCTTCACGGCGGTTTTCTGTGAGGCCGTGAGTGAGTGTTATCACTCCGGTCGAGCCGGCCCATTCAAGCCGAAGCGTGGCTCTCCCACGGTCTAATAATATCAAGTAAACATATCCATTAAAAACCCCTCTTTTTATTATCATTTTTTTTAAATATACATTGAATTCCACGGACACTGGTTCCGTGCCTTTTTGTGCTTATTCTTTTTTTAAGATCACAAAATTTTATCATTTTCGACCCGACAAAATTAAATTAAACAAAATTACAATTTCTTAAGTTTAGGGAGTCATGCATGGTTATTGTTAGTAGGATGAATTTAGTGTAATTGTAAGTGGGTTTTTTTTATGTCTTAGTGGGTAGGGGGTTGGTTTTTACGTAGTTTATGGGCCTCAGAGGGGAGGGTTTAATTAACATCCCTGCTACATTCCTTTTTTTTCTTCGTTTTTTTTTCCGCCCAAAGCTCCGCCTGAACACCAGCGCTGATGCTGAGGTTGGGCCTTGTTTGCTACAGAATCTGTCCTATTTGTGTATTTATGTCACTCGTGTTTAAATTTGTTTTCTGTGGCCAATAAAGACATCTTTATCTTTTATCTTCATCTACAAACGTTCAAGGAAATAAGTATAATAATAACAAATATGCGGGAGTAGCGTAAACCTCAATATGAATGATATTTTATTTTCCGCTTTGGCAGAATAACTGGCTTTTCCTATCCTCCTCGTAAGATCCTCGATGACAGCCCTCGTAGCCGCGACGATGCGCAATCATCTTGATATGGCAGGACAGATACATCGACTGAATTGTAATTGGAGCGAAAGCAACATCAATACAACAATAAATAAAAAGAAGCGAAGTAGAGACCTCTGAGAAAAAAACTTTCTACTCGTAAATATTCCTACCTTTCTTATCAGCCGGCAACGCCTGTGATACCGGAAGTCGGAATTACCGACTCCCAGAAAACCAGCGTGAACAGCAACTCGTCCAAACAGGCAAGCGAGACACCTGATGGTAAGTGATCACCGCCGCCCATGGACATCAGTTACACCAGAGGGAGTGGAGATGTGTTGCCGGCCTTTTAGGAAGGCTCGTTTCTTGAAGATCTCAATGTTCGGTAATACCGCTGCGGGAAGTTGATTCCACCATGAGGAGGTGCGTGACAAAAAGTGACGTGTAAAGCGCACGGTAAGTGTCAATACAACATAAATAAAAAGAAGAAAAGTAAAGACCTCTGAAAAAAAAACTACTCGTAAATATTCCTACCTTTCTTATCAGCCGGCAACGCATCTCCAATTACCGACTCACAGAAAACCGGCGTGAACCAGAACTGTGCTGTGTTTCGCTGCGTGAGGGAGGGTACCGGAGGCCCAATTCGGAGGAAAGGGGGGTTTAAAAGCTGGCAGCGCACTTGTGATCCTACTGGTGTCGTGGTCGTCCATGGGCGGCAGCAATCGCTTCCCATCAGGTGATCCTTCTGCTCGTCTGCCACCTATCACATAAAAAAAAATTAAAAATTACGTAAATTTATGTACTTGCAACTATATACTCAAAGACTTGCAAATGTAGCGAAATAATAATTTAAAAATAATTTTCGTTCATTCACACCATGGTTAAGAATATTACAAAAGTACACAATATTACAAGAAATGCGGGTAGGCAAACAAATATATGTTAGCAAAATGTTGATATGAATATGGATCTTCCCGGAACGTGTAATATGGTTATCCAAAAATTCAATTTGTTTGTATTTGCTGAATGAATGTACATTTTAGCTAAATATGAGGATAATTACATAAAACCAACTTTTTTATTTAAACAATCAAGTATTCAAGTGGATCCCGCATAAAATTTGCACCCTGGCCGGCCAGATCAGGAAGACCAGGGCAATATGCTGAGCGGGTGCCTATTCGGTAGTAATTAGTTATAAGTTTCGTATTTTGACTTTTGCATGTTAGGCTTGTATCTCTATTTTGCCAAATAAATTATTACTTACTTACATTTTTTTGCCCTTTAAAAATTAATCCTGACATCTCAGGCATATCCGCTTTAGTCTTTCGCTATATAAATCAATGTACGAAAATAACTACCTAATTCCGACCTCTGGTCATACCTCATGTGTTGCAGATTTGTATGGACGGCGGTAATCATTTACCATTTGGTGAGCCGTCAGCTCGTTTGTCCGCTAAAATGTAATGATGATCATGATAAAATTCTGATTTGTATATTCCAGACAATTTCACATAGTTCTTCAACTCAGGCTTAATATCAAAGTGTGGGTAATATCAATTTGTCAAGATTTTGAGGTGTAAATTCTTATTACAGAAAACCAATGTGAACCAGGGTCTCGCTGCGTGCTGTGTTTCGCTGCGTAAGTCAGAGTACCGAATATGGGGGAAATGGTGTGTAAACTGTAAACACACATATCAAATGAAAAAGTTACTGAGCTACGTTCGTTAAGGTGACGAGTATGGCACACTAGCGACGCGAATCGATTTTAATTTTCAGCTACTAAACCGGATCTATTTTAAATAATTTCGGGGTTACAACCTCTTGGCAAACACTTATTCTATTTATCAAATAATCATGCACAACATTTGTGCATTGAAGTGTGCCCTACCCGTCACCTTAACACCTAATACGTGTAGGTACGGTACAAATTCTGTACTGGCATCATTTACAGATTGACAGGTAACACCTCACCTATGCCCCCATTTGTTACCATGTCCCATAAAAAAGCAAACGCGGCCAATTTTTAACAAAGCGTTCCACATACATTACTCCCCCCCCCCCCCCCCCCCCCCCTTCCCTGCCGGGAACAGGAGCGTGTGGTAGACGCGGGGGGCACAACAGCCAATTAAAATGCTAATCCTCGTGCTTAGTCATACGATATTAAGCGTGGCGGGGCGCGCTAACTAGGTGCATAGTACATCACCAGGAAAATAAGTCCATTCTAGGTATAGGTACTTGATATTGCCACGTCAAAATGGTTAGTAGGAGCCAAAGATCGATCAGTGTTGAACATCAGGCTATGAATACTTAAGAACGAATCTGCAAACCACTGTAATGGTGACACGCCCATGGGCGGCGGTGACTAGTTGACTCCTTATTCGCATCAAGTCACAACATATACGTACAACCACAATCAGTCACATGGAATTAGTACTATTAACATAGTAGCAACATCCCACGGGAGCCGTAGATTGTCGTACTAAGGGCCGAGTCGTTCAATCTTTATCCAACGATAAATCTATGTATAGCGCAGCTATGTGCAGTGTAATGAAAATCCGTTCTACTAACTACTCATCCAACAGTCAACGCCCATTTCCAATAGTAAATCCAATTTGGTCGGAATAACAAATATCCTATGGAATTACAAATGGCGTTGTCATTATCACAGCTGTTTTTCATTTTTTACATTACCTATATACCTTAACAAAAATACCCCATTGTCATGAACCACAAATCAATTGATATTGTTTTTTGCCGGTTTATAATTCATTCGTTCATTTGCTCGTGAAACAAAAAATAGTAAATTAGGAAAATGACGACACGGTTAGTAGATATTCTCTTTTAACTATCATGTTGTGTGGCCCTAAGCCACGTACGTATTACAAGAGAGCCCGAGCTAATCTACTTTCTCATATTTTACTTTATTTCGTGGAAACTGTATCGGGGCATAATAAGGGTTTTATTTACCCGGGACAGAGGGAGCCACTTACAACACGCATTTAACCTGCCTAAATTTGGATAGTGCTTATTAATGGAAGATTATCAAATAATAATAATAAGTTAACTGAGAGCGATGGTAGCTGAGCGCATAATAACGGACCGTCTATACGGGGGTCGTGGCTTGAATCCGCTAGATTTTTCCAATATATGTACATATTTCTACCAATAGCTCAGCGGTGAGGGAAGTAATCGTGACGCAGCTGGGAATAACACGCTAAGATGAGGAGATATAAGGAGGAGGAATAATAAGTTAACCAACTCATAAATGAACCAAGGTGGTGGATATAGGGAAACGTGTAATTGAAAAAACAAAGGCCATAAAAGACAAAGAAGATATTTTCTCTTTCAAAAAAGCTCTTCAAACATAGGTACCTAATAAAAGCGCAATCAAGTAAGGTAGAAATTGGTTGTTTTTATTATTGATAGTTTTAATTTACTAGTTTACTTTTATTTATTATTAATTTGTTACTTGACGTGAATTATTATAACAAAACATAGATTGTACATAATATACGCACTTTTTTGCCAGAATAGACTAATTATCTCTAGCTACTAATATAATGTCCTCCAAACCAATATTTCGGTCATGGCGGCCAATCTCAGCGATCAGCTATCGACGCTGGACATATTATATAGCACAAGTATTTGCGCAGACACAAGTGCACTCCCTACTCCCGTACCCTCGTATTTCGATGAGTCACTAGTGTGACACGACCGAGGAGGGATTAAACGCAGGATCAACGGCTTAACGTGCTTTCCGAGGCATGGAGGAACAAGACCGCTAACTTCCAGACTCCGGGCTAACACTGAGAATTTCTCAACAGAAAAACTCAGGTACAAATTTTTGGCCCGATCCGCGGATCGAACCCGGGACGCCAGGCGCAACCGTTGCTTAAAAGTGCGACCCACTAACCATTGCGCCACCGAGGCAGTCAAACTCAAGGTACTAGTAACCGTTCGAATGAATGTTGTGCTGTTATTAATGCTCGTATTTTGAATTTGATACTAATGGAAATAATCATCTTTATAAAATTTACACCTCAATACTATACCTTCCAACCGATTACGGCTACGGCCGCCAAACTCAACGATCAGCCACGTACGCAGGATATATTATAGTGCTCAAGTGTCAGTCAAACACAAGGGCACTGTCTATTTATTTATTTATTTATTCTTAGGGAAACAAACAATTACATAAAACTTAAAATAATTAAACAATAATAAAAACATAAATCAGTGAAGTTTCCACATAAAAAATATAACACAAACGTATTAACATGCCAAAAAAAAAAAGAAAATAATGAATTAATTTACAATAATATGTCAAAAATATAATAACAAATATGTCAAAAATTATAAGATTAAAATACGAGTAATGAAAAGTCATCAGTCTAAATTAAAATAAAAATTGATACATGAAAACAAAAAAAAAAAATTGAAATAAATTATAAATTATAATAACAATAGAGAAAAAAAAACAACAAAACTATTATTTAATGTCTCTGTGCCGAGTACAGCAGATCCCTCACTTGTTTCTTGTATGTCAGAATATGTATGTCTATTCCCTTCATATGTGACGATGACCGGAGAGGGATCACAGACCAACAGATTAACGAGCTTTCCGAGGCACGGGGGTTCAAGACCGCCAACTGACACTGAATTTCTTGACAGGGTACAATTTTTTGCGCAGCCGTCGCTTGAAAGTGCGACCCACTAACCACTGCGCCACCGACGCAGTCAAACCTCGATACTATTGCAACTCTTCTAAAGCTAAATGTAGCCGACAGTATAATAGGACCGTTATCAATGTGGGCATATTATGCTCCAGAAAGAAAATGCCGAGCGCGAAGCCAGCGTGTAAATACCGCGCGACAGGGGCGGTCCTGACAGTATGTCTTAGAGGGACCGCTCTCTGCCCTGTGGCTAGGGGCGCTTAAGAATACTACCAAGGTTTCCCCGCCCTGTCGTAAAAGGCGACTAAACGGGCCTTCGGAGTTCCTGAGCGTTCCCACTGCTGGGGAGTGGCTAGCTAGCTCAGCATAAGACTCCGCGGGAGACGACGTTACTGGGTGCCCTGGTAGGTCGTACTGCAACGAAAGGCTGCATTACGCCAGCTAGGGGTAAAGCGGCGAGCGCGATCAGCGGTGCGGTCTAGTCCCGGCTGTGGCGTTCCTGACCGCTATTGCGTATAAGTGGGCAACCCAGTGGTTTTCATTAGGCTTAGAGTCCCATACACCACCTTGATCCCTACACGTAGCAAGGTGACGGCCATGATGATTTCCGCTGGAAAAAAGGACCGTTGTAAATGGCGAGCACAGGCTAATGATGATTGATCCGAAATAAGTAATAGGAATAATACGCAAATAGATATGAAAATAATACTTGATCGGATTCAAACTTGTGACCTCCGCTTCAGAATACTATTATAAATACTATTTCCAAACAAAGATCGATACGCAATAAGGGCCCGAAGAAAAAACGAATATTGCTACCTCCCCCAAACCCGTTTAGGATAAACAATATGACGGCTCCAAGCTCCAGCCGCGGGCGACTTCACGTAGTTGGCTATCATTTAGATCCTCGACAACATGCTTGCCAGAATTAGGGCGTAGAAATGCGTCGATTCAGATGGGAACGTTGTTTATGCTATCGTGCTAGTGATGCCGATTGATACTCGAAATTTGATAATATATCGATGGTTCAATAGTTACGTAGTTATTGTCACATCAATAGTTACTATCGACTAATATTATGTTGCTCGTACTCAAATTACTATCGATAATGTTGATTGTTTTAGACTAGGTACCGATAGTCTATAATAGTAGATATCGTTAACAATTAGAGTGGTTTTTTAAAAGTGAGTAAAAGTTGGTCAAATTTACGTATCCGCAGGCAATTTACTATCGATACCAAAAACTAGGTTTCGATCGTTTATTTAATAAAAACTATCGATACTACCGTATGCCAAGACGTAAGATTCGTCGAATCCGATGATTTAACGTCCCGACACAGAATACAGTTCTATTGCAGCTATATTTCCCTGACGGTTGTCATAACCGTCAGGGAAAGGACATTTAAGTTGTGAGCGCATTCCTTCCTAAAAGTCTGGCAAAGCATGCGGAACCTCTGATCATGCATGTTCATAGGCGGTGGTAATCACTTACCATCAAGTGACCGGCTACCTCGTTTGCTACATACAAATGAAAATAAAAGCGTTTAAAAACAGATGATATTTATTGTTGTGTTGGATTTTGAAATTAAAAAAACATCCCTATTTAAGTAACACTGGTATTTCGTGAAGATGGCGACACATCGATTTCCACTCAATGAATAAAATATCAAGATAGAGAGATTTGCTCAATTCTGATGAAAAAATACATTTACTGGACAAGATATCAGGTCCGAACGTGTTGTCATCTTTGGCATGGGTCTGCCAAATACCAACTGGCTGCATTGAAATGGATCGAAAACCGAACTAGAAGGATTGTTGGCGACGCCGAACTTTTTGATCGCAAACACAGGGGTAAGGTAGCGTGTCTTTCAGTCTTAGTATTCTGTAAACATCTTTGCCATAATTTCTGTGAATATGACTTACGATGCCGCCCTGCTAGATACAGCCAATGGGTACAGCCATACATCTGGGTGAGCGGAACTGTCAAATTTCGTCATTCGTTTGTCACTTAAATGTCAAACTAGTTCGGTTCAATGTCAGTTGGGGAATTTTAACCGATTGCAGTGATGTGATGTTTGGGTGTCTGTGCCTTCATGTGTCTTATTACAAAACAATACTGTGCCTAATACTTTGGATGTTGTTGTATTATTTTTATTTATTTATTAAACAAACAACATTTACATTAATGTATAGTAGTCTCGCAAAGCTATTTGCATAGCTTATCTGCGGGATCACGAGTCTCTAACTCTAACTTAAAAAAAAACCGGCCAAGTGCGAGTCGGACTCGCGCACCGAGGGTTCCGTACAAACCTGCAAGGTTTACAAAGTTAGTTCATTACGACAATCGAGTCATAACTATGGTATTTTTATTGCAAAATGAAATTCATAACATTACAATGGGGAAAGATGGAGGAGCATAAAGACAAAGACCTCTTTATCGTTTAAGTAATCCTTTATTTTATATTAACACATATCATTTCGATAAAAGAACGTCGAAATATAAAGAAGAAGGCTATTTCGTCTTCTTTAAATGTTGCCCTCCCCATACATAGGATAATAACTCGCGGTCATTGCTGTTACTACAATTATGTTTACAATCACAATTTTTTTGGTGGTATAACTACTTAAAATTTTAAGCTTTTCGGAATTTTTCTGTTACCTGTGCTGTAAGCTATTGCTTCTTACCAAATTTCGAGATTCTATGTCAACGGGAAGTGGTCTTTAGGTTTTAATTCCCTTGCGTGTAGTTGCGAGTTTCAAAATGTGCGGTATCAATGGTTGTACTTTTGCGTTTTGCGTTTTTGCTTTGACTTAGATTTTTTTTTTCACGGGTTAAAGGCAATTAGATCTAAGTATTTGATATGAATTTCAACTTGATAGCTCTACGCGTTCATGAGGAAAAAAGTAATAAGTTTATATTTATTAAAAAATATATATATTGTAATGTAACTAAAAATTTAAGGTTTTCGGAATTTTTCCTTTATGTGTGCTATAAAACGTTGCTTCATGCCAAATTTCAAGATTCTAGGTCGACTGGAAGTACCCTTTAGGTTTTGATTCCCTTGCGAGTACTTGCGAGTTTCAAAATATGCAGCTTAAATTGCTGTTTCTTTTGATTGCGTTGACATAGAAGTTTGATTTTGTTACAGCTTAAAGGTATTATAGACTTGAGTATTTGGTATGAATTTCAATTTAATACCTCTACGCGTTTATGAGGAAATGGGTAGTAAGTTTAAAATTATTAAAAAAATATATATTGTGTGATGTAACTAAAAATTTATGGTTTTCGTAATTTTTCCTTTATCTATGCTATAAGACGTTGCTTCGTACCAAATTTCAAGATTCTGAGTTGACGCGAAGCACCCTGTAGGTTTTGATTCCCTTGCAAGTGTCGAAAATTTGCGGCATAAACGGCTGTATCTTTTGATTGCGTTGGCTTAGAAGTTTGATTTTTTCACAGCTTCAAGGGACAGTAGACCTGAGTAATTGATTTAAATTTCAGCTTCATACCTCCACGCGTTCCTGAGAAAAAGGGTCTTGACAGACGGACGGACGGACAGACGGACAACAAAGTGATCCTATAAGGGTTCCGTTTTTAGGGTTCCGTAGCCAAAATGGCAAAAACGGAACCCTTATAGTTTCGTCATGTCCGTCTGTCCGTCTGTCCGTCTGTCCGTCTGTCACAGCCGATTTACTCGGAAACTATAAGTACTACAGTGATAAAATTTGATGGGAATATGTGTTGTATGAACCGCTACAAAAATATGACACTAAATAGTAAAAAAAAGAATTGGGGGTGGGGCCCCCCATACATGTAACTGAGGGATGAAATTTTTTTTTTCGATGTACATAACCGTGTGGGGTATCAATGGAAAGGTCTTTTAAAATGATATAAAGTTTTCTAAAAAACATTTTTCTTAAAGTGAACGGTTTTTGAGATATCAGCTCTCAAAGTCGTAAAAAGTATGTCCCCCCCCCTCTATTTTTATAACTACGGGGTATAAAATTCTAAAAAAAATAGAGGTGATGCATGCTAATTAACTCTTTCAACGATTTTTGGTTTGATCAAAGTATCTCTTATAGTTCTTGAGATAGGTTGATTTAACTGTAATTTTGGTTAAGTTATTGTGCTTACACTGAAAACGATGGCTGAACCTTATAAGATAGATCAAAAAATATACTACAGTATTGTACACCTTTAAAAATCCGCGATGATATAAAATCTTTATAATGTATATTTGCTGCTACGGAACCCTTTGTGCGCGAGCCCGACTCGCACTTGGCCGGTTTTTTTCCTTTTGAGGTACGGAACCCTAAAAATAAGAATACTTAAGTATATGCTGCTTTAAATTAGCTAAAAAATATGTTTTAAGTTTTCTTTTAAATTATATAATAAATACATATTTTATTTTAATTTTTTATTTATTTTATTTTACAGGTTGCATTTCGGAGAGTGTGCGAAGAAATTCCACCGGGCCCCTTTCAACATCGAGAAATGATTACTACCCTTATGTAAGGATCGAATGTACTTTCATGTTGCGTGCGGCTAAGGAATGGAACTCTCAGTCGTCAGATGTGTTCTCTGGATTCTGTGATTTGAATGTATTCAAGAAAACTGTGAATAGACTGTTGCTAGATAGATATGATCCACCCTCGGCCACATCATCACTTACCATCAGGTCAAAAAAAACAATGCCGGAAATAATAAGGAAAAGAATAATAATTATTTCAACTGTATAATACCTTTGAAAATTTTGTAAGACGATTAATATTTATTGTGTTGGCAGACGAGCAGCAGAATCACCTGATGGTAAGCGATTGCCGTCGCTCATGGACACCCGTTAAACCACTGGAATCACGAGTGCGCTGCCAACCTTTAAATCTCGCTTCCCACCGGATCGTGCCCCCGGTACACTCAAGCACAGTGCTGCTTCTGTGAGGCCGTGGTATCACTGCAGTCAAGCCGGTCCATTCATGCCGAAGCGAAGCTTTCCCACGGTAATGTGTAATATTAATATAGCAGAGACCGTTGTATGGCTGATAGTAATAAAATTAAACAGAAGAGGGATTTTCACGACAGCGATAATTAAAATTATGGCAGCCACAACTTCACATCCCGGTTCAAACATGAGCAAGCAGTGATAAAATGTATTAATATCCACTTTGCATATTGAACGGATAAAGTCGCTGAGTTATTGCGTTGTTAACGACTTTACACGCTCGATAAATGTAGCTGCCACTTCAGCATTCAATTAAACAGCTCACTGGTGTCAAGCTGAGTGAGAAGCTGAGTGAAATATAATTATGAGGTGATTCAAGATTATTTATATAAATAAAGTAAAGAATACACTTACCCGTCACTTTAAGTAAATAATACACTTAAGTAACGGGTAGGTCACACTAGCGATGCCAATTGATTTAAATTGTTAATAATTTAATTCGACTGGTGTCGCTAGTTATACTAGGCTACCCGTCGCCTTAAAATTTTATCGACAGTAAAAGTAACTTAGGTAACTACTGTGAAGTTTTATAATATCTATATCTTAAATTTAATAATATATTGTAATAAATATTAAAATAGCATACATAGTGCATTCAAATACAAATACAAATACAAAACCATTTATTGCATGTCACATGAAAATATGTTGTTACAAATATGGATAGATACAATGTGACGCCCTGTAAGGGCATAGCAACATAACAAAGGGCCCACTAAGTTCCTGCGTCCTACGTAAATTATAGAATATTATTAACGATAACAATATTTAAATTTTACATACACATACAATTCTAAATTAACAATGAAATCGATTTTTCTATTCTAATCTATTCTATTTTTATAACATTAAATAATAATTGTAATTGAGAATTGAACTGTATAGCTTAAATTTATTAATTGATTTATTTATAATAGATTACTTTATTTTATCATTGAAAAATTCCTGTATATTATAATAGCATTTTTTAATTAAGAATGTCTTTAAATTTTTTTATAAAAAGTGGAAGATTATTTATATTTTTTATGTCATTTGGTATATGATTATATATTTTAATTAACATGCTATGAGGGCTTGTCGAGTTTAGTTTAAGTGTTGAAAAAGGGATTTTTAGTTTATTCTGAAACCTATTGTTTCTTCTCATTCTTTTCTCAGGTGAATGTAGGGTTTAGTTATTTTTAATAAACTTGCATGATTCCATTATGTAAATAGAAGTGAGAGTTAAAATCTGATGTTTAATAAAGTGGGATCTACAGGATTCTAGTTGGTCAATGTTTGTCAATATTTTTATGCATTTCTTCTGTACAATAAATATTTTTCCCACATCACAGGAGTTACCCCAGGAGATAATGCCATAGGAAAGTCTTGAATGTACATATGCATAATATGCTGTCAGTGCAGTTTTAAAATCTGTGGATCGTTTAAGTCGCTGTAAAGCATAAATAAAGGATGACATTTTATTTGATACTTTCTGGATATGGTTGGCGTGTCTAATTCTAATCCCAAAAGAGTAGCGGAATGTACAGATTCAATTTTCTATTCAAGGGTATCTATAATTTAAATTTTAAATATCTACTTTTCTCTCTTTTACAAAAAGAAAAAACATTTAAGTATACATTAAATTTAAGAACTATGGATTCTGAAGGTTAGCCGTGTGGTCCCCGGCAGAGTAGAATAGGCCACCCTCACTCTTACCGAGGTGACGTAAAAGGCGACTAAGGTAAAGCTAAAGCATCAGCACCCAGAGAAGGAAAACTCTGCATTTATATCTAAACCCTCGCCAACCCGTCTGCCAAGCGTGGTGAGTATGGCAATTACCCCTCATGTGATTGAGGGAGGCTCGTGCCCCAGCAGTGGGGACTTAAATGGGCTGACGATTCCAAGGCGCTAATTAGCATAATATAAAACATTACATTTGCATTGAAATTACAGGTTAAATTGACATAAATGTATATGATATAATAATTAATTATTGATACGTAATAATTATAGTAGCAAAACGAACAGAACACCTGTTATTTTAAAACAAGGTTATTTTATTAGGGATTTATTCATAAACGTTCAGTACTTTTTTGCTTGGAAATTTAATTGATATTTTTACACATTCCGAACTTAATTCTAAGTATACTTATTAATTATTCATACATTTAAGTAAATAACACACTTAAAAAATTTCATTTCGTGTTCAGGCGGGACTCGAACTTACTTTCACAATCCGGGTGAATGTTCTACCAATTAGACCACTGAACGCGTTACTAACCCGACGAAAATTGTAAGCGCTTGATTCGACATGAGCTGTCGATAGTCTCATCAATATTGTAGGTATATTTACAATATCCAGTGGAAATATTATTACAAATATTTGACCACCAGTTAAGATGACGCTGCTAAATAAATAGTTAATATTTTATAGCAATCTTTTGAAATTTATTCTTAAGTAAATAACACACTTTTTTTTAAATTTATTTTTTATCAAATAACATTACAAATTATACATGTACGTAGTAATAAGACAGCACATTAAACCACAGAGGTTTGTCTTGTGCTATCGTGAGCTATGCTATATACAAACTTATATTCAATACTCAATCATTTATTGAAAAACAAACTTAAAAAAAATCATCTCGTGTTCAGAAGATGAAGAAGAGATGATTTTTTTAAGTGTGTTATTTACTTAAGAATAAATTGCAAAAGATTGCTATACTCGTACATAATATCAACTATTCACACATTTAGTTCATAATCCGTATAATATTACAAACAATTTTACTTAATTTCATTTTCATACAATAATTTTACTTTTAAGGCATGCATCTAGATCAATACAAAATAACAAACAACCAAATAAAAATTAATAATTACTTTGAAATCCATTGACCATATATTACATTAAAAAAACGCTACTTATACCCAACAAATTCACGACCGCTGCGAGAAGATGATTATCAATAAAATGATCTTCCCGCAGCGGTATTACAAGGGTACAGGCATAGCACATGGTTTTTTTTTGTGATAGGTGGCAGACGAGTACACGGATCGCCTGATGGTAAGCCATAGACACCCGAAACACCAGTGGAGTCACAAGTGCGCTGCCAACCTTTAAGCCCCCCTTTCACCACTATGCCATTGAGGTCGCCATTACTCCCGTATCTTTCGGGATAAAACAAATCCAACACAAAACAAACACAACAAGATTACCCTCAGTTCGTCCGTAATCTTCTTATCCGCATTATAGTAATAAAGATATGTTATTATCTACCGCTTCGTAAGTTTGGGAACAACAACAGATAATAGAGCCGTGCCCCAGTGATGCCAACTGGAAATTACGAATTTATGCTGGGTGCCATGTGAAAAAAAAGGTGTTAAGGAAAAAAAAATTATAAATATAAATAATATAGCTGTTTACATTATTCCAATAAATAAACACATAAACACACGGGCGTACGTACCGGGTAAGCCGACAATGTTTATAAGTATGAAAGGTAGGTAGGTACTTGATTAGCTATGAGCTACCAATAGTGTCAATAACTACAATATCCAATTGAAATAATATTACAAAATATTTCAATAGTCATTTCTTTATTGCTTCCATAGTGTAGATAACAGATGGTGAAGTATAACAAAGCAACCACTATAGACCCTGTTAGGGCACTGCACCTTTTTTTTATCACTAGCTAAGATAAAACTGCTTCAAATACCCCATTATCACGATACTAATATAACTAATTTCAATGTTGTTCTACATTTTTGGACATGACAGTCCATAATATCAAAATTGTGTTAAAAGACGCAAGGTGCAAAAATGTTGTCGTAGACATATGAAAATAGTGCCATTTCTAGCACCAAAAGTGCTGAGTTGACAACACTGACGTGCCCTGGGGTCAGAGCGAATATGTCGCTGTACTTTACGACCAAGACCGGCGATGCTTGCCCGCGATCCGATCACGTGTGTATGAGGTTAAAAATACTGTTTGTATGTGTATTTACTATTTACTTACTTTTCTTTTTACGATTTTGACTGCCTCGTTGGCGCAATGAGTAGTGCGTCGCACTTCAATGCGACGGTTGCGCTTGGGGTCCTAGGTCCGATCGCCGGGTCAGGTCAAAATTTGTACCAGAGTTTTTCTGTTAAGAAATTTTCAGTGTCAGCCCGAAGTCTGAAAGTTAGCGGTCTTGTACCCCCGTGCCTCGGAAAGCACGTTAGGCCGTTAGTCCTGCCCCCGATCCCTCTCCGATCGAATAGAGAGAACGCACTTGTGTTTTTTTTTTATGCTTGCAATGGGTAGACGAGCTTGCGGCCCATCTGATTTTTGCGCACACACTTGAGCACTATAATATATCCTGCGTAAATAATCGTTGAGATTGGCCGCCTTAGCCGAAATCGGTTGGAGAATATTACTTTTCTTTTTGGAATATTACCTACCCTTCAGTATTTGGAGAGACTGTCTATGTGTGACTCCTCCCTATGTGTTTTTACCTCCTGTACAATGGTTTGTGTTTTTTAATAAATATTTCACATCACATACATTGATCTGACTCCGAGATAGGTAGCTCAAGCACCTGTGTTACGGATATAAGAATCAACAGTGGGATTACAAATATATACGTATAATACTTTTCTTTTGTAAATACATACTTATAATACATAGCAAACACCCAGACCAATACAAACAAACATGTTCATGCACACAAATGTTTGTACTGTGCGGGGATCGAACCCGCAACCCTTGTATCAGAGGTAGCGTTCACTACCACTGTTCCAATTGGGTCGTCATTGGGCGCCTCTATGTTCCGAGGAACTATTCGACTTAATGCCAACATCCGCATTTTACCACCACACCGCACGTCGTCATCAGAACGTCCACCCTCACACATATGAACCCAAATGGTCTCGCACTGTGCAGTTCCAGAGGCATTCCTCCCGAGACCGCTCCGCCTGTGGAATGAGCTGCCATAAGAGGTTTTTTCGAGGGAATACAGCATGAGTTTCTTCAAAACAGGAGTGTTAAGGTTTGCAGGTGCTCTGGAGTTTGGGATTCAGACACAGATGCGACCTCTTCCAGCGGCCCCGCTGGTAATCAGTTCTGCTCTGATGCCAGCTACGCTTGGTTTCAGGCAGAAACCGTAACCGGAGTTTGGCTTCTTGGCCATCCAGTCTTGGGTGCTGTGGCGTGGACCTTCGCGAAACTGGTCGCCAAACGCGCCTGTTTGTTGTTAGGCCTGGGGGGGGCTGTGTCCGGTTCCGCCCGAGCGGGCACTTGGCTCCGTCCCCTGTTTTCACAGAGGCAGTGCGCTGCCCCGACCTGCGCGTAGGGAACCCTTTTGGCTGGTCTGCTCTGCGTTGCGTAGCCTGTGGGATGCGGTAATGACTGGAAACCCCCACCTTTTCGTTCACCGATCGACTGCGCAATCCAGCGCAGCCGGTCGTGGAGCTAACTGGACGGGGCAACCTTTAAAAGCCTGCGGGTTTGTCTCCGCTCCTTGCCCTGCAGCCAGCAGGGTATGGGTCTGTGGGGTGACCTGCAGGAGCCCTTGCCCGCGATGCCCGCATCGCAATCCAGCGATGTGGGTGCCGCCCGATGGCGGCTTTGCTTGGAGGCCAGTGGTTGCTGGGGGGAGGGCTCTGAGCCCCCTGGTTGAGGAAGGAGGCCTTAATAGCGTGCCTCGCTGTCCATGGATGGGATGCGGTGCCAAGTTTCGTCCGTCGAGCCCGTATCCCATCCGGTAGCCCTGGATATTCAGGGAACAACCGCAGTCATTTTAGTCGGTAGGCCTCACATTAGGTGAAGCCCCAGTCATGGGAGAGCCCGAGCATAAGGCGGCGCGCCGCTGACATCATTGAAAACCAGCGTCGTGGTGCGACATTTATTGGCACATCACGACATTATGCTGAGCGGGCGCCTGTTTCGGCACACGCATTTTCTTGCAAGTACTTAATGTTACGCCGTGTGCTCCCCGGCAGAGTAGAATAGGCCACCCTCACTCTTACCGAGGTGTCGTAAAAGGCGACTAAGGTAAAGCTGCTGGCATGATCATCAGCACCCAGAGAAGGAAAACTCTGCATTTATATCAAAACCCTCGCCAACCCGTCTGCCAAGCGTGGTGAGTATGGCATTTACCCCTCATGTGATTGAGGAAGGCCCGTGCCACAGCAGTGGGGACTTAAATGGGCTGATGATGATGATGGCGGCGGCAATCACTTACCATCAGGTGATCCGGCTGCTCGTCTGCCACCTACCACATAAAAAGAATTTAATTATCAAAAATCTTATACTAAAACATAGCTCGTAAATGTAAGAACGGAGCCAAATAACTAGACCACTGTCTCTGAGCTCGACCTAATAAATTTCCAGGTTATGTTCTCTTTAGACATACTTGGAAATAATGTGCCAACGCTGTGGTTTATGATCATTGGGATAAGGCATAACTAGATTCCCGGGAGACGTTATAAGAAAAATATTAGCCCGTAATATGCTACTTATTACATTTCAACAAAATACTAAACCTATTTTTTCTACCTAACAAAAGTGATAAGCACTAGATATCTAGATAGTTGGCAGCCTTCAACTATGCGATTCTCAAGAAACTTTCTACCTCGAACGACAACTGCGGAATGAATACGATGTGCACACCTTCAAGAAAAGATAGTACTCATAATTAATCAAGACGAGTATTAACACGATATTTATTATGTGATACAACATTGTGTACTCACATATTTTTCGTCGAAATTTCGAGTAAAATATATGAATACCTACACAATGTTGAATCACATAATAAATATCGTGTTGATTCTCGTCTTGATTAATTATAGTTATAATGCAACGCGAAAATTCAAAAAACTATTTAAAGATAGTACTCCCTTTTAAAAGGGCCGGCAGCTCACCTGTGACTTTTTTGATGTGGCAGGTATCTTTGGGCGGCGGTAATTGCTTACCATCGGGTGATATGTTTGTTCGTCTGCCCCCTATATCATAAAAAAAAAGATAATTCCTCGTCTAAGCGTGTAATTCCCAGTTCCATCCAAAGTTGTCGCTTCGGAGCCCAGGGTAAACTTGGACATGGACTAATTATGTACGCTTGGACTATGATCCAGGAGTCGGGAAGTCTGGTCTGGTAAATCTGGTACTATGAAGCAATTGGCAACCACTATACAGGGAAATGAGACCAACTTGTACTTGAAAAATTGATTACCGCCAAAAGCGGCCACTTTTAGCGTTAATCAATTTTTGGCGTACAAAAACGAACCCAACATTTGCGTATGGTTATTTAATAAATAGTACAAGTGTTTGCCGAGAGAGTGTAACCAAAAATAGTTTAAAATAGATCCGTTTTAGTAGTTAAAAATTAAGATCGATTGGCGTCGCTAGTGTGCCCTACCCATTACCTTAATAAATTATTTATATTTTTAATGGATATTTTTTACTTGATATTATTGTACCGTGAGAGAGCCACGCTTCGGCTTGAATGTGCCGGCTCGACCGGAGTGATAACACTCACTTACTGCCTCACAGAAATCCGGCATGAAGCAGTTGTGTTTCACTGGGTGAGGTTGGCCGTGCACATGTGACTCCACCAATGGGGTAAGCGAGTTCTAGATGGAGACTGTGTCTTGGCAAACGTAATGTAGGGCGCCCTCTGGCTAGGTGGTGGGGCGATCTGCGCAGGATGGCTGGTAAGAGCTGGATGCGAGAAGACATGGATAGATCACGGTGGCGTACAATTGGAGAGGCCTACGTCCAGCAGTGGACTGCGATAGTCTGATGATGATGATTGTGACTCCACTGGTGTCGCGGTGTCTATTGGTGGCGGCTATCGCTTACCATCAGGCGATTTGCCTGCTCGTCTACCACCTATCACATAAAAAAAATGTAGGTAGGTTAGGTTAGGTTAGGTTATCTAACATTTTAGATAACCTAACCTAACTTATCTAACATTTTACTGGCGAGCCTCTTTCGCCCTGAGCGGGTTCGCGGTCCCGCGTTCCCGCTCTGAGAGTTTCTCCCGGGCGAGGGATGGAAACTGTCGCAGAGAGTTTAGTGGGTATGCCCCTAGGAGCACCCCAGGGGAGAGCCCCACACTACCCGGCCGACTCCCAGCGGCCGGGTGTGCATAAGGCGGCGCCGACCAACGGTGCCGTCGACCGTCGACGTCGGTTCCTTCTGAGCCGGCGGCATTCTCTCTGCGTTACCAAAAAAAAAAAAAAAAAGGTTATCTAACATTTTTGAAACTATTCGAGACGTGAAGGTTTCCTAACAATGTTTTCCCTCACTGCCGAAGTACACATATGCACATAAATTTGAAACGTCCAGAGTTGTGCGCTCGGATTCGAACCCCGACACCTCGTATGGAAAGCGCGTGCTGATCCAATGAGCTACCCTTAACAAAGAGCTAAGTTCTAATTAACGTATTTGAATAACTGAAAATGTACACAGTAAGTTAGAAATAGAAGAACTTTCAGTCTGCTAATTGGCAATTACGTCAACAAAGAAATAATATTCCGTTAAAACAGGGAAATACTCATTATAATTTTGAAACAAACCCTTTTCAGATGAAATCTTATCCTTTTGAAGGTTTTTTAAGAGAAAAACAGGATGAGAATTGGTTTGATGAAAATTGACCAACGCGTGTGCGCCAAAAATATTGCAAATGCAGTTTTTACAAGTATGTTAACATGCTCACTCGCCTTGAGAATCAAGACTGGTGGGTTTACGAGTGCATCGTGCGCGCTGCTGACTACTTACCACATCTAGACGAATTTTATTCCACCAAAATGCGTTTCTCACGCCATTTTTTTACCGCGCATAGTAAAACTATAGAATCAGCAGCGTACGATTCTGTTTCCGAACAGATACGATCTGGTACTATTAAAAAAAATGAGCTTACGCCATCCAAAAATCAAAAACCACTTTATTTGCATAGGCTTATACACAGCACTTACAAATCGTCATACATTTGAGTAATTTAAAACTATTTATAAGTACTTATGTATAATTTTAATGTCAATACCTACATGTTATGTATTTCCATACCACAGATTTAATAATAGTTAAATTTTAATAATAGTCGAATTTGTCGTGCTGTGTAGTCGATACATAAAATAACACCAAGTCAGTCTAAGTCACTCAATAAAACGTGTTTTACGTTTTATCGACCTATGGATTCTACCGATACCACAAACATAATCACGGGTTTTCAGACTCTATTGGTTCCAAGCAAGTTGTCACGTGACAACTCACTGGACACACAATAGCAGTGCTAAAAACTATACAATACAACGATTCTTATTATTACGATCACTTCGCGGCACTTCACTGCACAAATAACACCTTTGTTTACTAAAAAACCACTAGAAACGAATTAAAACCTTTGAATTAAATCAGCCCACGCGAAGTGTTTTAGTCCTACCGCCAGAATACCTACACCCCTTTACGCATTGCTCAAAATAGCTCATAAGGGAATGTCGTCCAAGACACATATTTTCATTCAGACACAAATTGACGCACCACACCCAGCCAGGACGCAATGCCTGATTCCGGTCAAACCGGCACACCGGGCAAGTTTAAAAGAGGCAAGGAGGGCCACGCTCTGGGATGGGAAAGGAAGATAGCCGGCCGACAACAACCAGGTCGGTATTGGCAAACTCCTTTGTCGCTGGCCGTATTAACGCAATGGCCAATTATTTAAAAGAAAGAAGTTTTTTAGTTTTTGCAGAGTGGCGGTTGTCGATGTGATGGCCAACAGAGCTGATGCTGAGGTAGTTACTCTTGAAGTTTAACTCGTTTAGGAGGGTACAGCTAGCGTATCGAATAGCAGTCACTCTCGGAGGAATCGCGTCCGCGGTATAACTCGTGCGAGTGCCTAGTTTCGCTGTTAAAAAAATATTGCAGATTTCCTTGAAATAAACGGCTTTCTTTGCGCCACATCGACAGTATACTCCGCAGCTACCAGAATAGGAATTCGGAAGGTTAAGAATTAGTTTTAGGGTTGAAGGGATGAAGTGGTGGGCTATCTAGATCTAGCCTTTGTTGGGTCTACAGCCGACGACTGACTGATTGGCCCGTTAGTATAGTATACTCCCCTTTACATAGGTAATGTCGCTTAAAACTTGTACAATCATGATCTCAGCGGAAGACCCTTGTCACCGTCATCTGTTGCGACGACGCGCACGTTACCTACCTGAAGAAGCGTACCGCAACTTTTGGGTTTTCGATATCTGTCTGTGTAGTTCAGCTAAGAATAGTTACATCTTTTATGTGATGTGCATCAATGTACGCCCGATACAACATTGGAATCATTTCTTTTATGTGATTGGTGGCAGACGATCAAACGGGTCACCTGATTGTAAGTGATTGCTTCCAGCCACACCAATGGAGTCACCAGCACGCTGCCAACCTTTAAACCCCCCTTTCCCCCGGATTGGGCCTCCTCACTCACGCAGCGAAACACTAAAGACGCTGCTTTTCTGTGAGGTCATGGTATGACTCCAGTCGAGCCTGCCTAATCATGCTGAAGCATGGCTCTCCCACTTAGATGAGTGCGCTGCCTTTAACTCCCTTTACCCCAGATTGGGTCTCCGGCACCCTCACTCACGAGACGAAATATGGCGCAATCATCATATCATATTATACGAAATGGCAGCGGCTCGTACCAACCTAAATAATAAGATTAATTTATTAGACCCTTGCCGGGAAATGAACGAGTGATCCGTTCGCATAGACTTAAGATGCCGATGTCTTTACGAGAATCTGGCGTTAATTGCAGCGATTCGGCCGCCATAACTCGAAGGGGAGGTAACTCATTTGTTAAGTGAAAGTTTCAAAGAGCGCGATGGACGTGGGTCCATGTCTAATGACGAGCATCAAGGGATCGTTTGAATGCAATAAATCAGTGTGAAATCAACTTATTGCGTATTTTCTCCCTTCTAAGAGGAATCCTTTAGGCCCCTCTTTTATGACCAAAAATGGGTCAGCCCACCTTTTGTGGCCTTAAGGTTGAGGTCGTCACAAGTACCTACCATTAACAATGTATTTAGTATACTAGTTGTTTTTTTTTTGTAATAGTTTGCAGACCAGCAGACGGATCACCTGCTGGTAAGCAATTGCCACCGCCCATGGACACCCGCGACACCAGTGGATGACCTCTTTCAATACTGTGGGTGGAAAAGGAGGGGAGGGAGAGGGGGCCTTTATGAAAGTGTGTAATTTTGTGAGCAAAAGTTGCTATAAATTGTCAAAATAATGGTATTTATTGAGTACACGAATACTTAAAAGATCGACATACCCATCTTTCTTTTTAATGTCATAGGTGGCAGACGAACAGACGGATCACCTGATGGTAACCGGTGGTGGCTTTTGAAGGCCAATAAGAAAATACAGAAGTTATCAAGCTGAATATTTGTACATTGTTTTATTTAAGGATTCCGTACCCAAAGGATAAAACAGGACACTATTACTAAGACTTCGCTGTCCGTTTGTCCGTCTGTCTGTCACCAGGCTGTAAGTATCTCAAAAATATTTAGACAGTTGAAAACGAATGTATATCTATTGCAGCTATAACAATAAATACTAAAAATAAAGCAAAGTAAATATTTAACGTTCATACAACAAAAGCTATATTTTGCTCCTTTTTGCCCGATATTAATAATAGCAACTGGTAGGCACTTGAAATATTAACAAAATACTGAATTGTATAATGACAATTTTAAAAAATACATATTATTTAAGGCCATGTAATGAGAAGAGAGGAAGAACATGTAACTAAAAGAGTGATGAGTGTAAATGTAAGTGAGTGGAGGAACGGATGACGGCCGAAAAAGAGATGAATGGATTGTGTGAAGAATGACATGATGGGAAAAGGGGTGGATGATTCGATGACGAATGACAGGGACGTATGGAAAAGGAAGACATACTGCGCTGACCCCAGGTAATCTGGGAAAAGGCAGGATTATTTAAGGGGGCTCCCATACAAAAAACGCCATTTTTTATTTTTGCTCTATATCAATAAATGGCAACTGATAGGCACTCAAAATATTTACAAAATACTCAATTATAATATTTTATTATTAAAAAATAATATCAATGGCCCATTCCCTCAAGTGGCAATGCACATGGCAAAGAGAACAGACGAGTGGAGGCCACGTACAGGAAGTGGCAGCCATGGCAGCCCCCCCCCCCCCCCCCCCATTCCCAACATAACATTTTAAACAGTAAGTTTTCCTTAATAAAACAAAATTAAAATAAAATAAATGAATGGTACGGAACCCTTCGTGCGCGAGTCCAACTTGCACTTAGCCGGTTTTTTATTTTTTTATTGTGAATAATGGACAAACGAGCATGCGGCTCATCTAATGGTAAATGGTAACCGCCGCTCATAGACATCAACAATGCCGGAGCACAGTCATGCCGCGAAAGAAGAACTCTTTTCAAACCTCGTTTAAAAAAGGACATGTCGTTTTTTATTTACCGTTATTATATTTACCGTTATTTCTCCATTTTATTAAACATATCTGTCAATATCTTTATGGTTACGTGTAACCACTCAGATTCAGTTTGCTCCGCCGTGTCGTACGCTGGTTATCGGAAAACAGTCACGTCGGCGTCACCTGTGTTTACGTGGCACGAGCCGGGCTACGGCAGCCTCGCTAAAAATAGTTTGCCAGGTTTGTCTTTTATTTTAAGAACGCCGTATTTTGTTTTGGTTAAAGTGCGAAACTTACTACTTAGAACGTGACAGATTTGTGTCGGGGAACTTGAACGCAACTAGTCTGTTGAATAAGATCCTCCATCCCATTTCGGCTAAGGCGGTCAATCTCGACGATCAGCCGCTTACGCAGGATATGTTATAGTGCTCAAGTGTGAGGGCTTTTGAAAATTTATACTCTTCCATAAAAACAACTTTGAATAAATTAAAACAGACACCAAAATGGTCCAAAAATCTCGAATTTCATTGCCCCCCATTAATTTGGTGAAATTCAATGGTGAACCAAATCATCGGGCTAGCTTTTTTGAATGCTGCAATAATGTTGTTCATGAAAACTAACTTAACTAATTTGGACAAGTGTTCTATTTGAGAGGTGTTCTGACTGGCTCAGCAGTTTGGTGCACCTGTATTGCGGACATACCACCGCGGACATATCACCAACTGGTGATAATTATGAATTAATTTACTCCACTTTGGTTCAAAAATATCAGGATGTCCGTACACTTGGCTCGGAATACTTAAAACAAATTTTCAACATGAAACCGCTAACCTCATCTTCAGCTGATGGGTATGTTATAGTGCTCAAGTGTGTGCACTAAGCACAAGTGCACTTTCTTCTCCATTACCCTCATAATCCGATGGGACACTAGTGTGATAAGACCGGAAGTGGAATCGGGCGCAGGACCAACGGCATAACGTGCTTTTCGAGGCACGAGGAGTTCAAGGACCGCCAACTTCCAGAATCCGGGCTGACACTAAAAATTTCCTTCCGAAAGGTTAAGTTTTGGCCCCACCTGGGGATCGAACCCAGAACCTTTTGCGCAGCCTTCGATGGCGTGTTAGTACACGCTTTAAAGCGAAAGCGTGTACTAACACGCCATCGAAGGAGTTGATTGTTTGTGGGTTAAGGATGTAGCAAATAGACAAAATTACCTCCAATTCCATGTCCCGTTAGTCAATAGTCATGAGTCTGATCTTTACCCAGTCGTATCACACCGTTGTTCAAGGAAACATGAGGGTAAAAAAAAGTGCACTTGCGTTCGCACACACTTGTCCACTATTGCGTGCATGGCCCATCGTTATGGGGTCCCGAATCGGCCAATGCCGCGCACTAAATTGAATGAGATGTTCATATTAACTTTATTTCGCCATTATATGGGGGCGGCCATCTTGGATTTGAAATTTTTCATTGTGTTTTACTACTCAAACCCTTTTATCTGATACCTATATCGAGAAGGTTGTTATACAATATGTTAATCCGACATTTGGTAGCGGCGGCCATCTGGTATCAATTGTCATCTAACATAGCTAAGAACATTCCCGATTCACATTTCCAACAAACAAAACCAAATCAAAATCGGTTCATTAGTTCGAGAGCTACGATGCCACGGACAGAAACACACACACAGACACGTGAAACTTATAACACCCTATCGATTTTTGGTCGGGGGTTAAAAAGGCAAAGCAACGAAATCAAAGTTTGAAATATGAGCGAAAACACCTTGCTAACATAGCACCTAACAAAGTACAGCTTAGCCATACTTTCCTCGGAGTTTGACAAGCAATTTGCCGACACATGCCCGAAAAGTACTTTATTTACTCCCAACAATGGAATATTCACTAAGAAAGTTACATGATTAGGAGCGCGTAGATGTCGCCATTCATCGTTGAGTTTCGGCGTTCTGATAAAAATCTAGGTAATAAGTTACTTTATACAATGTCTTAATTAAGACAACCGGACCAATCATAAGCAATGTAAATATTTCTTTATTTGCATATATAGTCCTTTATATTATTTTATCCAAGCATAACATATTTATTTATTAGTATATAATATTGTGTTTATTTATGTATTAGCATTATAAATATTTTAATATGTATATACAGTTCACTTTTATTTCCCTTTTTCAATATTGCACCACCTACCCCTCCTCAACTATCAAATGTCCTTTGCCTGAAGGTTGTCTGGTAGAAATCGCTTCCAGCTATAAGACTGCCGAAACTGTGCAATTAAGTTTCTGTAATGCCTAGATTTTAAAGTTGTGTTTTTTTTTGTGCAATAAAGTATATCTATCTATCTATCTATCACATGGTATAAAGGTCTTACAAAATAACATGAACAGAGACATTGGACGCCCCGTAAGGGCACCGCAAAGTGTTAGAGAGCAGGTTTGAATAGTCACCCGCGCTTTTTTTAAATTAAGCTCTACCCCTTCCTATGATGATCGCCATTGTCAATAGGAGGGTTTGATAATTTAGTTAGTCAACCGTCGCAGTCAGTCATAGTTACAGTCACTCAATTAGACGCTGGCGTTTTATAGACCAAGACACCTCTGTTTTGGTCGAACTCGTTTAAGAAATCACAGAGTTTAGGACTCTATTGGGTTCAAAGAAGTTTTCTACGTAACTGTCACGATTCGACACACAAAAGCAGTGTGTGAAGATGATAGATAACTTCGCCTGATTGTGAAATATTAGACAAAGTGGACAGTCAGCAGATAATAGTCACTCAATGAAACGTGGATGTTTAGCGTTTATTGACCTACTGATTCTACCGAGAACATTCTTAACGAAATCGCAGGTTTTAGGAGTCTATTAGATTCAAAGAAGTTTTCTATATGACAACTCACTCGACATGCTGTTATTATAAACGATGCAATCACTGATTCTTATATAATATCACTACACAATTATCTATGATTATTTTTAAATATCACAAGCCAGTATAAGTGCTTCAAATGTACCGTGACTTTTTGTCGCCAAATGTCTTCAGAAGAGAATCATTAATTCTCCAGTTGTTTCCTTAAACGATCAACTTCTCCAATTAACAACAACGTCCCTGACAGTTCTTTAACGAAGGTTGGCGGAGAAAGTTGCCGAATTTATGAATCCAATAGCAAACGTCGATAAATCATCGGAATCATTGGGTAACTGCGCTCGGATAATTTATTTGCCGTTTATCGAGAACCGGCGACAGGGAGATCGTTCTTGAATAAAAATTACTTAAAGGTTAGAGGTAAAACGCTTTTGTGACCTAATAAGATATTGCGAGGAGATCAGACGGCCAATGGGGCAAAACAGTCCTCGAGTGGAGGCCGAAGTAGGTTTGGTATAATATATTTCTTGACAGAACAACTTTTTTATGTATTGGCCACCGTATTGGTTGCGTACCAGTGTACGCTTAGATCTACAGGTTTCGGGGAGTCTGGTAATTTTGACTGGTAACATTGAAGTGACTGCCATGCCATCTTACCTTTGTATCCCTCTGACAAACGGACCAGACCAAGTTAATCAGGGTTACACGTTTCAGAATCTATCCGAAAAGTGTAGGTTTCCTCATGATATGTGAGGACAAAAAAATCACATTCCCTATGTGTTTGGGCGATACCCTAATTTGTACTGGTACAACTACTATTGGGGAATGTAAATAAATTAAACCACAATGTAGCCTGATCTAAGTAGGTATATTATAAAATATTCATGACTCCTCTTATGGTTATAATAAAAACCTAATACTTGTGCGATGTAAAAATGAACAACGCCATCTATTAACAATTCTTGTAACTAAAGCTTATTGTACTGGTCTTATAGAATTAGAAAAACGTAATGGTAGCGCGATGTAAAAAGGCACAACGCCATCTATTTGCAATTGTTGGAACTATTTATGTAAAGGGTTCTTATATTGATTATTGAGGAGATTAATTATGAAACTGAGGTAATAAATTATTACAACTATGGGGTTTGAACACTATGCAAAATGGCCAACCAATAAGGTCGGATGAATTTCGAAAATGTATTCCAAATGATAAGGCAACAAATAGTATTTAGCTTCAAGCTGTTTACTCAACCCTTACTAGTTTTCAAAGAAACAAGAAAAGTATACAAAATTGGATTAAGTAGACTACGAAATCAGTCTAACTCTAGATTCCAAATAGACATAAATCACTAAAAATCTTGTAAGGAAAACAGCCCTTAGACAAAGTTGTACATAGTACTTTATCACTCTGTGGTAAACGTGATCTCTTTAGCCCTTGACGGTACATCGGATTCCAATCCGGATCAATTCTAAATGCCTAGATACTAGATAGATATGGGTTGATCCCTTACAGTTGAGTTGTCATTGAACTAAGTAACTCTTGATTCTGCCTCGCCAATATTTGAGTTGTTATCGACGTCAGACGAGGAATAAAAACATATTTCACTGAGTGTAAGAGATGTGAATCAAGTCGATTGTTTGAGTATCGATGTTTTAGTAAAAGATAAAAGATAAAGATAAAAAAATCTTTATTCAATTTAGGTCCAGACAGAACACTTATGAATGTCAAAATAGGTACATTATATCTACCGCTAGTTCGGAATGTCGATTTCTACTGAGAAGACACCAGCAAGAAACTCAGTAGTTACTCTTTTCAAATATTGATGATATTACAAAATTTCAATTGAGAAAAAAAAATACAATTATGAAAGTTAATAGACTACTATGAATAACAACTCAAAAGATTAATCAATTAACATGACCAAGAATCCTTATCATTTAAATAGTCTTATACACTATAGTAACCTTTCTTCATTAGGCAGGTTTTAATATGAGACTTAAACTTATCCAGTGATAGGTTAATGACATTTTGTGGTAGCTTATATATCTTAATAATTAAGCCAACAAATGAATTACCGATTTTGTGAAGTCTGAGGACCGGGACGGCAAGCCTATGTTTATTTCTGGTGTTAAGACTATGACTATCCGACTTTTTTGGAAAAGTGTGCAAGTTTTTACGTACATACATAATGCAGTCGAGGATGAATTGGGAAGCCACGGTTAAAATATTTATTTCTTTAAATAGTTCCCTAAGTGAGTCACGTGATCTAGGGCTGTATATAGCGCGGATGACCCTTTTCTGTAATACAAAAATAGTTTGTATGTCAGCATTAGACCCCCACAACAGTAGACCATATGACATCACACTGGAAATAGCTGAAATAGACCAGTCTTGCCGTCTCGATATCAGTCAGACGCCTAATTTTTCTTACTGCATATGCAGCGGAACTTAGTCTTCCTGCCAAGGCAGCAATATGGGGACTCCACTACCCAGTACATAATATATTGAAGTTCAATACTACATCATCATCCTCATCTTAGCGTTTGGTCCTGGTTGCGTCCAAAGCTGTCACTTCGAATCCTGAGATCCGTTTTCCTGCTTCGACTCCTCCACCTCGCTCGGTCTTGAGTATAGTGCAATACTATTGATATTATCACCTATCTACTTTAAAGGTCATGGGCTCGATTCCCTAAATCTTCAATTGCGTGATAAACACTTGTGTTTCTTGAGTGTCTGGCTAAAATTATAACTACTCATTAATATTTTTGTGGCCTCTTCGTTGCTTTTTATTGAAAAAAAAATTTAAACTACATAATTTGGGAACAGGTTGATGAATGTGCGGTTGCAATATTCAGCATTCAATAGTGCATTCATATTAAACTGCAATACTGTCGAAAGTATTTCTTTTTAGGGATCCAAATCAAAGATTGAGGGGGCTATTACTTGAACTTGAACTTTTTACATTAGTTACTATCAAGTCCTCTTCAACGATATTGGTGGTTTTGTTCGTCAAATTGACATTTTATATACCACGTTCTAAAATAACCAATCCTTGTAAATAGTCCTCAGTTCTTTAGTGCGCCATCTAGCGGTTTTTCCACACGTGATAATTACTATTGCCGATTCGGTAAAACTGGATAGCCTCCCTAGCACGAATATTGCTTTGACGAGGGAGCGCTGGGCCTAGTTTGAAGCAAACGTTACGACCGAATCGAAGTTTCGCTAACTTTCACACACGCTGTGTGTCTCCTTTGTTTAAATGCGATAGGTATTTTCTCATTCGTTACAGAACAGCTTCTAATATCTTGTGGCGAAGTGGGCGAAAGTTTTGCCTCGAATCCGATGAATCTCTGTTTATTTACCGCGCCTCACTCGCGCCCTCCACGCGTACTGGCTCTGATTGCCCTTATCTTATCAATGAGCTAATAAATCGTTCATGCAACTTAGGTACCTACTGGAAATAAGATTATTTATTGCTTATGTTCTTCGGAAAACTCAACTCCTCCTTACTATCTTTTTAGATATTTAATAAGATTTTTATATAAAATAACATTTGTTCATTTTTATCTTTTCCTATAAAATGTTATGTGGACCGCGATGGGCATTTCATTCCTTAAAACGGACATCAAGCGAAATTTTTAAACCCATTATTAATTAGTTACATTTGTTTATTTCTATTTTTTTCTATAAAATGTTATGTGGACCGTGATGTTCATTTCATTTCTTAAAACAGACTTCAAGCTAATTTTATTAACCCCATTATTATTATTTAAGGGATCGCCCTTAACCCGGTAATAGAGTTATCATGCTAATAGAATCTTTCGTTTATCAATAAATTGGCATCATGCCGATTATACAGAACCCGCATGAACTCGAGCAAAAGCTCCGCCCATAGAATCCGCGCCAATAATAGAGTCCCGTAAAAACCGCACTTCAGTCGCCATCAGCATTCTAATTTGAGCTTTATATTTATATACACACAAACTACCATCTCTAGCTCAGTGGGTAAGAATGCGTCCTCCCTCCGGGGAGGTCATGGTTCAAATCCAAGCATGCACCTCTGGATTTTTTAAATCTATGTGCGTGATTCTACGATTAGCTTGGCGGTGAAGGAAAACATCGCGAGGAAACCTGCTCGTTTCGGATAGATTATGAAACGTCTAACCATGAGACAATTGATCTGGTTCCACTTTCAAAGGATTGCGAAGTTCAGACGGCAATCGTTTCGTTGTAATCACCAAACTCCCCAAATCCTAAATCATGGTCTAAGCGTAACAGGAAATTGCACGCTAAGATGAAGAGAGAAGAAGATTAATCATAGAATCTTTTATTCATCAATTTAATTTTTGACGACCCGATTGAAACAGTGGTAGTGAACGCTGCCTCTGATACAAGGGTTGCGAGTTCGATCCCCGCACAGTACAAACATTTGTGTGCATGAACATGTTTGTTTATTTTATTTATTTATTTATTTATTATTCAGGAAAAAAACAGCATCATTAAATTTTTTCTATTTTGATTATACAAATAGAAACATTTAAGTATATAACACATTTGTCCTTAAATAATTTCCACCACTTAGTTTCGCGGCCTATGTTTGATTCTACCTGTAGACATTCTGTTTTTTACTATATTTTAAATTAAACAATACTATATGTCGCAAAATGTAGCCCGACTATATGAACAGCCGTGATTTGATCTCTATTTCTAAAATAAAACATGACAGTTTGTATTGGTCTGGGTGTTTGCTATGTATTATAAGTATGTATTTACAAAAGAAAAGTATTATATGTATATATTTGTAATCCCACTGTTGATTCTGATATCCGTAACACAGGTGCTTGAGCTACCTATCTCGGAGTCAGATCAATGTATGTGATGTTGTGAAATATTTATTTAATTGTCATCATGGCGATTATACTGAACTCGAACAAAAAGCCCTCCGCATAGAAACAATGCGTCATATAAAGATCTGAATGCGAAGAACTCTAGCACCTGTCCCGCCTTCATGTAGATATCGCCGAACTTTCTGAGCAAAATGTTAATTCAGCTGTTTGGTTAGAACCCAGACTTTCACCCCCCTCCCTTTCCGAGTATAGGGGGAGAAAGTTTGGGCACAGTATAAGGAATCCGAAAAGCAAAACTTAGGTATTAGAGGTTCCGCACTTCGCCCGATCCAAATCTCTTCCGGATCTGTGAACGGTCCAGAGTCATCTTAGAACTACTGTTAGATAGTATTTTTTATGTGACAGGTGGCACACGACCTAGTAAGCAATAATATTGCAATAACACAAATGCGTGGCCCACCATTAAACTCCCCTTCACCCAAAATGGTTGAGGGTACTACACAGCAAAACATAGCGCAGGCGTTTAAGACCGGTTTTTTGTGAGCCCGTGGTACCACTCCTGTGGACTCGGTCCTTTCGTTTCCAATCATGGCTTTCACAAGGATACACCGGATCTTGTCCGAGGGAGAACTATGCTTCGGCATGAATGGGCCGGCTTCGAAAAAAAACAATTCGATTGTTGTCATTCTATATTTTGCTGCTACTGAAAATCTTTTACTGTAACTTGGGCGTAACCACCTGTGAGTTCCAGGCTTCTCTTATCAACCGCTCCTCGTGTTCTTTATGGCCTAAATATTTTTAAGACTTGAATGAGCTGGGATATTTCGTAGCATGCACACTTTCTGTCTCGTGTTCGGCGCGGTACAATATTTTCGTAAAGATATGGCTTCGACAATCTCGATTGTAGTTTATTAGACAACGTAAATAAATTGTTACCAAGTAAAATTTTGTCTTTAAGATGGAAATAATCACGACCAGTGCTGTATTTTTATTATCAGCTGTTACGGGTGTAAGATTTGCACATGGGACAGCCACGCTTCGGCATGAATGGGCCGGCTCGACCGGAGTGATACCACAGAAACCCCACAGGCCTCGGCTCGACCGGAGTGATAACACAGAAACCCCACAGGCCTCACAGAATACCAGCAGCACTGTGAGTAAGGGTACCGGAGGCCCAATCCGGGGGAAAGAGAGGTATAAAGGTTGGCAGTGCACTTGTGACTCCACTGGTGTCGCGAGTGTACATGGGCGGTGGTAGTCGCATACCATCGGGTGATCCGTCTGCACGTCTGCCACCTATCACATAAAAAAGAAGAAAGATAGATAGATATACTTTATTGCACAAAAACACAACTTAATTACAAAATACACCGCATTTTTTTATTGTTTACATGCCGAAAATCTCATAATAGGTAAAGTATCAGCCTATAAGTGTCCCGCTGCAGGGCAAAGGCCTCCATCATAAACATCAAGTCATAGCTACTATGATGGGATTAGGCTTATCACCACGCTTGCCAAATGCGGATTGGTGATCACAAACCCAAGCTATGTTCGAAAAATTCGAAACACACTTTTTGCTCGGCCCAGGACCCCAAGATCACGGCCCGGTACTTAAACCACTAGACCAACAGGGCGTCGTATAGGCGTCGTATAATAGTATCGTGAAAGAAAGAAACATTTTATTTACCGTCACAATAAATAATTTAACAATGAACACTCATTAGAAAACATAGGTAACATTGACATAATTAAACTACAGACAAAGGTGAGTACGAGAACAGACGATAGGTAGGTAAATACACAGTTATATATTAATATATTCTAAATAAATAGGCGTGTGTGAAGTGTGAGGTCAATCAGGTCCTGGCCTCAGCATGGTGCTGCCACGACACCGACAGAAATGCCGCGGCAGCGCTGGTATTCTGGCAGGACCTGTTGTGAGTGACGACCGTGTTAATGAATAACCATAAATAAATAAATACTAATGTACATAAATAAATGATAATGTGAGATAGAATTACTAGATAGAACGGAAGAAGATAGAATTATAATAACTAACTTATTTATAAAAGCGACAGTGGCGCCATCGATTATTTCATATCGTCAATGTTGACACGTTGACGAAATGATTAAAAAAATCAATCAGGAAAAAAAAATTACATCCTGAATAAAATCCATTTTGGATGTTAGATCAACAATGTAAGTGACTTTATTCCCAATACCTATTTTGAGGTTTTCGGGATGTGAACGATTAAAAACGACGCCCAGACACTGAACTATATACAAGTGTTCATCACGCGAACGTTTGTCCCGGGTGGAGATCGGACCCACGACCTTTGGCGTACGAGACAGTCAGGCTCACTAACAAATGCGCCATCATTATCATCGTTGACTGACCAAGAGTTTGTACTACGATGAATTATTATATCCTGTTCTCTCCAGTCTGATTTTCTCATTAAAAACCGCACACATTTTTACGTAAAGTGCAACGAAAATGGAATGAAAATATAAAGTTGTCGAGGTGAAATTATAAAGCAACAGCGGAGTGAGGTGCAGCAACCCTCAGCCCTCCAGCCCTCGCAATTAGGATGGCCCAGGAGGGGGGTGGAGGTTTTTCATAACATAATATAAAGGTTTAGCGATTTAGGCTTGCTTTGAAAAGGTGAAGGGTACCCCGCACCATCGCCGCCAAATTGATTTAAAATTGTGGCCACTAAATAGGATCTATTTTGAACAATTTCGGACCGTCGGAGACTTGGTAAACCTGTGTACTATTTATTTAATAATTGTGCACTCATCATCATCATTTCAGCCAATCGTCCACTGCCGGACATAGGATTCCCCTAATTTTCTCGACACAGATCGGTCCTGTGTCGCCCGCATCCAATAGATTCCCGCGACTTTCGCCAGATCGTCCACCTTGTGCGGAGCCTGCCACGGCTGCCACTTCCTGTACGTGGCCTCCACTCGAGGACCTTTCCACCCCAACGGCTTATCGGTTATCCTCGCTATGTGTGACGTGACCTTAGTTCTCCTGCGGATCTCATCATTTCTGATACGATCACGCAAGGAGACTCGGAGCATAGCCCTCTCCATTGCTCTCTGGGTGACTTTGAGCCTCCTTAATTTGCACATTGTAAGAAGCCGTTGGGGCGGGAAGGTCCTCGAGTGGAGGCCACGTACAGGAAGTCGCAGCTGTGGCAGGCCCCCCACAAGGTGGACCGACGATCTGGTGAAGGTTGCGGGAATCCATCGGATGCGGGCGGCACAGGACCGATCTGTGTGGAGAACATTGGGGGAGGCCTATGTCCAGCAGTGAACGTCTATTGGCTGAAATGATGATGATGAAGTAGCCACGTTGCATTGTAACTGTGCAGTAGTATTTGGTAAAACCGCCCACTTTTGGCGTGAATCATAGTTTCGAGTACAAAAAGAGACTAATAAGTAATGGTCCATTTTTATTAAATCAATAGTATACACGTTTGCCGAGACTCCGGCGGTCTATTAATCAATCAATCAAAACTCTTATTGTGTTAGTTATAGTCCGGTTCGGTTACGATCCGCAATTATTAAGAATAATAATATGTTTAAAAGCTAAAAAATTCAATCAACTGGCGGCGCTAATGTGCCTTTCCTTTTGCCTTAATCTGACTCCGAGATAGATAGCTCCAGCACCTATGTTACGGATATCAGAGTCAATATAGTGGGATTACAAATATATACACATAATACTTTTCTTTTGCAAATACATAGAAAACACCCAGACCAATACAAACAGACATGTTCATGCACACAAATGTTTTACTATGCGGGGATCGAACCCACAACTTTTGGACCAAAGCCAGCATTAACTACCACTGTTCCAAACGGGTCGTCAAAATTACTTTCTGCATGACTCAAAGGTTAACTGGTAGAGAATGCCTCTGGGCATTAAGTTCGCCTATTTTATCGTTTTGTGCAATTAAAGTTATAAATAAATTAAATACCGTAATAAATAATATTTTATGGATTATTATCCATGGGCGGATGGACACCCGCAACATCAGTGGAGTCACAAGTGCGCTGCCAACCTTTAAATCCCCCTTCCCCAGATTAGGCCTCTGGTACTCTCACTCACGCAGCGAAACGCAGCACAGAGCTGCTTCACGCCGGTTTTCTGTGACGCAGTGGTATCACTACGGTCGAGCCAGCTGGATCTCCCACGGTAATCATCGCATTTGGGACGTTTCAAGGTCTCTCAAAGTTCTCAAAGGTTATTGAGTTGAAAATTGGTTGTCTTTTTTATTAATTGCGTGTTCTACTTGTATATAAACGACATGTTTAACGTATGCCGGAAACCGATAAAAGGCAATTATCCCAGATGAGTGAAACAGGATGTAACAAAGCATTCTGCAGCCTGGAGGAGGACGAGAGGGGGGAGGGGGTTCACTCGGAGCAATTAAAACGCGCCGCGAATAAAGAGCGATCATATTTTATTTCGTTTCTAAAGAACAGTCTGCAAAGGAGACAAAGAAACGGTGCAATTACGGCCATTCTGAGAAAAGTTTATTTCGTTTTAACACCGCTACCTGAAAAACAGGAGTTTTTCGGTTTAATGATATCGTTTTTTCTTTGGCAAGTTAATTACCGTGAAAGAAGGTTCTTTCACTTCGGCATGAATGGGCTCGGAGTGATATCATGTCCTCGCAGATAACCGGCGTGAAGCAGCGTCTGTGCTGTGTTTCGAGGAGGAAAGGAGGGTTTAAAGGTTGGTGGCGTATGTACAAGCAGAAAGATCAAGAGATTGCCATCACCCATAGAGATCCGCAACTCCAGTGGATTCACCTATGGGTGATGGCAATCTCTTGATCTTTCTGCTTGTCTGCCACCTATCACATTAAAAAAAATGTGATTTCCATCCTTACTAAAATGTCATTAAGATACCAAAAATAAGTAAATGGATCTAATATATAACTTTTATTTTTAGTATTGCAAAATACTTGTGAGAATAATGCGAATTATTAGAACTACTATTAGCACTTTTACACTTCTAAAAGAACCAAATACAAACTCAAAACACTGATATTTGATATTTTTGTAGCAATCTTTTGCAATTTATTCTTAAGTAAATAACACGGTTAAACATTTCATCTCGTGTTCAGGCGGGACTCGAACCCACACCTTCCACAATTCGGGTGAGTGTTCTACTAATTAGAACACTGAACGCGTTACTATGCCGACGAAATTTGTAAGTGCTTGATTCGACATGAGCTGTCAATAGTCTTATCAATATTGTAGTTATATTTACAATATCCAGTGGAAATATTATTACAAATATTTGACCACCAGTTAAGATGAGACTGCTAAATCAATAGTTGATATTTTTATAGCAATGTTTTGCAATTTATTCTTAAGTAAATAACACACTTCAAAATTTCATCTCTTTCACCGCGTTCAGTGGTCTAAGTGGTGGAACATTCACCCGGATTGTGGAAGGTGTGGGTTCGAGTCCCGCCTGAAAACGACATAAAAATTTTAAGTGTGTTATTCAAAACACTGATAATATGTATTTAAATAGAATGTTTATTCACGGTTGCGTGGTTTCCCGGGATCCGCTTGCTCGTAACTGAACATACTAAACATACAATTAAATATTTGACCAGGTTTAATTTATAACGTTCAAAGCCATACTAAACTTTAAACAAATTCTCTTTAACATAATTATAAGGAACCAAGTAAAGGGTCCAACACAAATAAAATCCACATTTGTCCCTGTTGACACTTGCGGTATAATCCGCTGCCGACTAGTGCTGCCAATTTGATATCACGAACAGGTGCTGGGTGCCATGAGAAATACCATTACGTTGTTAAGAATTTTCAAATATAGTAAACGTTTCCTAGCCCGAAAAAGTCCTCCAGCCCTGGACTGGAATCCCAAAAGAAAACGGAAACATCGCTGCCCTAAAATAACCTAGCCATGGAGCTAAGTAAAGCACAAAACTCAAGACACACTATGGAAGCCTTTAACCCCATTTAGTCGAAGTATTTTTACATTTACGAGTACATATGTCCTCACATAAAACCGGCGTGAAGCAGTGCATGTGCTGTGTTTCGCTGCGTGAGTAAGGGTACTGGAGGCCCAATCCAGGGGAAGGGGGTTAAAAGGTAAGTAGCGCACATTGTGACACCACTGGTGTTGCAGGTGTCCATGGGCGGCGGTAATCGCTTACCATCAGGTGATCCGTCGGCTCGTCTGCCACCTATTACATAAACAAAAACATAATAGTATCAATAAAATTACTGTTCATATATGCTTGTTTTGTCAACGGTCCTAATAAATAAAATAAAAAAAGCCCATGTTGCTTGAATAGTGCCAAAAACCCCTCAACCCTCAAACGTGTTATTCGCTATAGTCCGTAAAATGTAGCTTGACCAGAATATCAGCCATTGATGTCACAGAAAAATGATTTTAGGCATATTGTAATAAAAAAAGGAAATTTGGATAAAATGATAAACCTTATGTTTAATGAAATAAAGGTCAAGTAAGCGCAGTATAAATGTAACATTTCGGAAAATAGTGCTAAATCTAGCACCAACAGTGCACTGCCAGGGACTTGCTTCTTTTAATTAAACCCGGAACAACGCCCTTTCATTAGGAAAAATGCACATATAAACATTACTCTTTTTTGGACACCCGGCATTAATTCCCCTGGCAAGTGACGGGAAATCCAATTATGAAAGAGCACTTTTCAAAGCGTGCGTCCAGACTATCCTGTCACATAGATACGTAGCCGAGACCTGCATACCAGCAGTCCGCAAATTAAAAGGTGACCAAAGATGTAAGGGGTGGGCTATTAGGTACTCTCTACATTAAGCCCCCGTGCCTCGAAAAGCACGTTAAACCGTTGGTCCTGCGCCTTATCCCTCTTCGGTCGTGTCACACTAGTAGTGTCCCATCGAAATAAGAGAGTAGATACGGGAATAGAGAGTGCACCTGTGTCTGCGCAAATACTTGTGCACTATAATACGACGTGTGGTCCCCGGCAGAGTAGAATAGGCCACCCTCACTCTTACCGAGGTGTCGTAAAAGGCGACTAAGGTAAAGCTCCTGGCATGATCATCAGCACCCAGAGAAGGAAAACTCTGCATTTATATCAAAACCCTCGCCAACCCGTCTGCCAAGCGTGGTGAGTATGGCAATTACCCCTCATGTGATTGAGGGAGGCCCGTGCCCCAGCAGTGGGGACTTAAATGGGCTGATGATGATAATATGTCCTGCGTTGAAGGCTGATCGCCGTGATTGGCCGCCATGACCGAAATATCGGTTTGGAAGACATTATTTCTCAAAACGCTCGCTACAGAAATGAGGTGATGCGAGTGCTTAGCAAACTATAAAATAAGTGAACTCAGAACGCCCGGCTCTCTAAAAACTAAACAGTATTCACGACCGAATCTTTATCCCCGTTTCACTCACACGCGCATTTTCGGTAGGAATGCTACAGGTACATATATTCTCGTTCATTACGGGACGTGTTTGTTTGTAGTACCACTGGGCTGGGTGGATGGAAAGACAATTTACGATTTTTTGTTGGGAGCGGTTAGTAAAGAAGACGAATATTGGCCGATGATGATGATGATTTTATAATGAAGATAAACAATATTTATTTACGAAAACATGTGTAATAAGATAACATGGGTTGGTACAGATTTAGAGTTTCAACATGTTTTGCCAATATTTGGCATGCAAAATTTAAATTAAACACAGATATTATTATTGTTAAACAGTTTTGAATTGAATTTAAATAGAATTTTACTATATGTAGGTGTCATAAATTGTTATTAGATAGGTATTTAGAAATGTCAACAGAAATTAAATTAAATTGCGTACATCCATAGGATTCCTTCAAAATGTAACATTAAAAAATCATCTATACTAATAGCATTTCTCAGTAAGAATTTGTTTAAATTTATTTTTAAATATGTTTTTAATCGCCAGTATGTTTATATGCAGTGACAATCAATTCATACTGATTTTTGTGACGTAAGATATTTAAACATTTTAGATCAACAATTTGATGATCATGACTTGATGATTAGAATAGTACATCTCCTCAATATTGTCATATAACGCCTCTTCTTCTTTGAAGCTCACAATAAAAATATTCATGAACAACAGTTTTTTTTTATTTATATATTCAGTTAGGCTTTCTATAAATTTAATTTCAAAAATAAGAAGTTTAATTCCATGCCAGTTATTTCTTATGCAGTATTATTATTATTTATTATTACATAGAAAACAATACGTGTTTTCTATTGGTCAAGTAGGGTGAAATAAATTTAACTACATTGCCGCGGATATCCGCGGATACCAATGAAAATTATGCTTCTCTAAGTAAGAATAAAGCTCTCTACACGAATACAAATGAAAACGATAGCAATCATGATCATAAGTCTGATTCATCATGTGATTATGTTAGCCATCGCGTTGGAGCCCAGGTACGCTTGGACCATGATTCAGGATATGGTTAATCAGTCAGACAGAGTCATGATCTCTGTCAGAATATAAATTCGAAAAAACTACGCCAATATGGTAAAAATATTAAATAAAGCTTGTGAGTTATGTTCTCACGCTGAAACCGATGAAATAATTTATGGGACAGAGATAGGAAATGACAAATAACTTTTTTATGAACATAAATATTGAAAGGGATGATAGAACAAAATCTATGCGAACAAAGTCGAATGCAAAGTATACTGTGCTACCAACATTTTTAATATTTAAAAAAATACGCAAAAAAACTTTTACTGTGTGCTTATACCTACTAAGGAATAAGTACTACTTCAAAATTCAAAAAATTCAAAAGCACTTTATTTGCATAGGCTTATATACAGCTCTTACAAATCGTCATACATGAAAAATATAAATTATAGCTATGTATATTATACATGTAATTAAACATATATGTCGATACAAAAAAATATACTAAGAAATGAATAAATATAATGTGATTCTACCACCGGAATCGGAAAGTTGATTCTGACGGCAAGAAACTCGCCAGTTACTCTTTTTAATCACCAAAATTTTTGTAAGTACAGTATCATGGGTGTAGGCGAACAGTTTATCATTTCCACAAATTCTTGTCATTTAAGTAATCATTAACTGTATAATAGGCTTTTGCCCTTTTTAAATATTTTTAATATGTGTTTTAAATTTAGGCATTGGTAAATCAACAAGCTTTTGTGGTAACTTATTAAATATTTTAATACTCATTCCCACAAATGAATTACCAATCTTATGAAGTCTGAGATGTTGAACAGCAAGCTTGTGTTTATTTCTAGTATTTAGGTTATGGTTGTCGGGTTTTTGAGGGAAGTTTTCAAATTTTTTATAAACATACATAATACAGTCAAAGATGTACTGTGATGCTAATGTTAAAATGATAATTTCTTTGAACAAGTTTCTAAGCGAGTCTCGTGGCCTAAGTCCGTATATGGCCCTGACAGCTCGTTTCTGTAGCACAAAAATAGCTTGAATATCAGCCGCAGAGCCCCATAACAGCAGACCATAAGACATAACGCTATGGAAATAACTGAAATACACAAGTCTGACTGCTTCAATATCGGTCAGATGTCCCATTTTTTTGACTGCATATGCAGCCGAACTAAGTTTCCCTGCCAGGGCTGCAATATGAGAACCCCACTGTAATTTTGAGTCTAACGTGACGCCCAGAAATACTGTAGAATTAATTACTTCAACATTACGTTGGGCAGTGTAAATTTGACACATTTAGTTTTTTTAGCATTGAGAAGTAAATTATTGACAGTAAACCAATGTAGCACTTCAGTGAGAGCATTATTTACATTGTCAAAGTTATCTTTAGGCAGCTGGCAGTCTTAAACTGTGCGTTTCTCAAGAAACTTTGTACCTCATACGACAAAACTGTGGAATGAACTATCGCTTGTGGTGTTTCCGGACCGATACGACCTGCAAACCTTCAAGAAAAGAACGTACTCCCTTTTAAAAAGGCTGGCAGCGCACATGTGACTGACAGGTGTACATGAGCGGCGGTACTCGCTTACCACCAGGTGATACGTCTGCTCGTCTGCCCCCTATATCATAAAAAAGTACTTATTAATCGAAACAAAGGCGGTATTTTTTCCAAATATATGCACTCGTGCGAGTACTTGGGGTCTCTAGAGAATCTAGAGACTAAATGACGGTACCATAACTCTACAACGTGTGCAGCACAAAACCTCGCAGGTTACCACCTGCGAGGTTTTGTGCTGCACACGTTCTCAGCCCATGAATCTGAACATCTTTCACTGTAGGACCAACACTGAAATCTGTTCTCTAAATCATAATTTTCTAGACTAACTTACCACTTGAGAGATGTTTTGCTTTTGCATAAGACGTTGCGTACTAACATAGTAAAGCAAATAAAGCATTGAGTATTTAACAAACTTACAATTTGCATTGTTGTCCGAAAGAACATATTGTGGGTTTTATTAAATAATTCGAACCCTACCCTACCGTGTTCTTTCGAATAACAATGCAACATTTACTCGATATTCCTTTAATAAAGAAAAAGGCTTAGAAATATCCTCCACAGATGTTGATTTACGAGAGGCGTGTCAACCCTGCGGCGGCCATTTTGTTCCGTTTAATTAGGCGCGGAACATCGTAGCTTCATTAGTTAAAAAGAAAAATGCAGCAGAATAACGGTTAAGCATTTTTAAAGGCGATATTAACAGTTGTGCTTTTTGTTCCTTTTTACATTTAAAACCCGGCTAACATAGATTATTTTAAAAAGTAGTAAAATAAGCGCAGAAAAGAAAATACGAGTATACTTAGGTGACGAAGCCAGATGCGTCATTCAGTTTCCTGGTGCGGTCTAAATGGGGCTATCGCGTGCGAATAATCCGTGCAAAAGATGGCGTGTTATAGGCCTGATGTCAAATTATCAATTAACGAATAAATCAGCCAATGATGTTGAAGTTGGAGATAGCCCCCATTGACTGGACCAGGAATCGCATTCTTCAAGCACTTTCCGCGTATCTTCACATAATTTTAGTTGGAAATTCTTGAGGGAGGCCTCTTGGCTGAAATTATGTTTATAATGAAACCAATGAACGAAATCAGCCACGTACGCAGATTAAATAATATCTTAGTGCTCCAGTGTGTGCGCAAACAGAAGTGCACTCTCTATTCCCTTACCCTCATATTTTGGTGGGACGCTATAGTGACGCAACCTAACTTTCGAACGCAGATTTCAAGCTGAGACTAAGAATTTCTCAACGGAAAAAATCGGGTACAAATTTTGGTCCTACCCGGAAACCAAGACCCCAAGCGTAGCCGTCGCCGCTTCAAAATGACCCACAAGCCACTGATTCTGTCGCTTGAACGTAATAATGTACATCTTAAACCAGATTTCCTTACAATAGATTGTCTTATGTAGGTCCGAAAGGGATGTCTAATGTCAAGGGAGGAATTGCGTAGCTAAATTTGCAAGATATATTGCCTCGAAGATTGATTGCAGCTGGAACAACGCCTTGGACTAGCCGTGGCCCAGTAGGCGAGTATGGACGAGTAGTGTAGCCCAAAGTTGGTCTTGCGAGACTTGCGTCTTGCATTTACGACTGAATGTCGTTTCAGGGAGTTCGGGTATAAGTACGCTTAGGGACTTCAAGGCCTGATTCAACCAATATTTATCCTTAGATAAATCTATGTTATTTAGGTGACTAACTATGGAATGGCGGAGAGATTAATAAGAATTAAAGAGGTAACTTAGCGGACTGTCTATTATTCTCAACACACTTTATATAGTTCACAATTTCACATAACAACCAAAAATAGTTAAATTAATCTAGCTTTTACAGTTACAAAGTCTAAACCTAGCGAACCTAGCAAGGCAGTGTACCGTAGGCGACTCAAAACCTCAAGCGACGTCGAGGTATTGCTGGGTCCACGCTTGCAAGAATATAACTATTACGTCTATGTATTATAAGTATGTATTTACAAAAGAAAAGTATTATATGTATATATTTGTAATCCCACTGTTGATTCTGATATCCGTAACACAGGTGCTTGAGCTCCTATCTCGGAGTCAGATCAATGTAAGTGATGTTGTGAAATATTTATTCATTTATTATGACCGATACAGATATAACGTCAGATTTGTATATAATGACAGCACTAAACCATAGATTAGTATCGGAATAAGATTGGTCGAATCTGCCCTAATACACGCAATTACCAATTTTTAAACCTTACTTTAGATCTTAGATCAATTTAAAACGAAGTAAATATATTTTTAGCTTGAATTACCATCGCTAAAAATTTTTCTATTATTGTATGGAATACGCGTATGTCCAATTTTTCAATTTTTGAGTCCCTAAGCGCTATTATATCCGAACTCCTATACTCCCTGAAAAGGCACTCAGTCCTAAATGCAAGACACAAGAGTCTCGCAAGTTCAATTTTGGGTAACACTATGGGCGAACGTGGCCGAGTGTGGGCTAACGTGGTCACAGTATAAAGAGTCCCAGCAAGTTGTAGAGCAGTTGACCGTTGCTTCGTTGACCTTGTAACAAAAATTCAAGGTTGGCCGAACTCACTTGTGAATACTACTTTTTGACGACGACCCGTTTGGATCAGTGGTAGTGACCGCTGCCTCTGGTGCAAGGGATGCGGGTTCGATGTCTGTTTGTATTGGTCTGGGTGTTTTCTATGTATACCAGGGACCGTATGATATAGTTGGTCTGCCACCAGCCCGCCGGGAGGCAGCTGGTGGCCCTGAAGAAATGATGCACCAAGTCTTATATACGTAACTGGTTTATTATTGATAATGCAAATGGCATCATGTGAGAACATCTCTAAGGTAGAGATAGACTTATACTAGAGATGACTGACGTCATATCGTATCACATACGTGGTCAGATCTGCTGACAATAGCGTACGTGACAGAGATAAAAGTAGGTCTTGGAGATAATCCTTATCGTGCGTGCGGAGCTTGTTACACTATTTATTATAATTACTGTATTTACAAAAGAAAAGTATTGAACATTTGTAATTCCTCGCTCACCGACATAGAGTGGCCTGTCTATCGGTTTTTTATAAGATACATTTTGGAGAGTGTTCGAATGAGCTTCACGACCTAATACCACCTTCTCCTTTCTACCACCGGACATAACGGAAGACGACAGCAATCCACCCTATCCATCCCTCCCTGTGCAAGTTTCACCAGCTCGCTTCTTCTTTCTTGGTACGAACTGCTAAGGAATGGAACAACTTGCCGGCTTCTGTATTCCCAGAGAGCTATAATTTGGGTGTCTTTAAGTCGAGAGTGAATAGACTTCTTCTGAGTAACCACGCTACATCTTAGACCTAATTGTCACTTTCCATCAGGTGAAATGAGGTCAAGTGCAAACCCATTTAATATAAAAAAATCGCTATTAATTATAATACCTATCTCGGAGTCAGATCAATGTATGTGATGTTGTGAAATAAGCAGACGACTCACTTGATGATAAGTGATGATAAGTGATTACCGCCGCCCGTGGACATCTGCAACTTGAGATATGACATATTAGCTGAAGGAATAAGCCTTTTCTTGAAGATCACAAGTTCGTATCAACACTTACTGCAGTAAGACGAAGTTTTACAATTTAAGTCCTTTGATAAATTTCATTCTTCCTGAATAATCATGAAATTCAGATAAGTGACAATATCGATACCTTAGTAAGTAAATAAATAACCATATAATTTTATAACAAGTTTTTTTTGTGAGTAGAGGAACAAACCGACTAAGAAGAAGAACAGCATAGCCATTAGCAGACCATAGACAATGAAAAGAAGATAACTATGCTCTGAGGTCGCAACCCACGAATATTTTTGAGTTCATTATAGATAGATAGATATTCTTCATTGTACAAAAACACGATACAGCAAAGAGTAGGGTTATGATTTTGACCTGTATGTATTTATGTATGGTTGTTCATCTGTTCTCTCATAAATTCTAAACCAGTTATCATAATTGAACAAATGAGATGTTTTTAGAAGCGTCTTGATTTTCTTCTGATGATGGGAGACATGGCGTAACGTTTAATTGACTACAGCGCCCTCTAGGGGACTTAGAGTAAGGAACTAAAAAAGTCAAAGTACATTTGAATGACTTAAAACTATTTATAAGTACTTATGTATAATTTACATGTAAATACATATATATGTTGATACATAAAATATACTAAAGAAATAAATAAACATAATACGATTCTACCACCGGCTCGGAAAGATGTTTCTGGTCGAGAAGATCCGGCAAGAAACTCGCCAAGTTACTGTTTTAATCGCCAAATTTTCAGACAATGTTGCGTCATCGTCATACCAAGCCATACAGTTTGATTGTTACACAAAATAAAATAATGGAAATAAAATAAATATTATGAGGTAAACCGAAGCAGACCAGTCCCCAAAGGTGGCATCTGTTCACAAGTATGACGTATGTGTCAACCCGCCACATAGCGCCACCACCTCAGAGACATTTGAGTGAGCATGACTACATAAGTTAAAAAAAAAACTTTGACTACCGTGTGGGGTATCAAATGAAAGAGTGTTTATAGCACATTTCAAATATGTAATTGTATTTACATAAATAAAAATATGTAAAATAAAAATAAAGTTTAAAAACTAAAACCCGACTACCAAAAGAACAAGCTCTAAAAAGTATGAAAAAAGAAAAATTAACTAAGAAGAAGAGCTATGCTCAGCGTACGTCAACCCGCGAAGACTTTTGAGTTCATTATAGATAAATAAATATTCTTTATTGCATAAAAGCACGATACAGGTCCAAGGTTTACAATAATAAAGACAGTACAACAACGCGGTATTATCGCTTGTAGCGAGTTCTTTCAGATAATGTTTATAGATATTGAAAAGTACTCTGTGCTACTGAGTATGTTTACTTTGGGTCAAGAGGATTGGATACAAAGGCCGCTATCGACGGGACTCCATTAGCCACAGACCCCATTGAGCTCATTTGTCTCTGGTACACAATTTGTCAAAGTTTACACAATACGAGCAGTGTTGCCAACATGATATCACGAAATTATGTTAGATGCCACGTAATAAGGTGCTAGATTGTTAAGAATTTTCGAAAACAGTGCTGTTGGCTAAGAATACCTTGATTTTTTTGACATCATAATCCAAAATGACAAGAGGACATACTCTTTTCTACCCGACTACAGCGAAGCAAAAAGGAGAGTTATGATTTTGACCTGTATGTATGTATGTGTGGTTGTTCATCTGTTCCCTCATAACTTCTAAACTAGTTATCATATTTGCACCAATGTAATGTCTTGATTGTCTTCTGATTATGGGTGACATGACGTCACGTTAAATTGACTACAGCGCCCTCTAGGAATCAATTTTTGTTTCCTAGAGGAAAAAATTAAAGGGTATCAAATGAAAGAGCTTTTTAACACATTTCAAATATGTAATTGTATTTACATAACTAATATGTTAAATAAAAATAAAGTTTAAAAACTAAAACCCGACTAAAAACACGCTCTAAAAACTACGTAGGTAACAAAAAAAATGTCTCTGCTGAAATGATTATGCCGTATTGCCATGGTCGTATGCCACCTACTGTAGCAAAACAGATTCATTATAATAATAAAATAAAATCAATGTGGCCCACGACCACGGCAATACGGCATAATAATTTCAGCAGAGACAATTTTCTTGTTTTCTACTTTTTAGAGCGTGTTATTTGGTAGTCGGGTTTTTGGTCCGAGTGCCGACCAGGAACATTATTTGCTGTATTTTATAGGACTTGCCCACCTGAGTATTTATTACTATAGCACTAAAGTTGTAGGGCTATTATCCTTGGTTTTATTAAGTTTTTGTTATGCCATATCTAAGATAAAAGATAAGATAAAACCTCTATGATTAGTGAATCATTCAAATGGCTCAGTAATAATAATAATAATAATATAATATTTCCACAACATAGTAGCTCAAGCACCAGTGTTACGGATATCTGAATCAACAGTGGGATTACAAATATAGACACATAATACTTTTCTTTTGTAAATACATACGTATAATACATAGAAAACACCCAGACCAATACAAACAGACATGTTCATGCACACAAATGTTTGTAATTTGTGTGTCAGTGGCGCTTTTGGTAGTCATACTGCCTGATACGCCAATAGTCATGCGTTCGATTCCCACTTGACCACGATGTACTCGATGAACTTGTGTTTGCTCAGAGCCTGGGTGTAAACAAGTACTACTTTATTTACGCTTTCCGTGGCAACCTGTAATTAAGGCAGCACCAACGCAAGAAATAAATATCTTGATCCATTTGAACTTCAGGGGGAAAAGACCGAACAGAATACAACAGCTCTGTGAAACGGTTTGGCTGCAGGAGTATTTCCGGACAGCTACGACTTAGGGACCTTCAAGAGAATAAATAATAATAATAAATAAATATTTCAGAACATCACATACATTGATCTGACTCCGAGATAGGTAGCTCAAGCACCTGTGTTACGGATATCAGAATCAACAGCGGAATTACAAATATATACGTATAATACTTTTCTTTTGTAAATACATACTTATAATACATACAAACACCCAAACCAATACAAACAGACATGTTCATGCACACAAATGTTTGTACTGTGCGGGGATCGAACCCGCAACCCTTGGACCAAAGGCAGCGTTCCCTACCACTGTTCCTAACGGGTCGTCAAAAGAAGAGCGTACTCTTTTTTAAAAAGGCCGGCAACACATTAGCGATCTCTCCGATTTCGCGGATGTTCTTGGTCGGCGATGATTTCTTTCCATCAGGTGACTTCGCTTGCTCGTTTGTCCGCCTCTAGCATAAAAAAAAACAATGAAAATCATCATGGAAAATCTCACACCGAAAATGCTAAGTTAGTAACACGAAGCACGAGTACATGTCTCGTGAGGGTATTGCGCTATTGTTCGTAAGATTTAATACGAGATTAGCTTAATTACCTGCTCTCACGAAGAGGCTTAAATTATCTCTCATCATTTCATTTACAGCTGTGGTAGTGCTATCATTTCATTTTTATTATATAAACAGATTTTAAGGAACATTCAAAACCAATCCTTTAAAACTGGCAACCTTTGGTGACTCAGGGAGCAGTGAAAAAATAGCACAGGATTTTGTCCGGCAATAGGACCTGGTTAAATAAAAAATGGTACTGATATTTATTTTGCGGCAGTTAGAGCGCTGGGTATATTTTTTTATTATTGCGGACCATCGAGCAGACGGACACCTCATGGTAATTGATTACCGCCACCCATAGATAACTGTAACACCTGGCGTATCACATATACGTTGCCAGCTCTCAAGGAATAAGCACTTTTCTTTGAGATCACCAGGTCGTATCTGTCCGGGAACACTACCGATGGCAGCTGGTTCCACAGTTTTACTGAGCGCGGTAGGAAATGACGTGCGAAACGCACTATAGTGGAAATAAATCCATCCAAGTGATGTGGATGGAATTTTGCGTTCTGACGTGATGTACAGTGGTGAAAAATTGCAGCTGGAATAAGGCCGAACAGCTCCTCGGGTGGAACATTGTAAATGCGATAGAACATCTTCTACTACAACATCACTGTCCATCACATGATGATGTAGCTCTACATCTCTACGCAATGACAGAGGATCAAGCGTTTCGTAAAAAGCCTGGTCGTCGACAATACTGCCCTTTGCTGGATACGATTCAGAAGAAGAAGCTGATAAATGAAACTTCCAGCCCAGAGGGTACAATACAATTTAGAACATTATGTCATAAATAAATACAATAAAATAAACTTCATTGTCATATATTCTTTTACAATAAATACAGGTGTTACATCTATATGTACTGGTTCCTATGGTAACAAATTAATAATTTTCATGCAATACACTAATTGTTTGTATGTCGGTTCATTTAAATAATGGAAAGTTAAAAGTGATAATAATAAGATTTGTTAATGTCAATTGTTACGTCACACAATAAAATTGAAAATTTAAAAATGGGGACAAACATACAATCCATATCTTTGTGAACGGCGGCCATCTTGGATTGAGTTTTATCCAACATAGCAAAGAACACTCCCCCTTATTCATTTTTTTAACAAAAAAAAACAATCAAAATAGGTTCATTTGTTCGGGAGCTACGATGCCATAGACAGACACACAGCACACACACACGTCTAACTTAAACACCCCGTCGTTTTTACGTCGGGGATTAAAAAGGATACCAAATGTCAAATATATAACAGCAAAGTAAATTGCAGTAATAAAATAATTACAGCATAGTAAATTAAAATTAAAGTCTCTTAATTATGGAGAAATTCGATGTTAAAAACGGTTTGCTAATAAACCTTTGATGGTAAACTGCATTATACATTGAAGAGCTAAAATGTACGCTACGACAAATTTTCGTAGCGGCGTAGAATACATCGCAGCAAGAGTCGTAGAACACTGCTACGAAATCTCTAGCTACGTTAAACTAATGTCCACAGATTACATCTGTAGGAGAGTGAAGTTACGAAATAACTAAAAAGTTCTGGTTTAGTGTGTATTTTCTTCGGTTCGATTACAAGACAATTAGATAAGGTATTTGCGAGAGTGATGATAGCTCAGTAAATAACAACGCGCCTTTCATACGAAAGGTCGTAGGTTCGAAACCGAGCATACCCATCTGGATCATTCAAATCTATGTACGTATTTCTACTATTGACTCGGCGGTGATGGAAAACGATATTATTATTACAAAATGGAACAGAAATGTCTAACTGTTTCTCTGTTATATTGTGAACAGTCTTGTGCTACGCAGAGCACATAACTCGACGGATACTGAAATTGAAACATTGACAATCTGAAATTCCTAACCTACATGGAAAAGAAATATAAGCACGAAACTTCGAATGCCATCTTGAAACTGGTTTTGAAATAAACTTGGACAGTAAACAATAGAACAATAAAAGCTCCAAATGTGCCAGGACAAACTAAGAAGAGGATACTACATTCTTACTGAACTTAATAAAAATAGTTACATATCAATCCCTAATCATTGTAATATTAGGTCTTTTGTTTGGCGATTTTCTTAGAAGTTGCATTTTCTATACTAACTTTATTTTTTATTTCTAAATGCTATTACTCATAATTAAGGGTGATTCTCTGAAATTTGACCTTCCGGTTTCTTCGCGTCTCAATTCTATGGGCACTAAAATATTGTTCAAATTTGAATTTTAAATTGAAATAAGAATACGTTAAGATACCTACCCTTCTTTTCAATTTAAACTTCTTCTGATTTCAATATAAACTTCTAATTTGAACAATATTTTTGAGCCCATGGAGCGAAGAAACCGGAATGTCAAATTTCGGAGAATCCCTTTAACTGTGCTTTAATGGACAACGTTTAGGAACATGTAGGATAGTTTTTCAGAAAAAAATATTTTTATTAAAATCTTATTATATTACTATCATTGATAACAATGTTAATTCTGCCAAGTAAAAAAGGGTCATTTTGAAGATATTTTTTTTTGCATAACTAATACAATAATATCTGATCTCTATTAAATATAAACCTAAAATATAATCTTAAATCAAATAAAATTATAGCTATAGTGACTTTTTGCTTATTAAAGGAGTTATATATCTTGTTGTGTCTAGAAAAAAAGGCAATTACATAGGTAAAGCCCTATTATCTGAGTCATCCATAGAATTATAACGTGTAGAAATCGTATGCGCGCAACATAACTGACTACCTTTTTTTTATCACCCAGGAGCCCAATTCTCGTGCTCGTGATATTTTGAAAACATGGCGGATATCACCTGAAAACCATTCAAAAAGCTATGTTTTCATGATACATGTCGTATGATAATAAATGTCACGAGCTCGAGAATTGGGCTCCTGGTGAAATGCCGCCGGCTACCGGATCGACTGCCTTAACAAGCATACCCGCCGCTGGGGGGGGCGGGCGGGTTATGTGGGGCTCTCTTTTGGCCATGGCCTGAGGTATACCCACTAAAACACTGGTGGTGCTCTCTTCTACACGTGAAGTGGGGACGAGACACGAGAACCGACTAAAGAGCTTCATCTTCATGTCCCTCCACAGAGCGCAACATAACTGACTACCTCGGCGGCTGTCCGCACATACTGTATTTTGGGTCCGCACGGGCAAAGCTATACCCTGAGCCACGGCCTTTTTGAGCTGCTGCAGCGATCACACGGAGCTTAGCAGACTAAACAGGTTATTGTTCTTACTATTTTTGTTAATTTCATACCTACCATGTAATGTAATGTTCTAGTATTCTTGCATGTGTGTCATATTTTAACCGTGGCTTCCCAATTTATCCTCGACTGCGTTATGTATGTACGTAAGAACTTGCACACTTTTCCAAAAAAAGTCTGGTAGTCATAGTCTTAACACCAGAAATAAACATAGGCTTGCCGTCCCGGTCGTTAGACTTCATAAAATCGGTAATTCATTTGTTGACTTAAGTATTCAGATATTTAATAAGCTACCACAAAATGTCATTAACCTATCACTGGATAAGTTTAAGTCTCATATTAAAACATGCCTAATGAAGAAAGGTTACTATAGTGTACAAGACTATTTAAATGATAAGCATTCTTGGTCATGTTAATTGATTAATCTTTTGAGTTGTTATTCATAGTAGTCTATTAACTTTCATTATTGTATTTTTTCTCTTCTCAATTAAAACTCTGTAAATCAATATTTAAAAAGAGTAACTACTGAGTTTCTTGCTGGTGTTTTCTCAGTAGAAATCGACATTCCGAACCAGCGGTAGATATTATGTACCTGTTTTGACATTCATAAGTGTTCTGTGTGGACCTAAATTGAATAAAGATTTTTTATCTTTTATATGTTTACTTTAACGTGTGTATATGCAGCAGTACAAATAAACGTATAACCTATTTATTTTCACGTGGAGTTCCCCTTGCTGGACCTTGGACAGTCCTCATGTCTGAAAAACAAATGCCCTGCGAGGAAAATAACTCGACTTAACGCTGGGTGTACGTACAACATCTTTATCTTTATTTGAGACATACCAATTTTACAAAAACATTTCACACGTTAATAGCTGCAGTAGTCAGAGATTATCTCGCAGTTATTAGCGCCCACCTCACATTTGACAAGCGTTCCAAACAATATTCACAATCGTGATTATACTTTTACTATTAATTAGGTTAATGTCGGGGTATATGATTGGGTAATGTACGTATTTATGTGTAATGCATAATGCTTTGTGTGTGTGTTCGACGAAGTAAAATCACATCCACATTCATCTGTTTTTTACAATTTGCAAGAGGTCCCGGTTTGTAACTAAGTTTTCGGTAAAAAATTCCTAGTTTGAATGAATGAATGAATAAAATTTTATTTGTGTAAACACATCACAAACATAGTACAAGAAAATATAAAACAAAGAGAGACTGTGCCGTGACGTGTTACCAAAATGGTTACCACTCAGCTGCTTTGTCACGGCAGATGGCCATGGCGCTGGTATTCTGTGGGAACCATTGAGGTAGAATCACCGGGAGGGAATCACCGGCTTATACAATTTATATTAAAAAAAAGACACATAAACGTGTCCGCCCGGAGTCTGAAAATTGGCGTTCTTGTACCCCCGTGCCTTGATAAGCTAAGCCGTTGGTCCTGCGCTCTATTGCTCTCCGATCGTGTCACGCTGGTGTCCAATCGGAGTATGAGGGTAAGGGAGTAGAGAGTTCTCTTGTACGCACACACTTGAGCACTATAATATATCCTGCGTATGTGGCTGATTGTTGAGATTTGCTGCCGTAGCCGTTATCAGTTAGAGGATGTTATTAACCAGAATTTGGCAAACATTTTCAACTTTATTTAGTTTCGGTTGGCTGAATTTTTCCTGCACAAAGTGGCAAATTGCGTTTTTCCCAGCGGGGACACGTTCTTTCTAGTCTTTTTTCACAAGGGGTTCTGTAACTCGTGGTAAATTCATAGTAGAAGAGACGCACACAATTCTGAAGCTGAGTGCCGGGATAAGCTTTGAAAGTTTTTGTAATAAGGTCCGTAAACTTTGTGCAATAATGTGTATCTTTCTATAATAGTTGGTTTTAATTAAAATTAACATAATTTAGAACATCCATTTTAAAGAATTTTTACTTATCGATTGCTAGTTTTTTTTTGGTGATATAGGTGGCAGACGAACAAACGGATCACCTTTGATTAAATTTAATTATTAGTGATAAACGACAGACGTGATGTTTTTTAGTCCTCGAGGAGCATAATTTAGAAGTGGAATTATGTATAATACACCTTTGTACAAAATCTTTTTAACTAACAAAGTAAAAAACATGTATCCCAAATTGAATTACTCCCCGACAAAAACAACATTTCTTTTATGATTCAATCGCGAGTGGAATTCGATAAAACCGAATAGGTATCCCTGTTTTGTTTACAGGAGATGTTAAAAAATCCTCGGAACTCCCGATAAGATTACCAGACCCATCGTACGTCATCAATTCTGCCGTGGAATAGAGACATAAAACGAACGGAGCCGAAAACAATTTGTGAAGCAAATGCTCGGGTTCCGTTATAGTGTTACCATTTCACAAACTGCTTTCAACTATACCTACTAAAAAATACTGACTGACCTAAGATTACCTTGTCATAGATGCGACAAACAAATGTACTACAAACGTTGTCGGGTTAGTACGTTACGTCGAATAAATATCGTAGCCGTGTGGTATCCGGCAGAGTAGAATAGGCCACCCTCACTCTTACCGAGGTGTCGTAAAAGGCGACTAAGGTAAAGCTGCTGGCATGATCATCAGCACCCAGAAAAGGAAAACTCTGCATTTATATCAAAACCCTCGCCAACCCGTCTGCCAAGTGTGGTGAGTATGGCAATTACACCTCATGTGATTGAGGGAGGCCCGTGCCCCAACAGTGGGGACTTAAATAGGCTGACGATGACGTTACGTCGACAATCAGTGTCGCGACAGAACATTAGTTCGAATAACATTAATGCGACTAAACTTTGGCTCGACAAACGACGGCGCGGCAGTTTAAGTTTCATCATCGTCATCGTCAGCCCATTTAAGTCCCAACTGCCGGGGCACGGGCCTCCCTCAATCACATGAAGGGTCATTGCCATACTCACCACGCTTGGCAGACGGGTTGGCGAGGGTTTTGATATAAATGCAGAGTTTTCCTTCTCTGTGTGCTGATGATTATTCCAGCAGCTTTACCTTAGTCGCCTTTTACGACACGTTTAAGTTTACGTTAAGACAAACATCGTTGATATCGAACTAAAGAATTTATTAAGTAAATAGGAAATCGGTTTTTTATTCAATATGAATATTTACATAAATATTGTAAGTTATCATTTCCATTTTCAAAAAATTCAATATAGGTCATATCAGCATTTTTTTAGCATTTACATACCAGTGGCACCGCCGACAGATTTTTAAGTAAACAATACAGTTCGAATTGTTTTCCGATGGAATCTGAACCCACACATTATCACTCACCGAATCAATACTTATAATTAATTTTGAAAATACTTGAAACATTTATTGAAAAATATCCTTATCCAAACAAATTATCAGAATACAGACAATGACAAATAGTTGACTACAAATTGGCAAAGACGCTTTTTCCTGTTTTGATCGTGTCAAATACTCAAATGGACTACGAAGTGTTCGAATATTTATGTAAACATACTTTAAGAAATATTAAAAGATGCCGCGTCGTTCCAGCTAAGTTAAGTACCAATCCATAATCTCGAGATCAAGATTTTATTTATGTATTAGTATTACAAATTTAAACATATTTACAGTTTTAATTCCTTATTTAATATTAGTCGTTTATCTTTACTTTTGGAAAAAACATATACGAGTAGATGTGGGCAACCCCGCGGCCGGTTATGGACAAGCCCCGCATTCGCCAATAACTCCGCCGCAGTAAAGTTTGCGGGGATCCCGCAATAAACACAAATTACGCGTTTATGTGACTGCGATGCGGGATGCGGGCGGCACTTGATATTTTACTGTTCAATGCCAGGCCTATGTCCTCGTATCTTACGAGTGTATTGTTGGACGTGAGATGTGGTCGTGAGTAGGTGTTTGCTCCGTTTTACTCAGAGGGGATTGATGTTGAAAGATCCTCGATAGCAATAAACATATTTTGTTTTATTTTTACGAGTAGGTTAGTCAAGGAGATGAATTGTCCATCAATCCGTAAAGCGTGGAGGGGGAGGAGACGACGCCAATATGTGCGTCTCCTTCTTCTCCGAGGAGGAAGTCCGCTGGTGTGTGGAACGGGTGTTCTGCCATTGCACGAACACCCTCCTACTCCTGGTGAAGACGGGTCGACTCTTTTGGCTGTCCCTATCCCCTCCCCCGATCCCGGGGGAGGAAGCGCTGGGCTTCCGACCGGTGGGTATCGTGGTGCTACGCTCCGAGCTCTGGATCCAAAACACTCACCCACTCATGACGAAGAGGAAGAATCCCTAGAGTTTTAGTCGGTAAACCCCTGCCGCCACGGGGGAAGTCCGACACAACCCGACGGGTATGCGTAACGCATTTCTCCGGGGTAACCAAAAAAGAAGGAGATGGATTGTAGATATACTATACTCTTTATTGAACAGAATATTACAGAACATAATGCTATGATGGTCGTGACTGGGAATACAGAAGGCAAAAGATGACGTGGCCGGTCACCAGCGCGATGGATTGTCCAACTTAAATATCTAAACTCTTCTCACAAATGAGGCGGTGAGGTGTGCAATGGATCGCAATGAATAAAGCAAACGTATTCGTGCTCTAAAGACCCTACCACGATCTTCAGTTGTAACATGATGGATACGACCAAGAAGAAGAGATAGGCAAATAAGGTCTCGACTGTCTTGACATGTTAATAGAGAAACAGAGTGTAGGAAGACGGTGGCGTCAGTTTTTGAAAAAGATGGCTAATGTAGGTTAAATGCACACTGCGCTGGATCGCTCTGGATGTCGCTCTTTGGGGTAGACCTACGTTCAGCAGTGGAAGGTCATTAATTAGTTAATGAGAGGCTATGGTTAATAATGGGCAGGGCACATGTCGAGGAGAACAGAAGGCACGAACACAAGTTGGACCGAGCATCTGGTGAAGGTTGCGGGAATCCATTGTATGCGGGCGGCACATGACCGATCTGTATGGAGAACATTGGGGGAGGCCTATGTCCAGCTGTGGACGTCTATTGGCTAAAATGATGAAGTGGCTATATAAACATCTCCCATGGTCAGGTATGCTAGAGAAGTGTCTATTCCATCCTATCCCAGAAGACCTACAAGAATACGTCCCGTAACGAACGAGGATATACCTGTCGCATTCAAATAGAAGAGACGTGAGAAAGAGATAAAGATAAAGATTCGATCATGAATTCTATTTCTTAGAAAACCCTCTGGACCGCAGCTTTCCACCAGCGACACCAAACAAAAAGTTGTCAACTAAAATAATTGGTTTTTTGTTCAACACTTCAACACCCTCAAATACCTAACAAGCACTTTTTACTTTATTCCTGGCTACTTTTCAAGTAAACAAACAATAAGTCACGCCGCAGGCCACCGCTCAACACGAACAGAACAACCTTCAAAGTACCTATTACTTAGTGCTTATACGTGGCGCTCACGAAGTCACATACTTACATTATGTACCTTCTGTGTGTGGACCTCCCGTGGAGGTATTTACAACTATACTCCATTTGTTCAGGTAACTAAATGTAAACAAACCTTAAAAGGGGTTCTTTTTGGGCCATTTTTCATTGCGACACAAAACGCAACAAAAAATATATTATTCTGAATCTAAATCTCATTTTCTCTGTTATCTATTCTTATATTTAACCACTTTGTTTAATAAAAAGAGCGAAAATTATTTTTAAGCTTGCGAACAATTGAGTAAATATTTAATTTTACTGATTTCTAAAAGTATTACAGTGTTCCACAAAAAAGGATCTAAAAAACCAGTTAACCAAAACCTCTCTTGTGAAAAAAGTAATGGACAACCCTATTAAATCTAAAAGTCATACTGCTCGGTAGTGCGGCATCACTTTTGACTGATATTTCACATGATCGGGTTTCCTCCAACTGTGAACTTTACTTGAAGTAACAGATCACTATTCGAATAGAAGGTTAAAAATCCCTGAACTCCGCCATTTTTGTTGTTTACCTTTAGTTAATTACCTAAACAAACAGAGTATGCCAAAGCGCTAACAAGTTCTAACATAAAATACAAATACAATTGTTAATCTTTAAATTACTCATGTCACATTAATAGGTTTTGAAACCAAATCTTTGCATTCCAGTCCCATAGAAAGCAATAAAGATAGATTACCACAGTCTTAAATTGAAATAGGGTCTCCTGTACCGCAACCCAAACATAAGAGGCAGGTTTCTCACTGTCGTAAGTTCCTTTGTAGCTGCGGTCACGGCCTGTTGAGGGCTGACCGCTTCAGACCCCAGTTTACGGCCTTGACTTCTAACTAGTGACCGCGACCGCAACGAAAACGTGCCTTAAGGTGACACCATGTCGATACTAGCGCCACTAATTTATATTGAATGTGGCGAATAAGAGACATTTAAAAAAAAAGTACCAGGATAGTACGTGAAGCAATTGAGATCAAGAAGTATAAGACTTTCAATCGGGAGGATGGATTTAAAATATCATCGACATGGAATCCAGTAATTAACAAGTGCAAACCCCGTGCTAGGCCGTTACTAACGCTAATAAACACCTATACTGTTAGTGTAGTGTGTCGGAGTAGCTTCACTGACAATCTAGTGGCGAATTAATATCAAAAAGTGCCAAGGCTGCTGTAACGTAGCCGAAACGTCGAGCAAAATATGTGAGTACACAATGAGGTTTCAGATAATAAATTATAGTAATACTAATAGTAACAGTATTTTCATAACTGTTCAAAGATTACCACCCCCTACTTCACTTTACAAACCATTTTTAGCAATCGTGAAAATTATTGTTACTTGTAGAAAAAATAATACATAGGTGGGTCACAAATATTTGTTAATACTTTTCTTTAAGTATTCATTGTACAAAGTAATTTTTTAAAAAATGTCTCTTATCAATATATATTAAGTGGCGGCGCTAGTTTTGTCGCGGTGTCGCCTTAAGGGGTCGAGAATACGTTTGTCGGATAAAAGTTCCGTACAGAATAATGTGATCTTTTAACAAATTTATTTTTCGGTAGAAATAGATATTGTCATTTAGAATGACCGGTAATACATTATTTTGACATTAAAAATACTGAGTAAAGTTGTATCATTAAAGTGGCCACAGACGATGAGTTATATCCAAAACTTTAGTGTCACTCCAATTTATATTGGTTAAGTTTATGTGCGTATTTCCACAATAGCAGCTACTATTGTAGAATGAGCTCGGCGTCATCATCAACACCTTGAGATAACCGGCATGTTTCTCAAAATTGGATACCCACAATCGTTGAGACAAATTCTGAACCATGATTCTGTTGGTTTAGTTCCCCTGTCCAGATTGCTAAGGTCAGACGGCACTGGCAGTCTGATCGTGGTCTTAGCGTACCCCGGGCTTGGAAACGAAAGCTTTAACTGATCCGTCGGCTCGTCTGCCACCTCCTCCTCATCTGTAATTCCCGGTCGCGGCCAAAGCTGCCGCTCTGGAGCCTGAAGTACGCTTGGACCATGATTCAGGATTTGGGGAGTCTGATAATCATAATGAAGCGACTGCCGTCTTTAACTTGACGTTTCGAATAGTGTCTGAATCGTGTAACCGTTGTTGACCGTGGAAGAACCACGCTTCGGCATGAATGGGCCGGCTCGACCGGAGTGATACCACGGCCTAACAGAAAACCGGCGTGAAGCAACACTACTGTGCTGTGTTTTGCTGCGTGAGTGAGGGTACAGGATGCCCAATACGGAGAAAAGGGGGGTTTAATGGTTGGCAGCGCACGTGTGATTCCACTGGTATCGCGGGTTTCCATGGGCAGCGGCAACGCTTACCATCTGGTGATCTGTCTGCTCGTCTCCCACCTATCACATAAAAAATAAACCATGATTCAGTTGGTCTCGTTCCCCTGTTAAACGGTTGCGAAGGATAGACGGCAGTCGCTTCATTGTAATTAACAGACTTCCCGAGTCTTGGATCATGGTCCAAGCATACCCTGGGCTCCGAAACATTGGACGCTAACTAAGATGAGGATGAAGAGTAACCAATTTCTGGTCTTCTCAATGAAGAGGAATGAATTTGTTATTTTAATTCTATGTATTCTCATTATCAAATATTATCAATTTCCTCCCGCGAACGCTCCGGCTGAGGAATGAGCTGCCATCAGTGGTTTACCCTGGGGAATACAGCATGAGGATCCTCAAAAAAGGGGTGTTACGGTTTTAAGGGGTCGGCAGATCCTCTTGGAGTTGCAAACGTCCAAAGGCTACGGTTATCGCTTACGGCAAGCCGCACGCTTGTTTGCCACCGACGCAGTATAAAAAAACCTTCGAGACCCTTTAACAGGGGAACTAGACCAACTGACTTCTGGTAACACATTTCAGAAACTACCCGAAACGTGCAGGTTTCCTCACCGCCGAGCTAATGGTAGAAAAATGCACATAGATTTGAAAAATCCAGAGGTGCATGCTTGGATTAGAACCACAATCCCCCGTATGGAAGGAGCGTTCCGAACCACTGAGCTACCATCAGGGGTTCGTGTGCCGCCTATCACATAAATAAAATTGAAATTTTTAAAACCCCCGACGGCGGCCATCTTGGATTAGAAATTTGTCACAATAAATATATTCTGGGAGTTGTGTAAAACATACAATCCATATCTTTGTGACGGCGGCCATCTTGGATTTATTTTTATCCAACATAGCTAAGAACACTCCCCTCTCATTCATCTTTCAAACAAAAAAAAAACAAAAGCAAAATCGGTGCATTCGTTCGGGAGCTACGATGCCATAGACAGACACACACACACACACACAGACACGTCAAACTTATAACACCCAGTCACAGTAGATAAATACACTAAAGCAGTATCGACACTCCGCCATTTTAGACAGATAGTTACCTACTGTATAGGGTTGTCCTCTTATTTTTGCAGAATATTATTTTTACCTTGGGACTACATTCTGGTTTAAGTACCGGACCGTGATTTCGTGATTGCTAGGTGCAACAAGGATGCGTGTTATTAGAACTACCTAATGATATTTCTTAAGAAATAAGCAAAATACTAGCATACAATATTCGTACACAAAGGTACACAAAATGATTCCTAAAGTTGCAAAAAGCTACGCAAAGATACATAAAATTAGACGTACTTTTCATAACGTTTTGTTTCGTTACTTGGAAACCACGTTAAGGTATTGGTCATGCACCCGATCGCTCGGGCCAAGACACAGTGGGGTCCAACCATCCCCCCCTCATATCAATCTCCATCTCCGACCCCCAAAATGTAATTGTGATCGTAACTCGTAAATTACAGCAGTCAACAGTAAATTTCGACTAAAATAGAAAGAACGCTCCTTAAACACACCACTTACCTACCTACTAAATCCGAAACCATTTTTTGATAACATACATAATAATGTATCTACTTATTTTCTCTACCGAAATAAAGTAAGCTGCGCTCGAGTAAAACCGTGAATTTAGTTCCTACGATTGTACACCGATGGGACCTTAGAATCCGTGTAAAGTGTGCGCATAATCGAGCGTTTGTTCGTAGTGTCCATACTGCTTCCGTCGGGGGTTAAAAAGTACTGGGAATTACAAGCTGAGATTATATTTCTGCATTTAAATCCTAATCCAAGCGTACCTTGGTCTCCAGAACGACAGCTTTGGACGCAAATGGGAAATAGACGCTAAAATGAAGAGGAGGATGATATTGCTGCGTTACATTTACTACACATACAGGTCGCTTTACTACATTCGTCACAGTTTGTTATGTATTCATAAATAGCCAATAATAGGCTTACTTTATTAGCTTGTTTACTGTACCCCATGAGCTCTTACGGTAGTTAACGGAAGGAATAATAAGTGCGAACCCTTCCCGACCGGATTGCTATGAATCATCATCAGGCCATATAAGTCCCCACTGCTGGGGCACGGGCCTCCCTCAATCACATGAGGGGTAATTGCCATACTCACCACGCTTGGCAGACGGGTTGGCGAGGGTTTTAATATAAATGCAGAGTTTTCCTTCTCTGGGTGCTGATGATCATGCCAGCAGCTTTACCTTAGTCGCCTTTTACGACACCTCGGTAAGAGTGAGGGTGGCCTATTCTACTCTGCCGATTGCTATGAATAATCGGTACATATCTTAGTCCCACGATAGGTACGGTCGGCTGCAAAAAAATGTGAACCTTTTTGTACCTTGTCATTGCGATCTCTGACATTTACTTTCTTACACAGAATATATAATATTGTGACAAGGTAAATGTATCAGCCTATAAACTGTCCCACTGCAAGGTAAAGGCCTTCATCATAGAAATCAAGTTATCGCTACTATGATGGGATTAGGCTTAATCACCACGCTTGCCAAATGCGGATTGGTGATCACAAACCCGAGCTATGTTCGAAAAACTCGAAACATACTTTTGGCTCGACCCGGGAATCGTACCCAGGACCCCGAGATCACGGCCCGGTACTTAACCCACTAGACCATCAGGGCGTTACAAGGTACTAAAGTGTTAACATATTTTTGCAGCTGATTATACGAGTACTATAATATTCCTTACTGTCCCCCTCCAGCCCGGCTGGTGGAGGCAGAGTCGGGCCTGCGTCTGGGGAGGAACATGAAGAGAGGCTGCTAAGTCGGTGTGCTTGTTTCCTCCCCACTCAGACGAAGAACGAGCGTCGCAGGTGGTTTTGGTGGGTATGCCTCTGGAAGGCTTCTTATCAGGAGAAGCTCTCGCCAGGCGGAGAGCCCCACATAACCCGCCAGCCCCCCGGTGGACGAGTATGCATAAGGAGGTCAGCCCATTGCACATAGGGCTGGCGGCATTTCCCCTGCGCCAACAAAAAAAAAGATAAACCTCACTGTATTGTTTTATTGCCTCAGTGGCGCCGTGATGAGTGAGTCGCTCTCTGAAGAGACGGAGGCACAAGAGGTTCTATCCCCGGGTCGGCCCAACTTTGTACGCCTAAGTTTTCGGTAAAGAATTTCTTAGTGTCTGCCCGGAGTCTGGAAGTTAGAGTTTTTGTACCCTCATGCCTTGGAAAGCATGTGCCGTGTGGTCCCCGGCAGAGTAGAATAGGCCACCCTCACACTTACCTAGGTGTCGTAAAAGACGACTAAGGTTAAGCTGCTGGCATGATCATCAGCACCCAGAGAAGGGAAACTCTGCATTTATATCAAAACCCTCGCCAACCCGTCTGCCAAGCGTGGTGAGTATGGCAATTAAAAGAGTAACTGTCGAGTTTCTTGCCGGATCTTCTCGACCAGAAACAACTTTCCGAGCCGGTGGTAGAATCGCATTATGTTTATTTATTTCTTTAGTATATTTTATGTATCAACATATATATGTATTAACATGTAAATTATACATAAGTACTTATAAATAGTTTTAAGTCATTCAAATGTATGACGATTTGTAAGTGCTGTGTACAAGCCTATGCAAATAAAGAATTATTTGAATCGAATTGAATTGAATTGAACTAGTAGTGACTGCCGTCTGACTCTCTCGTCAGACGGCAGTCACTTCAATGCGCTTACCAGACTTTTCGAATCCTGGATCATGGTCCAAGGGTACCCCCGGCTCCGAAACAACGGCTGTAGATGAGGAAAGATGATGAAATTATGTGTAACTAGTATCATGACTCATCTAAACACAATCCTTACTAATATTATAAATGCGAAAGTAACTCTGTCTGTCTGTCTGTCTGTCTGTCTGTCTGTCTGTTACTCTTTCACGCCAAAACTACTCAACGGATTTAAATGAAATTTGGTATACAGATAATCTAGACCCTGAGAAAGAACATAGGCTACTTTTTATTGCGAAAAGGGGGTTGTAAGGGGTCGAAAGGGGGGTAAAAAGTTACTTTTCCACGCGGACGAAGTCGCGGGCGGCCGCTAGTATAAAATAAAAACATCAACCTTTTTAAAAAAATCTTTATGATAAAACTTAAAACTAAGTTTTACAGGAAGAGTTGGTCCCGGGTTCGATCCTCGGGTCAGGCCAAAATTTGTACCTACCTGAGTTTTTCTGTAAAGTGATGCTTAGTGTCAGCCCGGAATCTGGAAATTGGCCCCCGTGCCTCGAAAAGCACGTTAAGCCGTTGGTCCTACGCCCTATCCCTCTCCGGTCGTGTCACAATGGTGTTCCACCGGATTATGAGAACAAGGGAATAGAGAGTGCAGTTATGTTTGCGCACACTATTGAGCTTTATAATATATCCTGCGTAAATGGCTGATCGTTGAGATTGGCCATCTTAGCCGAAATCGGTTGGAGGATGTAAGCCATTTGATTTTTTTTAATGGAAGATCGTAACATTTGAGTTACAATTTGCAATCTATATAAACTATTATTGGTAAACCAGAGGATCCAAGGAGGCTCCGACTGTAGGGTTTTATACCAGATTCCATTCTCGTACGATTTTCTATTATTCCACACTTTTACCCTTTACTTTCAGAAGTATTTTCGATCCACTAAAATATTTTTTGCTTGTTTATCTCCAGGCACGAGACGCGGTTAGTTCTCATACCATCGATTGGTTCGTATATCAACAGCTGCTGAACACTTGAACTGCAGATCGCGATTTATAGGCGCCTGCGCGCGGCGCATCTGAAGCTTAGGGTGTGAGTTATCGCTCGTACGGAAACATTCTGCGATCTACTTTTAGGGTTCCAGACTTTTAAATGAAAGAATGATAATTTTCTTAGCTTTGACTTTCTCAATTGTAGCAGATAATACGAGCACTTCCTTAATTATATCTATGGTTTTTTTTTTTATATGAGAGGTGGCAGACGAGCAGACGGATCACCTGATGGTAAGCAATTCCGCCGCCCATGGACACCCGCACCACCAGTGGAGTCACAAGTGCGCTGCCAACCTTTTCCCCTCCCCCCCCCATTGGGCCTACGGTAACCTCACTCACACGGCGAAACACAGCGCAGGCGCTGTTTCACGCCGGTCTTCTGTGAGGCAGTGGTATCACTCCGGTCGAGCCGGCCCATTCATGCCTAATCCTGGCTCTCCCACATTAAAACATATGCAGGTTATACAGTGTGAGTCTTCATAAAGTGCTAATAAAAGGCTTCATAAACTACACATCAAAATCAAGGAAACTACACCCCATTTTACCGACAGAAATAATAACTTTTTTTTTGTATGATTTTGTTTGGGTTTCGTCTTTGATTATTTACATTATCAAAGGGTTTTGTATAATCTGCCTGTCCCCATATTGCGCATCTGTTCAATTATTTATTTCTTCTTTGCTATTTCAATCTCAATTTTATGCATGCAACTGTTACATAGATATGGAACAGATGCGCAAAAATGTTATGGTAGTCGCTGAAAACCAGCGTCAGGGTTGGTCTCTTGGATCAGCACCAAATATTGCTGAGCGGCCGCCTGTTTGGCGCATACAGGGATAATGTTGTCCTACTTTTCGTTAATGATTTATGTCTAGGTTATGTTTCTAATTAAGTTTCCTTGTTTGGTATTGTGCCAAATAAAGTTTTCATTCATTCATTCATAATAAAAAAAAAATTTACGCTTAATTACTTTCTTCTCTTCTTATACAGAATACTATTCAACCCAAAATCACCACCTTATCTCCGGGAGCGTTTCCAGTTTTTGCACCCCATCCAGGGTCATATGCGTTCTTCCAAACATCTCCGCCTTAAGACTCCCTCCCACTCCTCTCATTTCTATACCCAGTCCTTCACTGTCCAGTCCATCCGTCTATGGAACTCCCTACCTTCATCAATAAGACAGTCTCCATCATTAAACATTTTTAAAGCCCGAGTTAAAACTCACCTTTTAAATAAATAAATAGAAATCCCTTTAAGACTTTACAGGTCCAGTCATCGGTAGTAGTCGATGGGACCATCGTCTAAGATCCTAATTTAACTTATATGAATGAATATCTCCTTTATATTATTTATCCAGCAGCATAACATATTTATTTATTAGTATATAATATTGAGTTTATTTATGTATTAGCATTATAAATATTTTAATATGTAATACAGTTCACTTTAATTTCCCCTTTTTCAATATTGCACCACCTACCCTTCCCTACTATCAAATGTCTTTTACCTGAAGGTTGTCTGGTAGAAATCGCTTCCAGCGATAAGACCGCCGAAATTGTACAATTAAGTTTCTGTAATGCCTAGTTTTTTTAAGTTGTGTTTTTTTTGTGCAATAAAGTATATCTATCTATCTATCTATAAATTTATATGGTTAGTTTTCGCTATTTTGATTTACACTTAGTTTTATCTAAATAGGGTCAACAGGTGTAACTCATACAATCCGGGGTCTTTTAGGCGGGGCTGAAGCGGCATCTCAGCAGGCCAATCAGGGTGAGGGTGGCAGACTAAATTAGTACTTTGTTGGATCTTTTGTGCCTGTCAACCTCATATTTGGATTTCACGGCCGCTTACCATCAGGCGGAGTGAGGTCATCCTGATTAGCCTTTCTATAAAAAAAATACTCATAACTTTTAAAAAATCCTAATTATTTTTTTCTTTTTATTTTTCCGTCGATAAATGGGGTTTAGTATCTCTGCTTTTAATATGTGCACTTTATCAAGACTCACACTGTATATTATTTTAAACTTCATGGTCACTAACATTAGAATAGTTATTTCCGAGATTTCTATTCTACCATGTACCTTATTTTTGAGTTATCGATATTTCGCCGGTGAATAGTTACTAGCCATGACGTATTACAACAGCGCCAAAATATCAGCGCTGAAACTCAAATATAAGGTACATTGTAGGAACCTCGTAAATCCTTAGTTGTATTTTAGAGTAAAAAATGGCGTTTAATAGGTTACTATTTATTCTCTTACGTAGCCTTCAAGACGAAGGTGTTAGAGAAATTCTACTTAAAGTCTTCAGAGCTACATCAGTGACTGAAAAATTCGCAAGTTTGGATTGGAGTTGTACCTATCAAGCACTAAATGTGTACGAGCTAGGCACGTACATTCTTTTGCTTACGCTGCGACCCACATTAGGCGCATTGTTTACTATAATAATTATTAATATTTACGAGACGAGTACGTTTACAACCTTTGAATGTACGAGCTACGTCGCACAGACCAACTCAGCAACGACCTACATGCAGCGCGGCTGACCGATGGACCGTCTTCTTGCACCGTCGGCACTCCACACCGACGGCACACTAGCAAATACCTTTGAATGTGACAATAAAGATAAACATTGTATATAAACAACTAAACTACTAACAATAAACAGATTTCAACCGTCTGTGTTGGGTCTCATTTCTCCCGCTGCGGCCAAGACACCTTTAGCCGTCACTATGATCAGTCGAGTGAGCCTGCTCGACTGGCAGCGGTCCCCCTCCTACCTACCGTCATGACTCTTCCCGCTTGCTACCCTGGGCGACCCGGGAGCAAGCTCCCATCACCTTATCTATTTATGTATTTATTCCCATGGATAGGCAGGGCTAGGGCTCTAGGGACTTAGTGTCTTAGACAAAGGGGCTCTAGGCTCACTAGAGAGTTAGGTTCCCTTCCTTTCCTTATATTCTGTTCGCCGGGACGCGGTGCCTTACAACCATCGCTTCCCGCCCGTACAAAATGTATTGTAAGCTACGTAGTACCAAAGGGCAGTTTACTCAGTCCAACACTCGTTTATGTGTTGTGTATAGAAATAAGCTATGTCATATGAAAACAAGGCATTTTAAAAAGGAATATGCTCTCTTTTAATGGTAATATTAATTTAAGTGTGAATAGGTTTTTTCTCTGACAAACAAACGTTTACATCTATACAATTTAATACGCTACTCTGTCCACTAAATACACCTCGCACTTGGCCGGTTTGTATAATATTGTTGCTTTGGGAAAATATTGCCACAGTGCAGAGTGAGCACCCAAAACCAATTGGGGCTTCGAACCAGCGAGGAAGCGATAGCGGAGACGGCGTGATGGTCGCTTTTTAATGAGTTTTTTTTTGTTTAGCTAGGTATTTGGGAGCAATCTTACTAATGACTTATGATGTCATATCGTGATAGGGTGGATTTCTGGCTAATAAAACAAACAACCTATTTACTCAACCGGCATCGGCAGAGAAATGTAAAATAACGCATATTATACGTAGGTATTACAAGAAGCCCAAGGAATTACAAAGAAACGGCATCCACGACGGAATCTGTGTTGTCGTCCTTTTCACACTTGCTGTGCGTCTATTTTGTTTGGACACGAAAGAAATATTTTCGTTCGCTATGGACGGTTTCGTTGTAAGACCCCTTCAATAATAATATTTTCCTCCAAACGATTTCGGCTAAGGCGGCCAATCTGAACGATCAGCCACTTACGCAGAATATTATAGTGCTCAAGTGTGTGCGTAAACACAAGTGCACTCTGTATTCCCATATTCCGATGGGACACCAGTGTAACACGACCGTAGAGAGGTCGGGCGGAGGACCAACGGCTTGACGTGCTTTCCGAGGCACGTGGGTACAAGACCGCCAGTTTCCAGACTCCGGGCTGACACTGAAAATTTCTTAACAGAAAAACTCAGGTACAAATTTTTGGCCCGACCCGGGGATTAAACCCGGGACCCCAAGTGCAGCCGTCGCTTTAAAGTGCGAAGGCCTACCCACTGCGCCAACGAGGCAGTAGTGATAGAACTTAAAGACCAAACGTACTAAATCCCAGATCATACCCCGGGCTCCAAGGCAACGGCTTTGGGCGCCACCGGGACTGACAGGATGGATTGATTTAAACATAAAAAACAATCCAAAGTTTCCCCGAACATCCTTTATCTCTGTGAAATCTTTATCTTAAATCTCTATCACGCAAAATCTGATTCCCGCCAGCTCCAGCGTGACAAACGACGTGTCGCAAAAACTTGAAGGGCAGATTGTGCCTCAGTGCCGAGATAATATGAGACATGATCACTTTCTTTGTAACCTCACATAAAACCGACGGAGGAAATATGAGGGTGTGATGATTAAATTAATTCTTTGGCAATTTTTTTTCTGATATCTTATTTTTTCTTTGTGGTTATTTTTATTTATAGTGCCACGCTTCATTATGCATGGGCCGGCATGCTGTGTTTTGCCGAATAAATGAGGGTATCGGAGGCCCAATCCGGGGTAGTGAAGTTAAAGTTAGCAGTGCACTTGTGACTCCACTGGTGGTGCAGGCGTCCATGGGCGAAGACAATCGTTTACCATCAGATGATCCGTCTGCTCTACTGCAACCTATCACAGAATGAAATAACACTATCAACTGTCTTTGCACTCAAAACCTACGATGCACGTACATACATACTAACATTATATTCATATATTCTATTGTAACGTGTAACCATGATTCTGTTGGTCTGATTCCCCTGTAAAAGGTTGCGAAGGTTAGACAGGCAGTCGCTTCTTTGTAATTGCCAGACTCCCCAAATCCTAAGTCATAGTTTAAACGTACCCCGGGCACCAGAGCGACAGCTTTGCACGCAACCGGGAATTACACGCTAAGGTGAGAAGAAATAAAAATTAATTATTTTAAGTAATATTTTCATAGAAATCATAATTTCAACCACTGCTAGACATAGGCCTCCCCCAATGTTCTCCACACAGATCGGTTCTGTGCCGCCCAATCCCGCATCCAATGGATTCCACGGCCTGCCACGGCTGCGACTTCCTGTACGTGGCCTCCACTCGAGGACCTTTCCGCCCCAGTCGGCCGTCTGTTCTCCTCGCTATGTACCCTGCCCATTGCCACTTGAGACATGCAATCCTTTGAGCTATGTCTGTGACCTTTGTTCTCCTGCGTCCTCATAGAAATCGAAAAAATTACCATTCAAAATACGAAATACGCTTAATCATATCAAAGTTTCGTTTCCGAGATTGAAACGTGTCTTTATATCAATGAACTACGTAATTGTATCATAGCCTGAAACATAATATCAACTCTTAGTGTATGTTTGTGAGTTCGTAACAAACACTAGCGTGGACGGAACATCGAGACTTATACCTACCCTCAAGCGCTTTGCTCGGGACCGAACGGAGGTTTTACTTAGGGTTGACAGCGCGACTTAAATTAACTCTGTACCTCTTTAGTTCCTCGAAAGACGAGAAGAAGAAAAAAAAGTAGCAGTATCGGTAAACAGTAACATCCCTTTGACCAACAGTTCTTCCAATTATGCTGAACTACATTTATTCGACTACTTCTGACTTATTTTTGACTCCCTATACAAAATAGTATATATAGTCACGTGACCTTTTTTTTATGTGATAAGTGGCAGACGAGCAGACGAATCGCCTGATGGTAAGCGGTTGCCCCCTCCTATACATCTTACTATGTAACATCTTAATGCCACCATATTTTAAGAAATAAATATCATTTCATTTCATTCATTTCATTTCATTTCATTTATAGACACTCGAGCCACCATTGGGGTCACAAGCGCGCTGCCAACCTTTAAGCTCCCCTGTCCCCCGAATTGGGGCTCCGGTACCCTCACTCACGCACCGAAACGCAGCACAGTGGCGTGGTACTCCGGTCGAGCCGGCCCATTCATGCCGAAGCGTGGCTCTCCCACAGCCAAAATTTGTATGAAAAGTTTAAATTTTACCATGCGAATTTTCAAAAGTCATAGAACAAATGTTGTTCAGAATGGTTAATACAAGAGTTGGTTAAACGGAAATGTTTACCGACACAATCTGCAAGTATAGTTTTACAGCTAGTTTTGTCCTCTGCAAACCTTTTAACCCTCACTGGCTATGGGCGTCAGGCACCCTAACTCTCTCAGCAAAACACAGCGGCTTCACGCCGGTTTTATTATTTATTTATTTAAAACTTTATTGCACAAAACATTTATGCAATAAGCGAACTTAATACCAAAAAGCTTCTCTACCAGTCAACATTTTGGTCATACAGAAAGAATAAGGAAGATTTTCGTTGAGGAAATTATATCATCCCGCTCACACCGGTGTCCCATCGGAAATTGGGGGCCAAGACAATAAAGAGTGCACTCATGTTTGCGGACACACTTAACCTACTATAAATATCCGGCTTACGTGGATGACTGCTGAGATCGAATATTATATTCGTAGGGATTCAATTTCTGAAGTAGGTTCTCTAAGCAGACAGCCCTACATCAGGCAGACTATAAATCCAGGTGCTGTTAAGTAAGCCGGCGTCTGCGCCGCTCTAAAACAATAAGCCAGGACACACCCTGTATCGTGTACATGCTCACGGCTCAGTGACCGGCCAGTGTCCCGGGAGATACTGAACTATGGCTGAACGATGCTGGTTCCCGCCAGGGAAGTGAGGTAGGTAAGTGTGCACAATGTTACATTTTCCAGTTGACTAGTTCAGACTTCAGAAAAATTTGGGGTTATTTTGGAAACTCAAAACGAAAACTCACCTTAAGTTTACGTTTTGGGTTACCCGTCGGTAGGAGCGCACTAGCGACACTTATCGATTTAAATTGTTAGCTACTAAACCGGATATCTGTTTAACAAATTTGAGGCTCCAGCCTCTCGGAAAAGCACTTATAACTATTTATTTAATACTACCTTTTTATTTATTTAATAACTAACTTTTTGGCCAGCTTTTTTACTCAAAATTCGAAATCGCCAAAAAACTGCCATTTATGGCGTTAATCTAATTTTCGAGTGCAAAAACAGATTAAAAAGTACAATGGACAACATTTCATATTTTTAACATGTCCATATTGTTTTTTTATATGAAAATAGACATAAAATGAACCGGCCCTTATTTTTTTTTTTCAAAATTTTGCCATTTTCATACATAAAATAATTATTGAAATTCTTTATATTCTAAATAGACGTAAGCGCCAAATGACGTTATCGGACGGCTAAATACTACTGCCAAAGGTAAAGAATATTGAGGATACCTACTAGGGTCAACATTGTCATCGTCATTCATTCATTCAACGTTGACAAGTTGTCTTTTTTTGACAGTTGCACGTCATGGGTTTGGCATTTCGTAAATTCAAAACTATAATGTCCTAAGCAAAGAAGTATTTTACATTCTGCCGTCCGATGACGTCATCTTACGTTTTTTATTTTTTCTCAGTAAATAGGTAATATAAAAAATAAATAAATATAAATTCGAGAAGCGGAAAAGTAAATAAAGAAATGTTATTTTTTGTTTCATAGCTCAGCAATTTTGAAATGTTGTCCATTATTAAATAAAAAAGTTTTGAATGTTTGCTTAGAGACTGGAGCTCCGAAATCGTTTAATTTATAAAAATAGTAGCTAACAATTTAAAGCGTTTGGCGTCGCTAGTTAGGGATTCTCGTCTTGGTACAAGTACGCCTTATCATCCCACACAGAAAAATGAGTGTATTAATTAACGACAAAAAACAAAATGGTATTATAATGATCACAACTCATATTCAGCATACGAGCAACAGCAGTCGTCACAATTAAATGGTGTGAAAATGCGCTACGGACCAGAAAAATATCTTTATGGTAAAATACTTAATGTAACGGAAAATGATATTCTGTTTACGTCCACAAAACTTGTTTTTGTAAAACCGTACCACTTATCCACCGTGACAGGCGGGCCTCAGCCGCGCGTCGGCGTGACTTATTCGCGAGACGACGTGATTCCCCCCGCGCTCGCGTGACAAACGACGCTGAGAGTTTAAAACATCTCAACGATGCGATACTTAATATAACAGAGAAATAACTTATTTTATAATAACAAATATATTCTCATCCTCTTAGCATATCTTTCCCGGTTGCGTCCAAAGCGCTGGTCTATGACCCAAAGATTTTTTTTAAGCTAGAGGCGGACAAACGAGCAAGCGAGTCACCTGATGGAAAGTAATCAACACCGCCCATGAACATCCGCGAAATCAGAGAGATCGCTAATGTGTTGCCGACCTTTTTAAAAAAGAGTACGCTCTTACAAGATTTTACAAGTTTGGTAATTACAATAGACTGCCTCAGTGGCACAGTGGTTAGTGGGTCGCACTTTAAAGCGACGGCTGCGCAAGAGGTCCATGGTTCGATCCCCGGGTTGGGCCAAAAATTTGAACCTAAGTTTTCTGTAAGAAATTCTTAGCATCAGCCCGGGGTCTGGAAGTCGGCGGTCATGGGCGCAGGAGCGCCCAATCCCTCTCCGGTTGTGTCACGCCGGTGTCACATCGGAATATGAGGGTAAGAGAATAGAGAGTGCACTTGTGTTGGCGCACACACTTCAGCCCTATAATATATTCTGCGTACATGCTTATAGGTGAGATTGGCCGCCGTAGCTGTAATCGGTTGGAGGATATTACTATTATTAATAACAATAGAGCGACTAGTGACCTTCACACACACACATCTTTCCTACACATATTGATGTCACCGGATCGTAGTTTGAATGTTGATCTATTTCCTTGGTAGTTGATAATAACAAACTGCAAAATAGGTTAACCTAACCTATTTTCGAAAACTAAACCTAACACGGTATATTACGAGTATTTTCGGATGTTAATCCATCTTACCATTTCCCGGTGAAAGAGCCACGAAAGCAAAACAATTCAGCAGCGTAACAAACGGCGCTAGGGACCTGAAAATATCTCAATGGAAAATACTAAACTTAAAGTAACGAAGCAAATTTAATCGTTTTATACCAAAATATATATTTTTGCAAAATCTTCATCATGTATTCACCCATCCCTCCGTCGTGTATCCATCACACACGTGTTTATATCCACCGTGACAGGCGTGACTCGGCCGTGCATTGGCGTGACTTATTTGCGTGACGGCTTGATTTCTGCGCGTGGTTGCGTGACAAACGCCACTGAAGGCGTAAATAACATCTCTAGTGTAGACCACTCAATACACTGAAAATTATTTCATTTCACAAGAAAATGTGCTTAGTATTTTTTTATGGCTGCTACTGTGTTGCCCACGGTGAACACTGATATAACTCTGCCAATGTCGAGTGATTAAAGAGACGTTTTTAATTAGAAATTGACCGGTGTAAGGAAATTTACTCCATCTGATTTTTTAAATTTTAATTGAGATTTACACCGTCTAAAACAAAACAAAACGTATACAAACAAACAAACACATATACATCACAATATTATGAGGGAGATTCAGTAATGTGCTTAGTATTTTAGCTTGAATTAAAATGTCTGCCTGGAACCTGAAAAAAACCTCTTAATTTTGAAATGTATTATATTCTTTAATTGTGTTCGTTTGTGAACATTTATTTGTAATTTATTAGATAGAAACTTCCTTCCAGATAATTATATATCATGGTTATTATTATTATTTATCAGATTATTATTTGTCATGTCTGTTCTCTTGCGCATAGACATGCACCCTAAACAGACTGCCTTTTCATAAAAAGACTAGAAAAACCGCGCGAAGCCGTAAGTACTGGGGTAACGTACAGGGTGACGTTCTTTCTCTACTGCACCCGTATAGAATCTGCGTCAGGGCAGGTTGGATCTCTTTCTCACTCTGTGACTTTTTTTCCGAAAATGTTACATTCTGTTTAAAGCGAGCGTTTTCTAGTTCCATATTGATTGATTGATTACTTTCCCGACTGAGTGACAAGGTCTTTTACAAAACATTTTCACCATCAACCAAAACATGACAGGCGCGCAACTAACTGAAATCTTTCCTTAAAGATTTATGCAAGGATTGAAAAAACTCTAAGCTCTATTTATCTGTTTCCAAGCCATTTCTTGTGGACAATTTATCATATAAGTTGAAAATAGTAATCAGTTAAACATTTCTGCCCCAAAAAGTGTTGCAAAACATTTTACATACATATTATGAAAAGCTTATAAATCTTTGTCACGCAGACTTGCCGCATCAGTCGCGTGACGAAGCCGCCGGCGTGACGCGCCCGCGTGACAAACGACGTGACGCAAAAACTCGAGGATACTTCACGTCGAGACCTCAATGTAGGGCGAAACAGATTTATTTTGCTTGTAAGGACATAATCTTTACTTTTATAAGTTCATCTTCACAAATTGTTTAGTTAAATTGAAGGTAATGTTATCAAACCTTGTAATGAATAGGTAATAGGTTTTTACCTATGAAAATGCCGTTTTTTTTTTCTAGACACAATAAGATGTATGTAACTCCTTTAATAAGCAAAAAGTCACCATACTATAAGTTGTCCATTAACGCACAGTTAATTATAGAGTAGTCAAATTAAAAAAATGTTAGTATGGAAAATACAACTTCTAAGGAAAGCGCCATACAAAACGGCAATCAGTTTTTATCAGTTTTGTTTTTCGAGTGTATCTGCCCCTGCCACGTCTCTTTATTACATTAACCCCCTTATTACAAATCCCGATCTAAGAATAGTTAAACTATATTCGTTCCAGCCCCTTTTAACATTGCGTGTGGGAACAAGATGGCATAAATTTTATCGTTACGTTTTTTTATTGGGTTAATTTATGTAATTAACAGACTCTAAGGCTCGTGCCTTTTTATTTGCTAGTCACATAGTTTATTTGCTGATTTCAAATTATAATTAATGTTGCTCCGCGCGCAAAAAATAGTTTTCTTACATACATTTTTATGAGATAGTGGGCAGACGAGCTCCGGCAGAAGGGGTAGACCTAGAAAGGTGTGGCTTGACGTCGTAGGGGAGATCACATTTAACGATATACGATTAAACTTTCTTCTTCTTATTTTATTTGTGGCAATCAACTTCTCGACTGACAATTACTCCTGCCATTATCATGTTTTAGATTTTAAGCATTATTAAGCGCGACAACCGAAGATAATTCGCCAATGTCAAGTAACTTATTGAGAACAAGTAGGTAGTCAACAGTCGAAGTCAGTCAAAGTCACAGTCACTCAATAAAACGCCGGTGTTTTGCGTTTTATCGACCTACGGATTCAGCGGATATCACTCTAAAAGCAATCGCGGGTTTTAAGACTCTATTAGGTCCAAGCAAGTTGTCACGAGACAACGCGCTCGACACACAATAGCAGTGTTAAAAACGATACAATCCAACGATTATTATTATTAGGATCACTTTGCGGCACTTCACTGCACAAATAAACAAACTTGCACACTAAAAACCACTAGACACTAATTTAAAACCTTTGAATTGCCTCAGCCCACGCGGCTTCTTTTAGCCTTACCCGCCGAATCTCCGATTAAACTTTATACGTTAGTAACTTTAGATCGCGTTTTGTAAAAAAGCGTATAAAAATTTATTTAGGACTCCGTAGCCAAATGGAAAAAAACGGAACCCTTATAGATTCGTCATTTCTGTCCGCCTGCCCGTCTGTCCGCCTGCCCGTCTGTCCGTCTGTCCGTCTGTCCGTCTGTCCGTCTGTCCGTCTGTCCGTCTGTCCGTCTGTCCGTCTGTCCGTCTGTCCGTCTGTCCGTCTGTCCGTCTGTCCTTCTGTCCGTCTGTCCGTCTGTCGTCTGTCCTGTCCGTCTGTCCGTCTGTCCGTCTGTCCGTCTGTCCGTCTGTCCGTCTGTCGTCCGTCTGTCCGTCTGTCCGTCTGTCCGTCTGTCCGTCTGTCCGTCTGTCCGTCTGTCCGTCTGTCCGTCTGTCCGTCTGTCCGTCTGTCCGTCTGTCCGTCTGTCCGTCTGTCCGTCTGTCCGTCTGTCCGTCTGTCCGTCTGTCCGTCTGTCCGTCTGTCCGTCTGTCCGTCTGTCCGTCTGTCCGTCTGTCCGTCTGTCCGTCTGTCCGTCTGTCCGTCTGTCCGTCTGTCCGTCTGTCCGTCTGTCCGTCTGTCCGTCTGTCCGTCTGTCCGTCTGTCCGTCTGTCCGTCTGTCCGTCTGTCCGTCTGTCCGTCTGTCCGTCTGTCCGTCTGTCCGTCTGTCCGTCTGTCCGTCTGTCCGTCTGTCCGTCTGTCCGTCTGTCCGTCTGTCCGTCTGTCCGTCTGTCCGTCTGTCCGTCTGTCCGTCTGTCCGTCTGTCCGTCTGTCCGTCTGGCCGTCTGTCCGTCTGGCCGTCTGTCCGTCTGTCCGCTCGTCCGTATGTCACAGCCTCTTTTTTCCGATGCTATAAGAACTATAGTATTGGAACTTGGTAAATAGATGTATTTTGTAACCGTATTACGATTTTTACACAAAACTAGGAATAAAACCATTTTTAGGGGTGTTCCCATACTTAGATCAGAAACTCAAAAATGTGTTTTTTCATAAAAGTTTTTAAAAATGATGTTAAGGTTTCAAATACATTTTTTTCTCAACTTAATACTTTTCGCAAGAGACGCTGTGGTAGTGACGCTGACAAGTGGTAAAATGGTTTTCTGGTATATTCACTACAACGAACAGACGGATCAACGAAAATTTAACCTTTAAACTCCCCTGCCCCCCGGATTGGGCCTCCGGTAAGGGTACCGGGTGGTGAGGGTGAGTGAGGGCACTCACGCAGGTTTTTACAGCATAGTGCTGCTTCACGCCGGTTTTCTGTGAGGCCGTGGTATCACTCCGGTCGAGCCGGCCTATTCATAGCGAAGCGTGGCTCTCCCACGGTTGATGTAGTTATATAGTTTACAATGAATGAATGAATGAAAACAGTTATTTCGACCATCATGCGGATCATATACAATAAGCCTAAAGAGAAAGTTTCTATATTACCACTCATGAAATTGTCAGACAGAAGCCTCCTAGGCTGAAATGGAATATTGTGCCAACTAGGAAAATGGAGACACTTTACAAAAAGAAGGTTTTATATAGAACGTCATACGTAAAATAAATTACTAAAACCTTTGGAGGTTTATTCTCAAGCGCTCGATATAAAGTCACATTAGATATTTTTTTATGTGATAGGTGGAATATGAACATACGAGTCACCTGATGTTATGCGATTACCTAATTAATTTATATTATAATGGAATCTCATGTAATACTTAACGAATTTATCTTAATTTTTAATTAAGTGTTTTTATTTTGTAGGGGCGCGGGCCTCTCAAGAAAGGTCTCTGCAGAATACCAGCGCAACGGGGACCTCGCCTGTCCGTGTCTCAAGCTGAGTGGAGAACATTTTAAGAGCCTACATGTGATGAACAATGTTTTACATAAGATGTTATATTTAATATAAATAATTTCTGATAATTACCGCCGCCCATAGACACTTGCAACACCATTAAAGTGACATGTGACTTTCGTTGGATTGTGCCTTCGGTACTTGAGCTCGGTGGTGAGGGAAAACATCATAAGGAAACATGCATGTCTCGCATAGTTTATCTTGTTGTGGATATCTAGAATATTTGAGATAACGATTCTGAATGTGTAACTGTGATCTAGATAGTCTGGTTCCCCTATCTAAGGGTTGCGAAAGTGAGACGGCAGTCGCATCATTGTAATTATACTTGACTTCCCAAATCCTTTCCTGACTTTGACGTGGCAGGTATCCATGGGCGGCGGTAATCGCTTACCATCAGGTGATACGTCTGCTCATCTGCCCCCTATATAATAAAAATCAAATCCTGGATCATGGTCCAAGCGTACCGTTCCGAAGCGACTGCTTTGGATGCAACTGAATCAAGAATAAGAGACGTGGTAGATGAGCAAATGGATCACCTGATGGTAAGCGATTGCCGTCGCCTATAGACGGATGACCTTCCCAGTTTGGGTATAGGACGCCCAGCGCGATTTTTATACGTAAGATCCTATTATTAATACCCAGCTTTCTTCACACGTTTGAGCCGGGAAAATCTTCATTGAAGCCATTGAAGCCATAAGTATGAAGATTTTTCATGGGTAAAGCATTTTTTTTAATTTATTCTTAAGTAATTATAATAATTAATTCTCACAGCATCTCATACGTTGACCTGATTCCGTACTAAGTGGCTTAAGCACTTGTGTTACAGATATCAGATAACAGAGGAACACAAATATATACTTAAATACATATATAACACCTAGACACTGAACAAACACAAGTGTTCATCGCACGAATGTTTGTCCAGGGTGGGGATCAAACCCACGACCTTTGGCGTAAGAGGCAGGGTCACTACCAATTGCGCCATCCGGTCAGCCAGTGTAAATACTTACTTACTCAGATGGCTCAGCGACCCAGAGTGTGTCTTGGCCTCCGATACAAGACTCGTCCACTGGTCCGCTCCTCCACTTGTAAGTAAATAATGCACTTAAAATTCATGTGAATTAAGCAGTTTCATCTTAACTGGTAGTACTTAAAATATTTGTAACAATATTTCCACTGGATATTTGAAGGTAAATACCTATAATATTGATAAAACTATCGTCGGCACACGGCGAAGCAAAAAGCACTTACAAAATTCATCGATTTACTAAATTCTCCGCTTGCTTAGTCGGTAAAGCAGTTGCCCGGTTAGCAAAAGTTCGTGGGTTCGAGTCCCACCCGAAGACTGTCGAAATTTTTTTAAGTGCATAATTCACTTACGTACTTATATAGAAATTAAAGTTTCTGTTTTTCCAAGCGACAGCTTTAGACGCAGCTGGGACCACGCTAAGATGAGAAGGATCGAGCACTTGAGAATCAGCCCCCGGCTCTTGGCACCCGGCACGGGAACGGCCGCTCAGGGAACTGCAGTGTTTCCAATTCCGTATCGCTGATAAAAACGAAGAAAAACGCGGCAATCTGTCGCGATGGAGTCTCGCCAGCGAGCAGGTCAGGTCGCGACCGGACTGGGGGCATTAGCATAGTCTTTTTTATCAGACATGACATGACGACCCGCTTGTCGCAGTTGTTTGGGCGCATGTTGAAGCAAGTATCGCAGGTTCGCTACAAATAGATGTTGTGGTTACGTTGAAAGTTTTTTTTTATTTACCATCAAAAAACATTACATAACATTATTACATTACATTATTATACATGTACAGTTAGAGTTCGGGGGAGAAGAGGGTTTAAAGGTTGGCAGCGCACTTGTGACTACACAAGTGTCAATGGTGTCCATGGGCGGCGGATATCGCTTACCATCAGGTGATCCGTCGGCTCATCTGCCACCCATCACATAAAATAAATCTACTTTCTTTTTTTAGGTGACAGATAAGCAAACTTCCCAAATAGTAAGCAAATGTCAGCTCTTACAATGATTACTACTTATCGTAAACATACCAACATTTATATAAAATAATTTTATTTCATTCATTTTTTTTTTCACAATTACATTAACACGTTCTTACACATATATTAAAGAGTATATATTTCACACTAGGTACACATAGTTGACGTCCGTGGCACTCACTCAGCTGGCCCTACTGAAAATCAGCGTCATGATCTTTTTCAGGGTCATGACATAGGCTGAGTGAGGACCATTTATGTTGGAGGTCACAACACACAATATATATGCACTGCCTGGTTAATTGTACCCTTATTATTTTGTTTTTCTTTTGCTTTGTTTTTTTTTCTGTATCTATTTATTTTTTGTTTGTTTGTTCTTTTGTAACTGATGGTGTACTCGTAGGTATATAGTGTTGTGATGTCGAAAATAATAAATTGTTCTTTCTTTCTTTTTATGTGTCATGGATGCGGGAGAGTGGCATCTCCGGTAGAGTCACTAGTGTGCTGCCAGCCTTTAAACTCCCCTTCTCTTATGTGGCCTTTGGCACGCTCCGGCTTTCTGTGTGGCCATAATATCACCTAGTAAGTCCTATGGACCTATTGTTTATTCGGTGTCATATTTATCTACATATGTAGGGGAAAGATCAACAGTGTAACAACACTATTTATAAATCAAGAACGGCTGGACCAATTTGGCTGAAAATTGCTGACGAGATAGCTTACTTTTTATCCCAAAATGTCAAGTTTCTGTGAGATAAACCCAATCGAATACTACGCAAACAACGTCGCGGGGGAAAGCCAATGGGGTACTAAAAATGCCTATAAAATAAAAAATAAAATAAAAATGTAAGGTAAATCTTTTACAATTAAGTTGCCGGGGCTTCCCAAAAAGTAGTCAAAGACACTTGTGTAGGGAATGCCTCGCTCTTCCTAAGTAAACATAACTATTTAGATTTACATAAAATTATCAAGATCCAGTGATCCCAGGTTCTAACATTGAACATTTCTTGCGAGATTTACATCAGGAGATGTGTGTGTGTTTGTGTGTGTGTGTGTGTGTGTGTGTGTGTGTGTGTGTGTGTGTGCTGTGCGTGAAAGATGATGTATCAGAGAGAGCTAATATGATAAGTAGTCCATACTTTTGTAATGTCTGTGTGTAAAAAATTAAGTTTCTACATCTTCAGGTTATTCTAGTCAAAACCCCGGTGGTCACCCCGGTCTACAAGTGTGGGGACAGAGAAGACGTCAATAATTACCGTCCCATCTCTGTGCTTACATCTATGTCAAAAATAACTGAAAGACTATTAAATACTAGACTAGTTAATTACTTGAATAAATATGAGATCATATCCAACAACCAATACGGCTTCAGAAAAGGTCTGTCGACGCAAGATGCTATCACTGATCTCGTATTCAAAGTATCAGACGCTGTTGACAGAGGTAACAAGTGTTTAGTAGTCTTTCTTGACTTAAAAAAAGCCTTTGATACGGTCTCTGTCCCCATACTTGTGGGTAGGCTCGAAAGCGTTGGTATCAGGGGCACTGCTCTTTCCCTTTTTAGCAGTTACCTTTCTGACAGAAAGCAGTCGGTGAAAATCGACAAACACCTCAGTGAGGAGGAGAACGTAGTGTTCGGGGTCCCGCAGGGCAGTGTACTCGGTCCAACACTTTTCTTAATTTACATCCATGAATTATGTAACCTGCAGAATGTGGGAGGGAGTATACAGTCCTACGCGGATGATACTGCTATTATTTTTACGGGCAAAACATGGGAACACGTGAAGATGGTTGCTGAGAGGGGACTCACTAGGATTTCTAATTGGCTGAATGAGAATCTGCTTACATTGAATATCCAGAAGACTAACTATATCTGTTTTGCGACATACCTGAATTCCCCAACCGGACTCTAACTACAGTATTAAAATACATAGCTGCCCCCTCCCTGATCACCAATGTAATTGTCCGAATCTGCAAAAAGTTAGTTCTATAAAATATTTGGGTGTCATGGTAGACCAAAGACTAAGCTGGCACCAACACATGGAACTAACCTCGTGCAGAGTAAGAAAACTTATTTGGATTTTTAAAACTCTTAGGCATACAATGAGTAAAGACCTGTTGAATAAAATCTATATTGCGTTGGCGCAATCTATCATTACATACTGCATCCCACTGTGGGGAGGAGCTGATAAAACTAACTTCCTACACCTGGAAAGAGCTCAGAGATCCCTCATTAAGGTTATGTTCTTCAAGCCCTATAGGTATTCAACAGAGTCTCTTTATTCTGAATGTTCACTTCTATCTGTTAGAAAATTATATATATTATATACATTGCTTACATACCATAAATCTTTGCCTTTCAATCAGAAGCTTTTAAATAGAAGACGAAAAGATATCGTAGCTCGTAGACCTGCCGTACGCACTGTTTTTGCCCAAAGACAATACAATTCTCAGGCCCCATTCTTATATAACAGAGTAAACAGGCTTCTAAAAATTTACCCTATGCAAGCTCGCACCTGTAAACAGGTGTTGATTAAATGGATATTGCCACAAACATACAACGAGGTAGAAGACCTATTATTGAGAATAGTATAATATAGCCTATTTCTCTGATGTGACTTTCATGTAGGTGGTACTCTAAAACTGATCCCAAGGTAATAACCGCAGGGCTCACATGAGAGAACATAACAAGTAATGCGGTTAAGTTGAACGTGACACTATGCATGTACCTGAGCAAAAGTCACCCTACATAAAACATAAACACACACATGCATACACACACACACACGCGCACTCACACACACACACACACACACACACACACACACACACACACACACACACACACACACACACACACACACACACACACACACACACACACACACGCACACGCATAGACACGCCTATACTCTCTCGGAAGCACATACAGACACATATAAATTAAGTCTAGCTGTATCTTGTAATTTTAGTTACACTAAGCTTTAAATTGAAATCCTTAATAATAAACCTGTGGATGAAGAGCGAGGTATTCCCATCACAAGTATCTTTGATTACTTACCGGGAAGCCCCGTTAACTAATTGTAACGGATTTTTCTGAATAAAGCATATTTAATTTTAATTTAATTTAAAACATCTTCAACGTCATCGTAACTAAGGGCAGAGAGCCACTCAGTTACAGTCCTCTTACACTCAAACATTTGCATGGGGTAAATACTTAGTATTCGGTGTATTTTGTTATACACATTAGGGGCTTGAGCTACGAATTGCCGAGAGGCAAAGACAGTACGAGACGAGTATGAAGGAGCTACAGTATGACACCGTCTTTTTAGAAGTTTGGTGTTGTCTAGTGGTAGTGTTTTGTGGTATCTTAATGTCATCTGTAGAATATAAAGTTTTCTAACAGAGAGTAGATTAGATATTTCATATAGGGTTTTGGTTGAATATCTATAAGGCTTACGGTACATTATCTTAATCAGAGATCTTTGTGCCCGTTCCAGATCTATGAAGTAGGTTTTAGCTGCTCCCCCCCATATCGGGATGCATTATGTTATTACTGATTGGGCTAGTGCAAAGTAGATTGTGTTTAGCATTTCGGTACTCATGGCGTGTCTCAGAGATTTAAAAATCCACATAAGCTTCCTTACTCTTCCTGTAGTAAGTTCTAGATGTGGATACCAACTTAATCTCTGGTCCACAATAATTCCCAGGTATTTAACACTGCTAACTTTCTCTATAGGTGGGCAGCTACAGGTGATCGGTAAGGGGGTACCACAGGAATGAATTCTGATGTCAAAATCAGGTGAGGGCTGCGAACTTATATAAGGAGCGAAACATACGTAATTAATTTTTTGGGTGTTTAGAGTGAGAAGGTTATCATTGAGCCAGCCACTGACAATAGACATACCCCTCTCAGCTTCCAACCTCACCTTATTCCAGGTCTTAGCGGCAAAAATAATAGCAGTGTCGTCTGCGTAGGACACTATCCTCCCCCCAACGCTACGTAAGTTACAGAGGCTGTTGATATATATCAAAAATAGCGTTGGGCCAAGGACACTGCCCTGCGGGACGCCGAATGATACATTTTCCTCTGCACTAATAAAATTGTTAATTTTTACCGCTTGTTTTCTGTGGTTAAGGTAACTACTAAGAAGTGAGAGAGTAGCTCCCCGAAATCCGATACTTTCAAGCCTGCGTACAAGAATCGGGATAGAGACGGTGTCGAAGGCTTTTTTGAGGTCAAGGAAGATCACTAGACACTTATTACCTCCATCAACTTCCCTTGTTATGACAGATGTAAGATCAGAGATAGCTTGCTGCGTCGATCTTCCCTTTCTAAAACCATATTGAGAGTCAGATAGAATGTCATACTGGTTCAGGTAACCTATTCTCAAGTTCAAAAGTCTCTCAATGATTTTAGAAATGGAAGTCAACACAGAGATAGGTCTGTAGTTACTTATGTCCTCATTATCTCCGCTCTTGTACACAGGGGTGACAATGGAGCGCTTGAGAAGGTATGGGAAGATTCCTGTTCTGAAAAATAGATTGGTAAGATCCGTGACCAGCGGAACTATGATATCCCTTCATTTTTTTAAAAAGGATGTAGGAATCTCATCCCAGCCCTGAGCACTCTTGGAGTCTATGGACATTAACATATCTTCTACTTCCTTATGATCAGTGTCCAGTAAAACAAAAGAAGATAGATGACAATCGTTGTCTGTAAAGCTTGTTATTAGAGGTCCTTTAGAAATGTTGTCAGCTAAATCTTTCCCGATGCTAATGAAATATTTGTTTATATGGTTGACAGAGGTTTGTGGACTAGGTTTAATATTCAGTAGGTGATTATTTGGGCTTTTGGGTGGCTTGTAGTGAGTGATTGCGTTAATGGTAGACCACAAAGCTCGGGAGTTCCTTACTGAAGCATTAATTTTATCTTTGTGATATTTATTTTTAAGTTTTTTTAAGAGATTTCCACAGAAGGTGCGATAACGCTTATAAGTTATGATTAGGATTTGATTATGAGGGTTAGATTTAAGTTTTAGAAAAATAGTATTTCTCAGTCGCATACACCGTAAGGCACCTAAGGTTATCCAGGGCTTTATAATTCTTGTACTATTAGTGACAATAACATTATTAGTGTTTTTTTGTATAGCCGTTCTAACCATCTCTATTAGTGCAAAGGCAAAGGTATCGGGGTCCTTGAATACATTAAAGAGTGACATGTCTATATTTAGTAGACTCTTGTGAGCATTTTCGTAATTAACTACTGTTTTATACCTTTTGAATATGGTTTGTTCAGTCCTATTAAGGATTGATAACAGAACAAGGCCGTGGTCTGTTATTGTTGTATTTAAAACCGCAGTGAGAACTTTATTGTCTTTGTTGTTACATCTCAAGAAGACGTGATCAAGGCATCCGTCTCCCCTCGTTGGTAAATTATGAGTTGCCAATAGTCCATGCAGTGATAGCATATTCAAATAATTAATTCTGTTTGTTCTTTCTTGACTCGTTTCAATTGGGGAGATAATCAGGTCGATATTTATGTCGCCTGAAATAATTATGTTTTGAGAGGGGGTAATGGTACTTTCAAGATGACTATTGAGTGATGCAATAAAGTTACTTGCGTTTGAAAATGTTGGTGAACGGTATATACCTAAAATTGTAGAGTTTAGTGTTTGTAACTCAATTCCGGTGGCGTTTAGAAGGGTTAATTCTTTGAATTTTATTGATAGCTTATTACTGGTGTATGCGACTACTCCATCATTTTGGTTAATATGCTTTTTTGTATAGAAGAAGGTATAGTTTGTTAGTTGAGGAATGGGTTTGTTTGAGTTAAGCCAGCATTCTGTAAGGATTAAAATATCTATGTCATATTTTATTTGCGCCAAATTGAGAACGAAGTCATCAAAGTTTTTGTAAATACTTCTAATATTTTGTGTTAATATAATTAAGTGATGTGTAGAATTATGTACTTGTATTTTTAAGTCTTGAATGTTGCACTTTAGTGATTCCGAGATATTCATCTGATCAATTTCATTTAGACTATTAAAACTATCCATTTAAAACTAATATAGAACACTTGTGGTTGCGGCATAGGTAAGCAGGTTGTACAGTCAACAGCACGCCAAGCCATACACTTCGAATCCTGTTACGACGTAACAAGGTTACAGGTTGCATAGGTTGACACGCTGTTATTCGTATCACTATAAGAACCAAGTTAGATGGTGGATAGTATGGGTTTAAATGTATTTGTCCTGTTTGTGTAGTAGTAAATTGCGTAAAGAATGTTGTATGTTTGTGTTTTGTGTAGTATAGATATACACTTATATCCATAAGTGCACTATAGGTATGACTATGAAGGTGTGTAGGTAGGCTATTTAATTTTATTTGCATTATATGTATTAGTTTGTTTTGAAAGTGAGCTTGAAGTATGTGTGAGGGATGGCGTAGGTGGTGGTATGTATGGTATATATGTTTGTAATATGTACTATTTGTATGTAAGTGATTATCGTGTAATGTCTGTGGTGTGTGTTTATAATAAGTATTTGATAAAATCTCGCATGAACTAGGTAGTATTACAGAGTTGATTAAAATTATATAAGAATAAGAATAAGAATATTATTACAAACAAGAGACTTAATCCTTCGGTTAGTCAGAGTTCTTGCATTAGTTGATGAACTTGTGCTTCGTCTTGGATATGAACAATTTTAGACGTATCGTCCTTCCGCACCAGAACTTTTCCCATAGACGTCCATCAGTACTTAACCTTTTGGGCCCTTTTTAGATCTCGGGCCAGGAAAAACAGTCGTGCCCCTTTAGGGGTAAGATGTTCGGTTACAAAGATAGGTGTATCCTCACTGCTTGTGAATCCAAGGTGTTTAGCTTGTAGTTGTATTTTGTTTTTAAAATTGAAGTCTTTCGCCTTTTTCAAGAAGTCTGTTTTTAGAATAAGGGACCTTAGTTCAACGATAATAGTAGGTTTTTTTTCCACGCTACCTTTTGATTTCACACGGTGTATATCGTTAATGTCACTATCGCTTATTCCGAGATCAATTGACTTCGAAAGATTTGTGACCATTTGTACCAACACTTCTCTAGTTTCTTGAGCTTTTTGAGGGACATTTCTAATTTCTATGCAGGTTTTACGCGAAGTTCTTTGTAGGTCTTCAACTTTGTCCTCCAAAATACTAATATATTCCCGATCCTTCTGAGCCTGGTTTTCAAGGAGGGCTATTTTGCCGCGGTATTCCTCATTTTGCGCGGTTAAAAGTGAGACAGCACCGTCGATTCTGGCCTATGATTATGTCAAATACAAAAACTTGTTATAAAAGATACAACACTAGTCCAGCAGGAAACGCATTATACCGGAAGCCGCAGTTTGGCATCCGCCGTCGCATCGTGTCTACGGGATTGCACTCAATTAGGGGATGTTTGGGAAATGTTTCTATTTGATGTGGCTGGAATAGTCGGAGTCTTTCACACAGCCTACAATAATAATACTTACTTACTTGTATTTTAAATTTTATGTAACTGTTACTAATGCAATACAAGTGTTATTATTTTAAAAGTGTCTTTGGAAGGAGCGGGCTACTCCTAATACAAGTATTTTATACTTAACAGGAGGACCCCACACATGTAATTTAACTGTTAATAAATAAAGAAGTTTTCTATTTTGTATTTTTTTTTTTTGTATTTAGAGTGCTTTGTTAACTTGTGATATTGTGAAATAAATAAATACTCGTCTTAAAATAATAAATAGTCCTTGCATCTGGCGGGTGCGGACTTTGGTTAGTGCATACAGAGTCTGTATCCACTAGATGTACACATTCCTGCTTTCATTGCTATCTCTAAGGGGCCTTTTCGTGTTGCCGCATGTTCCAAAAAGACCGGCCTCCGTACCATGATTTCCCGCAGGAGAGATACTAATAACAATATCCTCTAATCGGCTACGGCAGCCAATATATTTTTTAATGTGATAGGTGGCAGACGAGCACACGGATGGTAAGCCAGCCAATCTCAACGATCAGCCACATAAGAAGTATTATAGTGCTCAAGTGTGCACAAACAGAAGGGCACACTCAATTCTCATGCCCACATATCTCAGAGACCATAGTGACACGGCCGAAAAGGAATCAGGCGCAGGACCAACGACTTAACGTTGCTTTCCGAGGCATGACTTTGGACACTAAGAATTTCTAAATAGAAAAACTCAGGTATAAATGCCTGACCAGGAGCCCATATCCTGGCATGCCCTTTGTGCCCAGCAGCTGCACAATAACTTTCACAACCTACCGACAACACATTTTGCGTTTTTTTATGAAAGACGTGCCTGCTTTATGACATCATAGAGATCGCTGATGCTAAGCCAGCCTTTTCGAAAGAAGTACGCTCTTCTATAGAAGGTCCCTAAATCGTAAACGCCAGGAAATATTTCTGTAGTGTAACCGTTCTACAATACGGGAACTAAAACACCAGGGTAGTGACAATGCTACCAGGCGTTTAACTCCCATTCGCCACCGGGTTAGCCTCCGGGGCCCGCACTTTACGATCGTGGTATCATCCCGGTCAAACCGTGCCGAAGCATGGCATTATGAGATAGAGGGCACAAGAGCGGCCTTAGCTGCCTTCTGCACGTCATGGTAGCGAAGGAGGCGGCGGAGCGCTAGTGAAAGCGAGATCCCCTCGCTTGCGCGCTCCGAAGGGTGAGGAGGGGGAAGAGACGCCGAGACTCCCCCCTCTCCGCGCAGAGAGCCCGCTGGTGCGTGGTACGAAGGTACCAGCACCAGCATTGCACAGGCTCCCTCTGCTGCCCGATAGGGACGGCTAGGCTCGGCTGTATCACCATGATATTCCCCGATATGGGCGATGAGGGAGAACAGCAGAGGGTTTAGTGGGTATAAAAGATACAATACTAGTTATTATGTATGTTATGTTATGTGGGGGGCTATGTGGGGCTCTCCTCTGGAGTGGGGCTTCTCTCCCGCCAAAGGAGAGCCCCACATAAATAAAACACATAACCCGGCCGCCCCCCGGTGGCCTGGCATGCATAAGGTAGCCGACTCATCTCTTGAGCCGGCGGCATTCCCCCTGCGAAACCAAAAAAGAGGGCACAAGAGCAGGCAGATCGCCTGTTGGTGAGTAATTACCGCCGCCTATGGACACCTACAACACCAGAGATCACAATGCACCGCCGGCCTTTTAAAAATGAATACGCTCTTTTCTTGAAGGTTTGCAGATTTAAAAATACATTTGACATTTATGGTACATTTGACCAAACTGCAGGGCAGTACCTAATCCTCATAAACCTCAGAGTCAACGCTGACGTACAGAAGTTATTTCCGAGCACAAAGCGACTACGTAATATCGTTATTAGCACAAGACAATCGCAAGGCACTCGCAGTAATAATGCGACTGCCTATAGGTAGGGTTGCCATACGTCCCGCATGAGTATACAGCGTGTTTATTTGATACGGGCGAATATTTTAATGGCGATTACTATCGGACCTAGGGAACCTGTTTACATACATTTCTTTAGGAAATTAAGGTACTTTTTTTTTCATACAAAATAATTGAGCACGCAATGTATTGCATCCACTGGTAGTTAACGTTAATAACATCAATTAACGTAGACATAAGTATCTAAACGTCATACGAGTGTCATGACTAGAGTTGTCGCGAATACTCGCTATTATTCGGTATTCGGCATTACTCGACATTTTTTTTATATTCGTCGAATACCGAATAATTCTAGTATTATTCGGCATTCGGCGAGTATTCGTCTAAAATATATTTATAACGAACAAATAAAACTAATAAGTAAAAATAATCATTCTTTATTATTTTCCTTAATAAAGTAAAGATAACGTCAATAATTTAAATATTAAAATTTAAAATTCTCTCCGGTGCCTGTCTTTCATAAGGTTTTTTGATTATTTAATATTTAAAATCCACCAGAGGCAGATTGTGATGCAAAAAAACTATTTTTTCTGCACGTTCGGGAGCGAGTCGGTTTCGCTTTTTCTCGTAAAGTAATCCTGCCTCAGAAAATAGTCTTTCTGAATAAACAGAGCTCGCTGGTGTGATTAAGTATCGTTTAGCAAGCTTACTTAAAATAGGGAATCCATTCTTATTTTGTGTTCAAAACCCACTTTCATTCACAACGAGAAGTAGAAAACATCCGCCGATGTAAAAAATCAAATAAACAATGGGTGCCGTCTACATTAAATACATTCGTATTTATTGAACGGGGAATCCCCTGTAATAACGAACGCTGGGTTATACAAAACGGGAAATTCCCCGTAAATTATTTACTTGAAAAGGGTTGGCAGCATTTAATAAAGTAAATAAATATATACTGAATTACGAATGCATGTTACACATGAAACAGATTTCTCTAGCTTTATTCCCCACAACTTAAAAAAAATAGGTTTTAAAATTAAAACTATTATTAAAATTATGTAACAAATAAATGATACGAAGTCTAATGCTATATTTAATAGAAATAAAAATTATGTTTAATGTGCCTTATTTATGTCGAATAGTAATGCCGAGTTATTCGACTATTCGCCAAAGCGAATGGCGATTACTCGGTATTCGACTATTCGCTATAACGACTATTCGCGGCAACTCTAGTCATGACACTCATGTCACTTGTCATGTCAAACAAAGTTGGACGGCATACATTGCTGCTGGGTTGCACTTTAGAAAAATCATTACACCTAATTAATCACAAAACTTAATGAAATGATTATCGTATACGATTCGTAGGATCAGATATTATAGCTGGATTAATTATTCGCCCGTATAAAATACACACGCTGTATGTCCCGTATTTAGTTACTGCTTAACGCGTTTTGTCCGATATTTCAACAAAATAAGACGCCAGGAGACCACGTCGAAATCCACCCCCTCCTCCTTTCTAGGAATACTATACCAAACCAAGAAAGAAAAAGAGCAAAAATTGCATGATTTTCATGATGTACCTACCTACATAGCTATTTATTACTTATTACAGTTATATTTACTTACAGTTTTTAAACACAGGTTTACAGGTTTGCTTTATTCTGAGTGTCGAGGGCAGACCTTGTCGCCCTTTAAAGAATACAAAAGTATCTTTACTTCTTTGACAGCTGTTCTTGACGACCCGTTTGGAACAGTGGTAGTGAACGCTGCCTTTGGTCCAAGGGTTGCGGGTTCGATCCCCGCACAGTACAAACATTTGTGTGCATGAATATGTCTGTTTGTATTGGTCTGGGTGTTTCCTTTGTAATTATAAGTATGTATTTACAAAAGAAAAGTATTATATGTATCTATTTGTAATCCCACTGTTGATTCTGATATCCGTAACACAGGTGCTTGAGCTACCTATCTCGGAGTCAGATCAATGTATGTGATGTTGTGAAATATTTATTATTAACATTTATTATTCTTGTTCTTCTGACGTTTAGGCCGAAATGTATTTTGGTTTATAATTTTTTTTTTCTATATATATATATATATATTTACTTCCTAAACTCCTGGTGTCTCCTTTCCGGTCACCCACATGGTTTCGTTCTTCGAAGCGCGAAGTTCGCCCTGTAGGCGCCATCAGCGCAAATTGGCAACGCTGCCAAGACGTTATGGCAACCCTGCCTATAGGCGCCTCCGCGAGGGCGAGCCAATTTGACAACTCAAATTTAGAATGGCCTCGAATCCACTGTACTCAGCCTTGGCCTAAATTAATGGAGTTTCTGCAAACTTACCCAATTAGGAGTTAAACTTTCATTCATAGTTCCCTAGATGTTGTCTTATGACCCGCATTCTGCGCCTCGAGAAGCAAATCTATTTTTGGTCTGTCTACTCAAAGTTTCTAATTAGTAAAATTGTCGTCAGTTAAAGCCCAGGGTACACTTGTTGAACCATTTTTTATACTACGCAAAAGCAACTATTTGCTACTGACATAGTATTAAAAAATGGTAAAAGTTGGTTATGGTCAGCACCATAACCAGTTTTTATCTTACTTTAGAAGTCTAGCATTTAGACTTCAGCGTCCCTTGCAACCCTTAGACAGGGAAACCAGAACCACTGGGTCAGTGTTTCAACCCGGTTACATGTTCAGAATCATTATCTCCAAAGGGTAGACACATTCTGAGAATCTATCCAAAACGAGAAGGTTTCCTCACGATGTTTTCTCTATCCGCCGAGCTGATGGTATAAAGAAAGGGATCCCCAAAGCACATTATGCCAACTAATTGGCATAATGTGCTTTGTTCTAAAATGGATTGGGATAATTCGAATTCAAATTCAAATTTCTTTATTGCAGACCACATACATAGGTCCATGGATTAGTACAATTATAATAATAAACTTAATAATAGGCTTAGTAAATACTAAGAGGGTTTTTATTTTATTTATTTATTTAAGTTACTTATTGTACCATGTACCTTAGGGGCACTCGTTGCAAACTCGACCCGATGAAATTGGCATAATTTATTGAGCATAATATTAATTGGCCGAATTCGTTTTTAGCATAATATGTACTGTGGCATAAGTATTATATAGAGTAAAAGTAGGTTTAGGTGCGGCAGGGGTGGCCCTTGGGCCACCCGTAAGCCGCTTTTTAATGACTCATGGTTAATTATGTTATGCTTAATCATGTTTATGCTTATTAGTATTATGCGAAATTATCATTATTAGTAATAACATTATGCTAACTTATTTTATGATTAAAATTTGTATGCTTCTTGACAGTGAACCACAAAGAAAATACATACGCACATGTATTTGAAAAATCCAGGGGTTCGTGTTTGAATTCCTACCTACGATCTCCCGTTAGAGGGACGCATGTCCTTATCCATTGAGCTATCATCTTTCATTCATACTTACCTATACGTATCAAAAATCTATATATGCGAAAGCTGACTGACGGACTGATCTATCAACGCAGGGCCTAAACTATAAGGGTAGAAACTTGAAATTTTGCACAGGGGTTCCTTTTATAGCGTGGGGTAGCAGACTAAGAAAAGATTTTTGTAAATTCACCCCTAAGAGGGTAAAATAGGGGTTTAACGTTAGCATAAAACTTTGCTGCTTTTTAATTTATTCGAATGAAATATCAGTATGAAAGTTCTACTTAGAAAGTCATGCATGAAACACATGTAAATATTTTTTTACCAAAATCATCCTCTATGCGAGTAAAATGGGGATTAAAAGTTTTTATGAAAGTTTATTTATTTTATTTATTTATTTATTTGGCTTTTCAACAATGAGTACACTATAACAAGCTTAAGATTACAAAACATATTCTTATATCTAAGTGCCTCACCACTTACAGAAAAGCACTACATGCACTAATTATTGTGTTTACAAAGTGTTCAGTAACATCCGTTTACTAAAAACACAAAACAGGTTGAATACAAATATAAGAATGAGAAAAAGCTAATGTTTACATTTAGTTGCAGAAACGTTCAATATGTTTCAAACATATGGATCGTTTCTGCAACCATAATGCGTACTAAATTACTAACTACCTAATTAATTAAATAAATAAAATTAACATAGTCTAAGGTCACCAACTACTCGGCGTGCAGAGTGACCTTTTTAATTCCAGGTAATGACGTAAAATACAAATCAAGATCCTTTTCATATTTCTTGTACAAAGAATACATCCGCGACAACGAACTATGTCTTTTTAAATTAGTGCGGCTCAATGGCAAGCGGAACAGTTTCCCATTAGGTCGCCTAGGCAGATTATGGGGTATATTATGTGCGACTTTACTAAGCAACTTTGGACAATTGAGAGTGCCTGTTACAAGCTTCTTGAAGAAAACTAGATCCAACATTTCCCTACGTTTTTCTAAGGAAGCCATTCGAAAATATTGCAGTCGTTCCTCGTATGACTTAAGTATTCTGCCCATATTGCAACTGTAGGTAAGGTGCCACAGAAACCTTTTTTGCAAACGTTCAATCCGTGCAACATGGATGTTGTACCCAGGAGACCAGACTACACTACAATATTCCAAATGACTCCTTACTAGTGCATTGTAAACATTTTTTTTAGTTTTGGGCTTTTTGAATTGTTTGCACTGTCTCAAAACAAAACCTAACATCCTCGTAGCCTTTAGTACTATTTTATCGATATGTTGAATAAAACTTAGCTTTCTGTCAAAGTTGTCGGGATTTGAAAATTAGAGTCCCGAAACGAAGTGAGGGCAGGCTACTAATGAAATAAAATAAAATAAAAAAGCCTAGAATCTCTGACCATCAGCTTCTTAAGAATTATTTTAAGGATAAAATCAAAATAAAAAAAGACCAACAAAATATCTCAGCAACCACTTTGGTCAGGTTGTCCTTCGACATAGGCCTCCTCCAATTTCTTCCACTTGTCTCGGTCCCGAGTAAATCTTCTACATCCTTTTCGTAAGTCGGTGGATGAGCGTGAGGGCGGGCCACTAATGATAAATAAAGTGACACAGCAGGTACTGAGCTGCGCTTCGTTCGTTATTCGTATATCGTTGGCTGAACCCTCCGGCCCATTGTTGACTGCACAGGGTAATGAATGAGCAAATGAGGCCTTTGTCCGATGCTATTGATGCTCGCCGAAAATGCCAATATTGAGGGCCTACTGCACTCTCTGCGGTAGATGTTTAAAATGAAACAAATGCGGCTGAGTATTGTAACCCATTCTGTCATTTGTTGAAGTTGTTCAATAAACTATTTTATTTTATTTATAAAATATTGCTAAAATATTTCTCCCATGGCCTCGGCGGTGAGATTAAACATTGTTAGAACGTGACCCTTTCGGATAATTCTTCAAACTATACACACAATTGTTAAGACAATGATTCTAAATGTGTAATCATCCAGTTGGTATGTAACTCAGATTCAAACCTGCAACCTCCCGTTTAAAAGGCACACGTCCCTATCCATTGAACTACAATTATCATCTTACTGTGTAGCTCGGGGTACGCTTGGAGCATGATTTTGGATTTGGGGAGTCTGGTAATTACAATGAAGCGACTGCCGTCTGACCTTCACAACCCTTTAACATCGGAACTAGAACAATTGAATCATGGTTACACGTTTCAGACACTATCCGAAACGTGTAGGTTTCCTCATAATGTTTTCCCTCACCGCAGAGCTACCAGTAGAAAGGTGTTGGCCTTTTATGACGTCACTTAAATTATCGCCCCATTGGTCTAGTGGTTTACTTAAACCACTAGACCAACGGGGGGCAGCAGGCATTGTACTTACAAGGCCTGCTCAACAAGGCTGGGTTCGATTCCCTGGTCGAGCAAAGGTATTTTTCGAATTTTTTGAACGTAGCTCGAGATCATGATCACCAATCCGCAATTAAAAAAATTAAGCCTAACCCCATCATAGTAGCGATGACTTGATTTCTATGATGGAGGTCTTTGCCCTGCAGTGGGACAATATATAGGCTGATACCTTACTTTTTTATGTCCGAAATGGAGCTGTAGTAGCTCAATGCTCAAAACTTGCGAGAAGTTGTAGGTTTCATTTATCACCATAATAACTAACTATCATTACACAATGGTAACACTCGCCGATATTAACTGGCCACAGCGCGTATAATTAGCTTATACCCGTAGATGTGTAACAAAAAGCCTACAGAAGTATTGTGGCTTGTAATTGGGTAATGCGGAGAATAAATGAACACGATAACATTCAGAAATAATGTGGAAGATATAATAACGTCTGGATAATGGAGCTTCCTCGGATTGTTTAGCCACTTCATTATGAGTCTCCTTAGTACAGGATGGGGTTCGGGTGAAACAATGGGATTGCTGCTATAATCTCGGTAAAACTGGATGAGACTAATAAATAAATAATTCACAACATCACATACATTGTTCTGACTCTGAGATTGGTAGCTCAAGTACCTTTGTTACGGATATCAGAACCATCAGCGGAATTACAAATATACGCGAAGACTTTTAATCGGTGATCAGGACCTACTGATTCCGACTAGGTGGATGGTGGCCATTGCTATAGTAATAGTAGTTACATGTCAGCGTTCCATTTTTTTTTTCTTGTTACTTTAAATTAATAACTATGAATATGGTCATTCTACTCCTCCTTGTTACAAATAAAACCTCTTCATAAGTTCAGGTACAGTGATGATAACAAACCTCATTAGAGATTTAAAGTTTTTCATGTTATTGGTAGAAACTGTCAAATGGCAGACAACGTCAAATAAAACAAATTAAAGATAATTAAAATAGCTTTCTACACTTCATAAAAATGTAGGAAGACCATACATTCGAATTAAATTTAGATATCTAATAAAACCTTAACAAAAAGAAAACATGTAACTACTATTACTATAGCAATGCCCATCATCCACCTAGTCGGAATCGGTAGGTCCTGATCACCGATTAAAAGTCTTCGTGTATATATACATTTATACTTTTCTTTGGTAAATACCAATTATACATATGCGGACTCCTAAAGCCGATCCAAAGGAATCTGATCCATAGGGCGTGCAGGTGCCATTATTTACGAGAAAGAATAAATGACTCTTATAAAACTCATCCTTTACCCAGAGTTGCGGACTCACCTAAACACATTAAACACACACACAACAAACAAACAAACACACACACCTACAATCACAATGCAATTTTTTATCACTTGAATCACTTGAGCTGCTACACCTCATTATTAATTATTTCATTTGAATCACTTTTTGTTTTTATTTATTTTTATTTTTCTTTTGTTGTCAAGTACCTTGATTAAAATAGTACCTATAGTCTAGCTGGCCGTAAGGAGACAAGCGGGTTATTCCCAATACAAGTGTCTATGGCTACTTAAAGAGGAAACTCGAAGAAAAATTTGTAAAAAGTACTGTTGAAATAAAGGACTTTTTTTTTTACATAGAAACACCCGGACCAATACAAACAGACATTGTCATGCATACAAATGTTTGTACTGTGCGGGGATCGAACCCGCAACCCTTGGACCAACGTCAGCATTCACTACCACTGATCCAAACGGATCGTCAGACTAAGAATGCCCAAAAGTTTTTTTTTAGACTTTAGACTAACGCACCTAACACAATCGCACCTGATGTAAAGCGACGATGGTCGCGTAGGATGGCACGCGTTTGCCTAGAAGATGCCTGTTCACTCTTGCCTTAAAGATCTCCGGATTATCTCAGTTAGTCTGTTTAATCTCAACTTGTGTCGATGTATACAAAATATACAAGAATTCATCCTCGCAACTAGTGTTGCTTTTTTTGGTATTTCATGTGATAGGTGGCCGACGAGCATACGGATCACCTGATATTAAGCGATTACCGCCGTTCATGTACACTTGCATAGTCACCTCAAAAGCGCCCTATCAACATTTTCTTCTTCCCTCAGATTAGCCCTCCAGTACACTCACTCACTTGGCGGAATACAGCTTGACACAATTTCGTAAAGGATGGCAGCACCTTTATGACACCACTGGTATTTCGGATGTTTATATGCGGCTGTAATTGACCGTGGGAGAGCCACGCTTAGCACGCACGAGGTACGGATGCTTCAACTCATCATGATGGGTAAAATAGAGGGAAGGCGACGTGTTGGATGAAGGAAAAAGTTGTAGCTGCGTAATTTAAGGGAGTGGGCTGGCATCGCATCTGTCGAACGTCTCGCAATGAACAGAGAGGATTTTGGAAAGCTGACGGCCAACCTTCAGAACTGAAGAGGCACTCAAATAAGAAGAAGAACTACGCTTCTAAAACAATTATTTATTTATTCAAGTAACATGACTGATGATTACTTGCTAGTTGTAAAGACTTATCCTATATTAATAATAATGTCCTCCAAATCGATATTTCGGTCATGGCGGCCAATCTCAGCGATCAGCCATCGACGCAGGACAGGTGCAGCGGTCGCTTGAAAGTGCGACCCACCAACCACCGAGGCAGTCATCATATATGTAAGTACACGTTTATAAAAAGTAACATTAAATAGTTTTGTACACAACTCCCGCAGACGTTGTGCAGCAGTAATTGACGTAGCGGCAGTCCAGCCTGCCCGCTATAATACCACGGCCTCACAGAAAACCGGCGTGAAGCAGCACTGTGCTGTGTTTCGTTGCGTGAGTGAGGGTACCGGAGGCCCTATCCAGAGGAAAGGGCGGTTAAAGGTACTTTGACAAAGCGCACTTGTAACTCCATTGGTGTCGCGGGTGTTAATGATCGGCGGCAATCGCTTACCATCAGGTGATCCGTCTGCTCGTCTGTCACTCAAAGAAATCGCTTACGATCAGGTGATTCATCTCCTCGTCTGTCACCCTTAACATAAAAAAAAGAATGCAACGATGCCCGTAATTGAAGACAATCGGGATGATCAAGAGGTTTTATTGGGTAAAATACTTATCATATCGCGACCATCGGTACCTACGCGCCTGACATTAACGATGGCTGTTAAAACGCTTTCATTACAGCACAGCTTTATCTGAGTACCTTTTCATAGTAAAGGTACTTATGTTTTAGTACTCATAGTTTCAATGTTGAATTTTGCACGAGAGATTATGCGAATATAAAAACTGGCCAAGTGCGAGTGGGACTCGGCTACCCAGAGATTCGTTCCAACCAAAATTCGTTTGTATGAGAAAAAGATCACTCATCAGAGTATTGTTCGCAGGTATGGAATCCACAGTACGATGTCTACATTAACAGGCTAGAGGGAATACAGCGTAGATTTATGAAATATCTGCAGTTTAAAAGTCGGAAGCCGTGTGGTCCCCGGCAGAGTAGAATAGGCCACCCTCACTCTTACCGAGGTGTCGTAAAAGGCGACTAAGGTAAAGCTGCTGTCATGATCATTAGCACCCAGAGAAGGAAAACTCTGCATTTATATCAAAACCCTCGCCAACCCGTCTGCCAAGCGTGGTGAGTATGGCAATTACCCCTCATGTGATTGAGGGAGGCCCGTGCCCCAGCAGTGGGGACTTAAATGGGCTGATGATGATGAAAAGTCGGAATTATGCCAGTAATTACGAAGCAAGGTGCAGAAAGCAGCATATACTGCAGCTAACCGAAAGGCGAAAAATAGCCGATATTATATTTATTATGAAAATCGCCCAATCTAAAATAGATTCCCCGCACCTCCTATCTTTAATAAATTTGCGAACCCCTAGCAGGACTCTAAGACGACCTACAGTCCTTAGTATTCCGCACAGTGCCACTAATTATAGAAAGAACTCATTCCTAGCAAGGTCTGCTAACGCTTTTAACCTATTTGCCGACCGATTCGAGCTCGACCTGTTTAATTCGAGTATGACTAGCGCTAGGAAACGGATATCTGGTTACTGGTTCGATGGGCATGCAAACGTAAACTAATACTGATCTCAAGTGTAGTCTAGTACCTAATTATAGTGGTGTTTAACTTAAGAACAAGCATTCAGTATTTTTTATGCGAAAACATTTCAATTGGCAGATAGTTATCTATTAAGTTGACAATTTTTTTAATCAAGCTGTATGTTTTCTTTGAAAAACAAAATAAAAAACAAAAATAAATATCACAGAACAAAAAATTAGGTGTAAACTGCAGCTTATTTTTTTTAAATATGTATTTATTTTGTCTGTGATGAACTGCCGATACCATGAGCAATGGTAGCTCAAGCGTGGATAAGAACGTGCCTTCCATAAGAGTCGTACGAATCCGGGCATGTACCTCTGGATTTTTAACATTAATTTATTAATTTATTTATTTATTGAATTACCAACATAAGATACAGCATAAAGAAGTGACAATTGAAAATCTATACATACTTAGACTAACTGTTCTTACAGTTATAGGTAATTACAGCGTGCAATAAGAACATTATAATTACATAATATAAAAAATAACAATAAAACGAAGTAAAACAAACAAGTGTGAAAAAGAAATGTGTACAATATAAAATTGAATATTAATCTAGAATTAACCTAAGCGTGCTAAAGTTGGCCATCTTCTTTGAGTAAAGACTGAAAGCTGGGCAGTGTTTGGAAGTGTATATCGAGACTGGAAATTCTCTTAGAAATATCATTCTACATGCGGGACAGACGAACAATAGGTATTCATGTGCATATATTATGTTTCTATCATTAGCTCGGCGGTGTGGGAAAACTTCGTGCGAACCTGTACGTCTCGGAGAGCTTCTCAAATTATGTATATAATATATAATATATTGTGTATGTAATATTTGATGTAATTATTCATCAGATCAATGTAGTGGCAGAATACCAGTGCTTTGTCCGCACGGGCAAAGCTATACACTGAGCCACAACGTTTTTGAGCTGCTCTAGCGCATACACGAACCTTGACAGGTTATTGCTCTTTCTATTTTTGTTAATTTCATCATTTCAGCCAATAGACGTCCACTGCTGGACATAGGCCTCCCCCAATGTTCTCCACACAGATCGGTCCTGTGCCGCCCGCATCCAATGGATTCCCGCTGATCTTCACCAGATCATCGGTCTACCTTGTGGGGGGCCTGCCACGGCTGCGACTTCCTGTACGTGGCCTCCATTCGAGGACCATTTCCGCCCCAACGGCCGTCTGTTCTCCTCGCTATGTGCCCTGCCCATTGCCACTTGAGGCATGCAATCCTTTGGGCTATGTATGTGACCATAGTTCTCCTGCGGATCATTTCTGATACGATCACGCAGATTGTTGTTAATTTGCCTACCATATAATGTAATATTCCAGTATTCTTGCATGTGTGTCATTTGTTTTACTTTAATGAGTGTATTTGCAGCAGTACAAATAAACGTATTATCTATCTATGTGATGTTGTGAAAATATATACTTGAGTGGGGGGCATATTAAATCCGGAACTGATTCGTACTTAAGTAAAATAAAAGAGAGAGTATCTTTAAAAAGCGAAAAATAAATTAGAAATTTAAGAACCCCCGAAAATTGAAAAAGTCCAAAACTGAATTTAAACAACAGTTTACTGTCCTTTTACTTTAATATTGTCGCATCGGGGGACCGCACCTTTCCTACCTGTAAAATGTGTGCTTTAACAAAATGTTATGCTAATATGTACCTAATATATATAGCGGCCGCTCTACATATTACTTAATTTTTGTCGGGAGTTTTTAAATGTTTAATGTATTAAAGATTTCAATATTGCACCGTTCTTTTCATCAGTCTTCTTCTTCTGCTTTATGTGCCTCTCAGACTAGCCAATGGCTATCAATGTAGCATATCTCTCTCGGTCTCTAGCGAGGTGACCACCTCAGCGGCGCTCGCGACCCCGTTCACTCCCACATGTTACGCAGCCATTTTCTTCCGACCCACACGCCTCTTATCAGCTATTTTCCCTATCATGTAATTTTGCAACGAATCGTATCTACGAGTCTCAACTACACGTGTCCTAAGTAGTCAAATCAAGTAGGCATTATCAGTCATTATTACGGAACCCTAAAAAAGCATAATGTATTCAAGAGCATTTATTTTATATCCAGATTACTTTCCACGCGTCGAGGTCGTACAGCGGCGGTAATAGCGCTATAACAGCCGCTGTTTAACCGCCGCCGGTATTACTTGCTCATCGGAAAGCTCTTGTACGGATTATGAAAGAAAAAAAGTAGAAGATAAAGCTCCTAAGTGCCGAGACACATGGTACCCTTTATTGTCCTCTTCGATGCTTGTTCAGTCCGCCAGCAATACCGCTTGATTTTTCATTTAATGTGCAGAATTTAAGACTAATAATGCAGCACCTCTGGAGTTGCTGGCATCCATAGGCTGCGGTAATATCTTACCAGCAGGCGAGCTGCACGATAATTTGTGCATGATGCCACATAGTCCACACATCTTTCAATATATATATTATACGTGTATATACTTATAGCTATTTATTTACTTACATGATACACTCACTCGCAACCAGGTTCCAACAGAATACCAGCGCTGCTGCGGCACCGTAGCAGCAAATGATGAAGTCGGGGCCTGATTGACCACACACAACCACACCACCTCTTCTTACGTCGCCTCTCCTCTTTTTGTATGTGTATCGTGTCGTGTCTATTGTACATGTTTACTTTTCCATGTTGTGATGGTCAATAAATGTATTTTCTTTCTTTCTTCTTTCAATTTGCCACAAACGTTGTTTAAAAATGAGTTAATATTTTTTATGAGATAGGGGGCAGGTGAGCAGACGGATCACCTGATCGCAAGTGGTTACAGCTGCCTATGGATACCTGCAAAATCATAAGAGTCACAAGTGCTCAATGAGGAAATGAAATACGGTTCAAATTTTCAGTTTTATTTAGAGCAGTCTCGCAAAAGATTTAAGACCGCGGGATTCTGCATGACCAGCCACCTGACAAGGAGGATTGCTCTCAAATCCACGCCAAAATATTATCTTAGCGCGGAAATTACTTTTAAACGACGTAGCGATCGCGGTGGAAAAGTTCTTTATAACTTTTGATATACATAAATATTGTTGCGACTATGTGCCCCTGCATGATTATTCCGTGTGCCCCATGTCTCATATGCACAGTCGGCCGGACAATCTACCCTTTGATTCGATTGGAACGTCGTAGAAAGAAATAGTTTCTCGCAATAAAGTTAATTGTCTTTTTGTGAATTTGGAGTTTACATGAATCAACGTACCCCGTACCCGCAACAATGTGTTTAATAGAGATACTGATTATTAATATCACCAAAAGCACATCATACTATTGTTCAATGAGATAAGAATAAGATATATTATTCTACGTCAGTCACGCAGTAAAAATGAAACCGTGGAACTCTGCGTCATCTGCTGAGACGGCACTCCCGCACTCAACTCCGCGGCCAAATATTGTTTTAGGATGAGCGCGGAAGTTCCGCCTAAAGTAGCTACCCAGCGATCGCTAGTTCTCAGCTCAGGGCTGACGTAATATTCGCGGTATTGGTTTGTATTCAACTGTTTGTTCTTTCGCTATAATACTGTAGACATTTAGGGAATAAAAATTACGGCACTGATCTCAAGTCGGCGGTGTACTGATAACAAATATTAACAGCACAGTACAGACGGCGCACGGCACTTGGAGTTACCCTTGTTAGACTTTTGACCGTCCTAATATCTCAGACAAGTGCTATTTTTGCACTGCTCGAGAGGGGAGGGTTCGTAACCTTACCTGACGCCGTCTGTACATAGACAGACTACCTTGATGGCTCAATGGGTAGTGTGTCGCTCTTTAAAGCGACAGCTGCTCTTGATCCCCGGGTCGGGCCAAAATTTGTACCTGAGTTTTTCTGTTAATGTTAATGTTAAAGTATCCCCGTGCCTCAGAAAGTACGTTAAGCCGTTAGTCATGCGCCCGACCCCTCTCCGGTCGTGTCACACTGGTGTCCCATTGGAATATGAGGGCAAGGGAATACAAAGTACACTTGTGTTTGCGCACACTCTTGAGCAGTATAACATATCCTGCGCCTAAGCCGAAAACGGTTGGAGGATAATTGTTATTATTATAGAGAGAACATCCTCGGGTCAGGCCAAAATTTGTACCTATCTGAGTTTTTCCGTAAAGTGATACTTAGTGTCAGCTAGTTGGCTACTTACATTGCTTTCGGAATTGGTCTCGTAGCACAGAGACAGATTATACGGAACGTGTGCGGGAGAGACATGATACGATATACTGTCCAGCTAGGTCAGCTAGGACTGTGCCTATTTATTTTGTGACTCATTTATTTTGGTGAAAATTCTTCATCTTAGCGTGAGGCGTCCCACTTGCATCCAAAGCTGTTGCTTCGAGCCCGGGATATTTTTGAACCATGGTCCAGGATTCAGAAAGATTTTTTATGAGAAAGGGAGCATGTGTAGTGATCACTGCCGCCCATGGACATCAGCCACACCAAAGGGATCTAGTAAGTCTGGTAATTATGACATGGTCATGCTGAGCGCGTCAGTCTGTGGTCTGAATATGCTGATAAAGGTCTGTGAGGAATATACCAAAAAAAGGAACATAAATATAATGTGAACAAAAGCCAGTTGATGGCTTTTGAGACGGTGGACGCCAGGTGTCCAGAATGTATACCATTAGTTATCATCATCATCATCAGCCCATTTAAGTCCCCACTGCTGGGGCACGGGCCTCCTTCAATCACATGAGGGGTAATTGCCATACTCACCACGCTTGGCAGACGGGTTGGCGAGGGTTTTGATATAAATGTAGAGTTTTCCTTCTCTGGGTGCTGATGATCATGCCAGCAGCTTTACCTTAGTCGCCTTTTACGACACCTCGGTAAGAGTGAGGGTGGCCTATTCTACTCTGCCGGGGCCACACGGCTAATTAGTTATACTGGATGACAAATCACTGGATAAGGGAACTCAATTTAAATATCTAGGACACATGGTAACCACTGACATTATTAACAGAAAGGCCCATGTTTCACTCGCATGTTCCACTCCCGGAACAGTTCCACCAATGGACAACACGACAAAAAAAACATTTTTCGAAATTAAAAATACTATTTCTAGATTATACTCATAGAAATTTAAGAAAAATAATTCCAGATTTTTAAACAGATAGTTATGGAGAAAAAAAATAAAATGTAAAAATCCTCCTGTGACGTCATCACTCGGCAATACTAATTAATAACGCTTTTGCTCGCGTTAATTAAAAAAATTAAAATATCTGATTATAAAATGACAAGATAAAATAATGACAGTGACAGTAAGTAACTTAAAGTCGCCTTAACTTTTTTTAATGGGCATTTAGCACCGACATCACAATACGTTCCAGAATGATATTGCCTCAGAATTGATAATTAAAAAATTCAATATTTCAATAAAAACACGTTTAATGATAACTAAAAAATATGGTCATCTTTTTTCACTTTCTTTATTGGAAAAGCGTATAAAAATTAGTTTTTTTTGTCGTATTAACCATTCCGTCTCTGAAGAAGCAATCAATATAGTATCGTCCACATATCGCATTATCTCAAATATTGTAGGTTAAATTTAATGCTGCACATAGCATCGGGTCTGTTTGCAAGTAATTTCAAAGTAATCACGGTCTATCGGGGTAGAAAATTGTTGGCGGTTACTGACCACATGCACACTGTTCGCTTGCAGCCTCGAACCGGCTGGGAATTTGCATTGTGGGAATTCGTAATATCATGGACTAATTATATTAGCCGCAGAACCGACAACCGATGGGGTAAACGAGTTCTAGAGTGGAGACCGCGTCTTGGCAAACGTAATGTAGGGCGCCCTCTGGCTAGGTGGGGGGACGATCTGTGCGGGATGGCTGGCAAGAGCTGGATGCGAGAAGCCATGGATAGATCACAGTGGCGAACAATTGGAGAGGCCTACGACCAGCAGTGCACTGCGATAGGCTGACGATGATGATGATGGGCTAGTTATAATATAGTTCATAGTAACATCATATTTGATATCACATTTTTACTTATTGTCAAACCACAGTTTCATATCTAAAAAATTATGTTATAAAACTAAAACCCGACTACCAACGTGCTTAAAAAGTACGAAACAAGAAAATTGTCTCTGCTGAAATTATATTGCCGTATCGCCGTGGTCGTATTAGACATTATATTTATACATACATTTATTATTGTATTGAATCTTTTTTGCTACAGTAGGTTGCATACGACCACCAATAATTTCAGCAGAGACAATTTTTTTGTTTCGTCCTTTTTAGAGCACGTTGGGTTCTAGTTTTGACCCGACTACGGCGAAGCAAAAAGGAGGGTTATGATTTTGACCTGTATGTATGTACGGTTGTTCATCTGTCCTCTCATAACTTCTAAACTAGTTATAATATCATATTTGAACAAATGAGGTGTCGTTAGAAGCGTCTTGATTGTCTTCTGGTAAATAGACTACATGTCGACACGTTCAATTGACTACAACGATCTCTAGGGGTTTTAGAGTAAGGAACTAAAAAAAATTTTGCTTGGCGGCACCGTATGGGGTATCAAATGAAAGAGCTTTTTAGCACATTTCAAAAATTTAATTTTATTTACATAACTCAAAATATGTTAAATAAAAATAAAGTTTAAAAACTAAAACCCGACTACCAAAAAACAAGCTCTAAAAAGTAGTCTAAAAATAACAAATGCATAATATTGCACCCGTCCCAAGCCAGGACAGTGGCTAGTTTGTAATAAATTTTAGATGTAAATAATACACTTAAAAAATTCACCGTAGGGCTCAGGTGGGTGGGACCTACGGTGAATTTTTTAAGTGTATTATTTACTTAAGAATAAATTGCAAAGAATTGCTATACCAAACACAAATTTTAGATTAATATTGAATAACTTAAAAGACACCAATCCTAACTTGTTTCATTAAGTTAGGACTTCAACGATTCTGTTTGACGAGACAGAGTCTAACATCATTCTGGGAAGTGATAATAAGAACTTCGCTACAGAATTATTTGAATTTCTAGGAAAACATACTCGGCTAAGAAAGTAATTTGTCTCACACAGGGTGACAGATTTCACAAGGTACTTACCTACTTAGGTACCTTCATGAACGTTCTCTTAGAACCATGGTTCATTACATGTAATTGAACATTGTTTTCCGGGACATACATGATAATTACGAGATATTAATTTATGATTACGAGATATTAAATGAACAGGGGCATGCTCAGTATCTCCCTAAAAGGACATACCGGAACGAGCATATATGTCAGAAAACAAAAGTCTTGGATATATCTCGACAAATTTGCAAGCTGAAGTGGTAGGCGCTGACCAGGAGTGCCCCATTGTTGGCAAAAACCTCCCTACCCTTTCTCCACATTTCTCGATTTTGGACGAATGTGATCCAGTTGGGGCTATAATAGGAGTCGAGGAGCTCATCCCGCCCTATCTCTTTCTCGGTCTACCGCGTGGCCGCTTTCAATTCTCGGGCTACCATTCTGTGGCTATTCTAGCCCAAATTCTACGCCATCTAATATATATATATATAAACAAAAATATTTACTAACAAATTGCTTCTAGATAAGTAAGTTTGTTTATTCCAAATTTGAATATAAAATGGAGTAAACTTCAATAAATCTTAAAAGAGGACTTTCGGAGGTCTCCAGCACGTTTATTTTTCTAAAAGTAATCTGTTTATCTTTGCTCATAGCTCCATCAACAATGTTCTCTGATGGATAGGGTTGACACTTGGCGCAAGTGTCTTGTGAAGCTGGACAAAAAATTAATGATATAAGTCACATCGCATCCAATTTTTTGTGTGTCCACACTTAAGTTAACTTAACATGTCCTCACTTAAGTTAAAAATCCACTGAATCTAGGAGTGATTTAGATCCCGTATCACACCTCCGCTAATGGAATGAAAGGTACAGCATTATAATCAATACTAAGTGCTTATCCAATCACTTTACAAGTCCAAATGGCTCAAAAGTCTGACTCCAGTTCTTCATAGTTCACTCGGTAAGAAGATCAATAGAATATAGCTTCGATAACTGGCCCGATTTGGTGGTGTGAGTCGCTTCACACCCTGGAAAAACAATCGTGTGATGAACACTTGTGTTTTTTCAGTGTCTGGGTTTATTATAATTTTGTTTTTTTATATATATATATATATATGTATATATAGTTACTTTGTTGTCTGAATCCGTAACACAAGTGCTTAAGCTGCGGAATCAGGTCAATGTATGAGATATTATATGAGTTTATTTATTTATTTTTTGCCCGCGGCTTCACTCGGGGTAGAAAGAAACAGAAAATGCCTATGTTACTCTCCATCCCCTCAACTATCTGCACTAAAAAAATCACGTCAATTCGTCGCTCTCTATTTCACGTTTATAATAATAATTATGGATTTTATTCTCTATAGTGTCCCAGCTTCGAGTGTCCCGGGCGAAGGGACACCCCTACGCCACAGTATTTGCACAGGGTGACATTGCGACAAAGTTCAACTTGTATTTCAAAGCGGCCCCAGTTTTGAGCGATGTTCGCTCGCTTAAGCCGGTTCAGTTCGACGCCACTGGATAATCTGGGAGCGACATTAAAGGATACTTATCTTTTAAACAAAACGGCGCGTCGGCGTACTGACTCAGTTGGCAGTTGAAATTAATCAACTTTTCATTTTGATGTACGTTTTATTTCTTTTAGGGTTCAGAACCTTGAAAGGAAAACACGGAACCCTTTTGTTGTCCGTCCGTCCGTTTTCATCTTTAGTCATATTTTAATAATAAGTATAATCGTACTTTTTAACTATAGTTCTTACAGTTTTATTTAGAATAATGTAGTTTTCTGGTTAGGTAGAATAGGGGGTTAGCAGGGCATAATGCAACGAACAAAATGCTAATGAAATGAAATGAAAATGAAAAAAATCTTTATTCGGCATTACATATAAATACACTGAATTTAAAGACGAATACACTGAATTTAAAAACGAAAGTAATTGGACCAAAATGGCGCCCACTCAGCATATGGCACGACCTTGGGGGGGGGGGTGGGGGTAGCCCCGATCACACCGCTGGTATTCTGTGGAAGCCAGTTAGTTGAGAGAGCGTCACCAGTCAACGAAACAAACAACTTTATTAATAGATACTTGTTAACAGTTTATGTTACAAAAATAGGTACGTATTGTACAGCAACGTAATAGCACAATGCCTAACAGTGTATAAATGAGTGTAGATGTTCGAGGATGTATGCGTGGGTGCGTGTGCGTGTATATGAAGCAATTGTAATGAAGGTGATAATAACATAGAATAGCGACTGCAGAGCATGCAAGGAGTAGACGGAAACCATAGAAAATCTTTTGTGTAAAGACGAGTCACTGGCTAACGCTTATCTGAAACCAGAAGACAACATGCACTTCCGAACGACATAGTGACGCTGATGAAACCAATTTTTCATGAGTGCAAAGGGTAGGGAAGGTGCAATAGATCTCACAGGGTCCATGTGCTCCATAAAAATAGGACCTGACAGGTAAAATAAAATAGGTAGAATAAAACACCTTCTAAATGAACTCGATATATTCTATGAGCTTTTTCCTAAGGCATCGCTCGCGTTAGAAAAAGACAAAAACAAATAGGTTATTCGTCATTTTCTGACGGCGGCCATCTTGGATTTGAAATTTGCCACAGTAAATATATTCTACTACTCAAGCTCTTTTATATCATACCCATATTTTGGGAGTAGTGTTAAAACATAAAATCCATATTTTTGTGACGGCGGCCATCTTGGATCGATTTTTATCCAACATAGCTAAGAACACTCCCCCTTTACTCATCTTTCAAACAAAAAAAAAACAAAATCATTCAGGTTCATTTGTTCGGGAGCTACGATGCCATGGACAGACACACAGACGAGTCAAACTTATAACACCCCGTCGTTTTAAAAAGTTAAAAAGTACCTGAGTCCACATTCTTGCTTGCCGACTTTGTTGACTGTTCACCCAAAGGCAGAAGAGTTCAAAGACGATACAAATTGAAAAACGCTCGAGATGGCTCGCAGTCAGCCACTCGGAACATGACGGCCGGCTTTCTGATCCAGATTGATTGTGCAGCATCAGAGCCTTTGATCCACCCCTAATACACACAAAGTGGGTCGCTTTAATTACCTGCTTTTGTTATACAATGGGTGGCGTGGGCCTCTCCTCAGCACCCATCACTCACAATGAATCATGATAACGCTAATACCATACTTAATTCATCCGAAATCCTCTACATTTCAATTGGGAAGAGCCAAGCCTCTGTATGAAAACCTGGGTGAAGCAGAACCTGCGCTGATGTTTAGCCGAGTGAGGGTAGCTAAGGCCCAATCGGAGGGAAAAGGGTTAAAAGTTTGGCAGCGGGCTTTCAAATCCATTAGTGTTGCAAGTATCTATGGGTAGCGGTGGCTAACAAGCAGCCGGATCACCTGATGATAAGTGATTGCCGCTGCCCATAGACACTCGCAACAACACAGGAGTCACATGTGCTCTGCGAACTTTTTCCCCTTCGCTCCAAATTACGCGTCTAGTGTCTATTCACTTTGCGAATCATAGCGCAAGAGCTGATGGTAGCTCAATGGATACGAACGCGCCTTCCACGCAGGTAGTCGAGGTTCGAATCCGAGCATGCACCAATGCTTTTTTCAAATCTATGTGCGTATTTCTACCATTACCATCTGCCCGGCGGTGAGGGAAGACATCGTGAGGTAACCTGCACGTTTCGGAAAAAGTTTCTGAAACGTGCAACCATGATTCAGTTGGTCTGGTTCCCCTGTTAAAGAGTTGCGAAGGTCAGACGGCAGTCGCTTCATTGTTATTACCAGACCATCCCAATCCTGAATCATGGTCTAAGCGTACCCTGGGCTCCAAAGCGACAACTTTGGATGCAACCGGGAATTACACGCTAAGATGAAGAAGAGCTGATTCATGCCAGTTTTCTGTGAGGCCGTGGTATCACTTCGATCGACCCGATTCATTCAGTGGATGAGTGGCTGCCCTGGAAAAGCTTACTTAGGTACTTTTCAAAGTACAATGAAGCGCGAATAAAAGGTCGTTAACAGTTGGTGTAGTCGGTTAGATGACCTCTGATCGCCAGATTATCGCTGAGCAATTCCTCTGTCTCCAGTGTTCGTCCACTCATTACATTTGCTGTGACCGCGCCAATCTTCGAATGGGCACAAACTTGTTATGGCCCATTAACTTGGTCCGAACTAGCACAGTTGTATCGCATCCTTCGGCTCCGCTCGGATAATAATAAAAACAAATTGTTACAAAGTTTTTATCGCTGTCCTTCCCTCTGTTTACTCGGGCTGTGAAACCGTGTTTGTCTGTGTAAATAGCCGGTAAAATTCCGCTATTATCATTAATGGCGTGGTAATGGTGAGATGAGCTGGACGCCGGGAATTTTAAGGAGTTCAAACTTTGAATTAGGTGGTAAATCTCTGAGTGAGTTGGTGAGTTTGGGCGTGCGGAAACGAAGATAATGATACCCTAACTCTAAGCTGTTAGTTCAAATTGAAATATTATTAAGACGATAAATAAACGGCTACGAGTAGGAGATGGAGATACACTTATGAGTACAGAGATGCACATTGAATCATTACCATACAAAAAAAATATGATGTAATATTGAGGAACACGGGCTTAGGTATAACGAAAAAAAGAGTGAGTACATGATTATCACTGGAAAAAATAAAATGCCTAGTGCAGCTCCACCATTACTTTTAAACGGGACCCCTTTGAATCGTGTTTCTCAGTTTATCTGGGCCATGTTGTAGCTCAGGATCTTAGTGATGATCAATATATTGAAAGAGAGCGCAGGGCGCTTGTTGTGCGTGGAAATATGATAATACATAGATTCATTCGCTGTAATGTGAATGTGAAATTAACTTTGTTTAGGGCTTACTGTCAAAGTTTTTACACCTGTGGCTTGTGGAGCAGATTTAAACTGGTTACAAACAATGCATTGAGAGTACAATACAATAACATCTTTAGGGCTCTTTTGGGCCTCGCTACTGTACTGCATCAGGTATGTTTGCTGACGCACGCATAGACGATTTCCACGCAATTATTCGTAAGAACAGTGCGTCTGTTGTACGAAGGCTGAGCGGGAGCAATCATGGAATCCTGATGATGGTGGCGGATTTTGGACGCGTCTGTCTTTGCCCGTTTCATCGCTTTATTTATTTATTTATTATTCAGACACCTTACAAGCTAACAGAAATTAATCCAAAACGCAGTATAAGGTTAGGATACATTATTACATTACATTCATGTTCATTGGTCACTCACGGATAATTTACAATAAAAAAGCAGAAGAATACAATCCTTGTCAAATTAATAATTAATTACAACTAAAAAAAAAGAAATAAAAATAAGCGCGACAGATAATATCAACATAAATAGCCCAAATTGTCAGTATCTGAGTCAAAAGAAGCAAATTAAAATACACCTTAGAACAGTAAAATCAAATAAATAAAATAGAATTAAATTAGTTTCTTTTAATAAAATGTCAATAGTATTCAATATGTTCATTATGTCAAAAAACTACGGTACTTGTAGCAGATTTGACCAAAACTATCTGCAAATAGGTCTTTGCATGTACTTATGCAGGCAAAGCGGTGAAATGAGAGAACCCTTACCATACTACTTGCATGTATCACTAACATAGTTTTAAGGCCATTCTGTTACTAACCTATATGGACTTCTGGTCTTGAAATAAAAGATTTTTATTTATTATTTATAATAATGACGACTTTTTGGAGAAAACACAGTTTCCAATATTTTTAAGTTAATAATGCGCTTAAAAATTTATCGACAGTCTTCGGGTGGGACTCGATCCCAGGATCTTTTGCTAACCGCGCAACTGCTTTACCGACTAAGCTGCCAGAGACCTTGGTAACTAATTTTGTCGATATTTTTTTAAGTGCATTATTTACAATATTTGATATTACAATCACCACCGAGATACTGAACAGGCTAATTAGTGTTATACCTATTTTCAAGTATACATCATAGAATAGAAAAACACTTCGGGCCATGGAGAGAAAGCACTGTAAATGCTTAGGTTTACATATTTTATTTGAAGGAAAAATCTTTATTTTCATCTACATAAAAACTTTTGCTGTCGTTTGGTATTAACTCATCAAGGTTAACAAAAACATTGTTTATTTCTTATGCAATTAATACATACTCATATTATAAATCTAAAGTGAGTCTGTCTGTGCGACGGATTGACGTGATTCTTAAGTGGAGATAGTTGAAGCGCTGAAGAATGGCATGGACTACTTTTTGACTCTTTCGAAAGCGATCGAAGCCGCGGCCAATAGCTACAATTTCAGAACTTTGCTGGTTCAATAGCAAAAAGTACTGGACTGTGCATTTGAGTGTAATACAACAATGGAGTGCTGAAGTTGACAAATGAGCCGAACCTTCACCTTTCCGAAGGGAACCTTTCTGGTCGGGTGGAGCTCACGCTTACCCGCTCCGGTCTCCCGGAGTGTTGCCAAAAATTGCTTCCACTTTACCCTTTCAATAATAAAATAAAATATTTATTCACATAATGCTAAGTTTGCAATAATCGTGACTAGAGTTTATTAAGCCTGTAGAAAATTTTATATGATTATAAGGCTGTCCCTCCAACACTGTGTATCCTGAAAAAGGCATGAATCTCTTTACAGTTTTTCTAGTCCAGACAATTCGCAAAGATTATGTATGTTCAATCATCATCACCATCAGCCAATACCTATTACGTCATTATATGGCACGCATTTTGACATAGTAAAATGGATGGCATTTTTCCATTGTAAATAAAAAAATAGATTATTGTTTATCATAAGAAGTGCAAAGATGATGGCAATTGACATGTCTGCTCATGGTCTGGCACCATTCCTTTGCCCCGTCATCCTAAACCATAGATTTAACTATATACAAATAAAACAACCTTGAAATAAAGGTAAAGGAAAAGGAATGGAAAGGAGGTTTAAGGCCTGGCAGCACACTTGTGACTCCATTGGTGTCGCACGTGTCCATTGGCGGCACCAATCGCTTACCATCAGGTGATGCGTCTGATCGTCTGCCACCTATCAAATAAAAAAAAATCTGAGTAAATACTCGGACTCTCCGCCATAGAACTAGAATATGCGCGCTTTAAACGGAATGTGCAAATTTCGAAAAAAAACGTCACAGAGTGTGAAAGAGATCCGACCGACCTGGACGCAGCTTTAATGCATGTCTATACGGGTGCGGTAGAGAAAGAACGTCACCCGACACGTCACCCCAAGTACTAACGGCTTCGCCGGTTATTCAAGTATGGCTTTCATGAATGTAAAAATCCTCCTGTGACGTCATCACTCGGCATGACAAAATAACGCTTTTGCTCAAGTTGATTAAAAAAAAAGTTAAAGCTCTGATCTGAAGCCCAATTCTCGTGCTCGTGATATTTTGAAAACATGGCGGATATCACTTGAAAACCATACAAAAAAAACTGTGTTTTAGTGATATATGTCGTATGAAAATAAATATCACGAGCACGAGAATTGGGCTCCTGATATGATAATAAAAACACACATTAAATAATGACAGCTAAAAATATGGGTCATCTTTTTTCTCTTTCTTTATTCGAAAAGCGTATACAAATGCTAATATTTTTTTTGGTCGTATTGTCCATTCGGCAACATTACGGGGCTCCCGAATAAATGGGCCTGCTCTCGCTCGGCCGGGCCGATATTTCAATATTTACGATGACTTTTTATTAATGAATTCCCTTAGACCTTTAAGTTTCCTAATAATTTGACGCAGGCTCTCTTTAAAACAGTTCCTTTGCCCTTTTATAACAATCTTTCATGTTGTTTATTCAAGCGATTGGCCCTCGACGTCTGACCGGCTGGCGCATTTGGTATTGACCCTCCCTCATACGCCAAAGGTTGTGGGTTCGATCCCCACCCTGAACAAACATTCGTGTGATGAAAACTTGTTCATTGTCTGGTTGTAATACGTATTTAGGTATATGTATTTCTAATGCCTCTGTGAATTCGCAAGCGTTCGCCTACTTCGTTTCTCCTTTGTAATCACCAACAAAACTTTTAATTTTAGAGATATTCACCGGCGGGACCTATCACCAATGGACGTTTCGTCAACAGAATGATTCACTGATATCCGTAAACAAGTGCTTAATCTGCTTAGTCCGAAATCATGTCAATGTGTGAGATGTTGTATGGATTCATTATGGTTTTAATTTAAGCTCTGGAATGAGCCTCTGCGGTGTTCCCTGGTCGCTATACTTAATAATAATAATCATAAAACATCAAAATAAATGTATTTGCACAAATCATGTAATTTTTAATCGAAGTTTGAAACGTGTTTTTCTTTCACGGCTGGCAGCTGCATGACTGTCCTATTTTTATATGAATAAGAAGTAATTTAATGACCGCAACACATGTTTACATACAAAATGAAATTAAATTAATAATTGACGGACATTATTAAGTTGCGGCCAACAAGGTTCAGCCTCAGCATGTGCTACAACAACCGCTAGGCAGCCGCTGCAGCGTTGATTTTCAGGCTGTACCTTTGAGCGACGCCTCATAATAAAACATGTAAAGAACAAAAAAACTGACAATGAATATTACACAAAACGAAACAAAACAAAGAAAATCTATACGTGTACATATAAATAACAAAACGCATACAGAGCCGATAAAGGAAAAATAAAAAAAATACGAAATGAAAACGAAGCAGTATTAATTTATGAGCACCGAATTAACTGTTGATTAAACGCTTACTTAGCTCTCATTCTAAACGGTCAATCAAAGCGTTTGTTTAGCGACACCCTGTCTTTCTCTATTATACTTTTATCCTTATACTCCTAATGAATGGCACGCGGCTAAGTACTGTGTAATTCTTACAATACTAGGTCCCCCCGCCTCCCCTACCAATACTGCCATTAGTGCTAAGCGGCTTACCCCGGTTCGCGAACAAGTGCCTCCTCGCATTGTGTAAATGAGAACCTGGTAATTCAATGATTTGCTCGACTGAGGCTGGGTATTCAAGTTTGTTAATTTAAAAAAGAACTGCGATTCGTGAGCTGTGAGTAATAGTCAAAATGAAGAACATTTATGTATCTTTAATTATTATTAAATGATTTAACTAAGATGATTTCCTCTCTACCTAAATGTTTTCCACAGAATATCAGAGTCATGGCCATCCGCCGCCATAAAACAGCTGAGTGGCAACCATTTTGGTAACACGCCTCACAGAAAACCAGCGCGAAGCAGCACTGTGCTGTCTTTTTCTCTGCGTGCGTGAGGGTACCGGAGGCCCTATCCGGGGGAAGATGGATTAAAGGTTAACAGCGCAATTGTTTATATACTTACACAGAAAGTTTAAACATTAATACATGAATAAGATATGAATATACTTATACATATCTGCATAAAATAACATAAACTACTTACATATATTTGATTAAATATAGATAAATATTGCAACTACAATAAATAAAAATGGATCTCTAAGTATGCGAATGACTTTAATCAAAGGACAGGAAGAGATGGCGAGAGGAAGTGTGGTCTCAAAGGTTAGGGAAATGTAATTTAATTCAATTTACCTGTGCAGGGGCAGAGGGCAATAAAAAAAATGCACGTATCGGCTGATGAAATAGATATTTGGTGGTTTTTAGACTACAAATTCAAGCTGTGAGTATATGCTACTACGAGTATGAACTTACATATAAAAATAACCGCGTTTTGTCCTGTTTACATTAATTATTTGTACAAATTCAGTGGTTTGTATGCAGTGAAGTACTTACCACTAAATGGTTGAAATAATAATTGTTGCTATTGTTTCGAGAGATTATAGCAAAAAAAAAGATTTTAGATGAAAAACTAGGCTTACTCTCTTTAGGTTTAATTTTATAGAATTACAAAGCATATAACACATGAAAAAAAACACAATTTAGCCAAGCACTTAAAGGGCTTCCACTCAGCATGATGCCGAGGTGCTCGGAGGAACACTAAGCAATTAACAAAATGCTGCAATTAACAAAATGCGTGTCATAATCTCTCTAATTGTGAACTGACTGGCTCGTTGGTGCAGTGGGTTCGGTCCCGGGGTCAGGCCAACATTTGTACCTCAGTTTTTCTGTTAATAAAATAATTCATAAATAATTAATAAATCTTTATTTGAAACATAACATTTTTACAAAAACATTTTAAACGTTAAGCTGCAGTAGTCAGAGACTGTGTCGCAGCGATTAGAGCCCACCTCACATTTGACAAGCGTTTCAAACATATTCACAATCGTGATTATACTAATTTATTTATTTATTTATTTAATCATTTACATGTCAGTTAACAGAATACGAAAATTCCAACACACCAACAAGTCATCATACATAATTACATAATAAGAATAATTCACATTAACAATAATAATACAAGATAAATTAAATTAGAAAAACATGTCCGCAATAGAGAAACGAATAATTAAATGAAAAAATATAAATTAAATGGCATAAATGCAATATTAAATGTCACAAATACAAAAAAAGTCAAAAATGCAATATTAAATTTCGCAAATACAAAAACAAAAAAGTCAAAAATGTCAAAAATACAAAGATGTCAAAAATAGAAATAAGCTGTCAAAATACAAATTAATAATTTTGAGATTCGAGGTATTTTAGAGCCTCTGTGCATGTAGAGAGATATAGAGAGAGGATATAGAGAGAGGGCACCACTGTGAGAGATAGTACTGCTCCTGAGATATTTTATCCAATTTATTAGAAAAAGTTACCTTTTCAACAGTAAAAGTTAATTAAAATGTTTATTCTTACTTATTGAACCTGAGAAATTGTTATCCAAGAAATCTCAAGCAAATTAAAGACGTTATAAGGTGTGAAGTGAAAACCCGCCAAAACATTGTGTTTGTGTATAGAACTTGCACATATTTTACTTCCAAAGAAAAAAACGTTCAAGACCATTAAAGTCAAACGAAAATAGATACTTAAGGACCAAAAGGTATTCAATTTCTTCATTTGGTGATAATAACCTAAAAAATAACATTTTTTTTTTCCACTCATCTACCTCTATTTTATTGGCTTTAAAATTAGTACAGCCATCTAGTATCTGGCGACATCACTATCACTGCCAAGATATTGACCTATAAGCAAATAGAGACGTTACCCAATATTATAGCAGACACTACCAGTGTCCGACGCTAGAGGGCGCTGTTTCACAATCCTGAGCAATATTTGATAAAACTATAAAGATACACCAGATGGCGTCAACCGATGTGTGTGCTGGTTGCCATCAGAAACTACCAAAGCGCGAATATCTTACTTGTACGCTATGTAAGTTATCCTATGACCTGGAATGCGCTAACGTGTCTAGTAAAAGATTTTATAATAGTATGAGTGCAGAAAATAAAAAAACATGGAAATGCCAAGCCTGCTATTGCAGTCTCCCGAAAAGCGACAACACTAACACCCCTATACGTCCTCGTGATCGGGAAAAATTAGAACTGTCTCCACCTGATAATACAAATGTCACAATAAGGAATAAAACAATGAACCAACTGAGCATTAATACAAGTACAGATGATACAAGTTTAATCGGAGATACAATTAATAATGAAAATAGCCTAATGATACAAAATTTAAGTGAAATAATACACCAACGCTTACGAGAAAATAACACATCGATAATACTAGAGTTGAAAAATACTATCCAACAAGAAATTCATAGCGCTATCTCTAAATTTAAAGAAGACATACAACAGCAAATTACCAAATTATTCGAACAAAATGACATCAGAAGAAAAGAAATAGAATGTTTAAATACAAAAATCAAAGGTATTTCTGAAGAAAACGAAAAATTAAAAAAGGAAATGAAAAGAATCGAAAATAGAATAAACCCAGAAAATAAAATAAATTTAGAAAATGAATCCTCATGTGAAATAAAAAAGAAAAAAATAGTTTTATACGGATTACCCGAATATCACAATGAACCTGAGTGCGAAATCTATAACAGGCTTACCGATATTTTTTACAACATAATAGAGATTGATGTGACAGGCTACGTAGAAGATGCCTACAGGATCGGTAAAAAGAATAATAAAAATCGACCACTGGTGGTAGAATTTATCAGCAAGCGACTGACAAAACTCCTACTTGAAAATAAAAACTACTTTAAAGGTACCGGATTGTTTATAAGCGAATTCATGGATACAAATGAACAGAAGGAAAATAGGAAGATGAGGAATGAAATGTTCGAGGCTAGAAAGAAAGGATATTACGCAGTTATTATAAATAAACAACTATATATAGATGGCAAAAAAGTTACTAAAGAAGAAGACAATTTTACTCTCAAGGATAACAAAGCAAACAATATTAACAACGAACAAAAAAATACAGAATCAAGGAAGCACGGAAATGAAGAACAAGTTAATCAGTTATTTCGGTCACACAGATGCACCTTTTAAAGTACTCTTTCAGAATATACAAAGTATTTATAATAAACAAGACATACTCGAAGCATTTCTGGAGCAAAACACTAATTATCAAGCACTATGTATATCTGAAACTTGGTTATCTCCGGAAAAATTAAATATGATTCAGGTACACAACTATAAAGTAGCAGCATCTTACTGCAGGACGCTTCGCACTGGAGGTGGAGTTTGCATTCTGGTAAAAGATCACATAGAATACATAGAAAGAAAGGAAATATCTGACATGTCAATAGAGTATGCCTTGGAAATTTGTGCAATAGAACTTATAAAGGAAAATATTTTATTATTAAATCTTTATTTTAATGGAAAGAAGGAAGACATATTTTATGAACAATTACAAAATATCCTTAACTATATAACGAAAAAATTCTCTAAATATAAAATAATTCTAGGAGGAGACTTCAACATAAATACACTACAAAATAATACCAAAACAAATAAACTCTTACATTTTATGTTAGAATATAAATTAAAACATCTAATTAACAATCCTACTCGAATCTCGAAAACTACTGCCACATGTCTAGATCAAATTTTTATCAACTTTCAAGAAAATAATATTTTTGTTACGACTGAAGATTTTGGTCTTTCAGACCATATGGGTAATATAATTCATTTAAAAGTACCTACTCAAAATAAGCACATAAAATGGTATACTGAAAAAAGAAAGTTCAATTTAACAAATATAAATAAATATAGAGTACATCTTAATTCAATCGACTGGTCAAACTTACTAAGAAACGACAAAGATGTAAATTATAACTATAATATATTTCATCAAAACTTGCAAACTATCCTAAACGATTGTATACCTAAAAAAAGAATAACAATAAAACATAAATATAAAAAATATTGGCTCACAACAGGAATAAAGAAATCATGCTACAATAAAAGATTACTGAAAATCCTCACCATAAAGTCGAACAATAACGCAATATTGTCTAACTATTATAAGAAATACGAAAAAACTTTAAAAAAAGCAGTCATAACATCAAAAAAATTACATTACATTAACAAAATAAAACATTCTAGTAATAAAGTAAAAACGATGTGGCATATCATTCGCGAACGTACAAATAAAGTTAACTTAAAAATAAAGAAAAATATAAAACTGCAAATCAATAATGAAATAATCACAAATCCAAAACGAGTGGCTGACATCTTCAATAAATACTTTTCATCTGTTGGAGAGACCTTCCACCCGCAATCAAGAGGACTCCCTGTTCTTCACCCATCTGTGAATTCAATATTTATAAATCATATCGAGTTCAGTGAAATTAACAAAATATTAAAACAATTAAAGAATAAAACGAGCCATGGCATTGACGATCTTCCCCCAATGTTATTTAAACACTGTGCAAACGAGTTAACATATCCATTGTGGTTTTTAATTAATCAATCCATTAATGAAGGCATTTTCCCGGACCAACTAAAGCATTCTCTTATCAAGCCAATCCACAAGAAAAATATAAAAACGGATCCAACTAATTACCGCCCCATAGCTCTACTACCCACATCATCAAAAATATACGAAAAAGTAATTCATGACCGCATCTATAGATTTTGTGAAAAATATAACATTTTAAGTGAGTGTCAGAACGGATTTCGTAAAAATAAATCAACTATATTTGCAGTTTTCAAGTATATACAGGAAATACACAATATAATTAATGAGAAGAAATATGCCATCGGCATATTAATAGATATGACCAAAGCCTACGATAAAGTGCAGTATAATATTCTATTAAATAAAATTATACGATATAGGGATTCGAGGTGCAAGTCATAATTGGTTAAAATCATACCTTTATAATAGAAAACAAACAATAGAAATAGAACACTTTAATTTACAAACCAAAACCATCGAAAAAATAAGATCTGACACTATACCTGTAAATGCTTCAATACCCCAGGGCAGCGTCTTGGGGTGTCTGTTATTCTTAATCTACATTAATGATTTTGCTGAAGCCTTAAATGAATACTGTGTTATGTTTGCAGACGATATATCTATACTTATAGCTAGCAATAACCCAACACATCTTAACGAAAAACTCACCACTATTCTCAATAAAACAAAAGACTGGCTGGCAGAACATAATCTACAAATAAACTTATCTAAAACAGAAGTAATGTCTTTCCACCCTCACCAAAAACAACGATTAAACTTAAATTTCAAATCAAATTTCGACGACAAAGACTTTGAATTCAAAAATGTAAATCAACACACTCTATTAGGTCTTATTATTGATACCAATGTAAACTGGAAGCAACATATCACTAAAATACACCGTAAATTAAGCAGTTTTTCATATGCATTAAAAGAAATAAAAAAAACCACAGACATACCGACTGCGATAACCACCTACTACGCCTACGCATACGCGTGGCTCAGTTACGGCGTCATCTTGTGGGGAAGTAGCACGGATGCGCCTACTTTATTAACCATGCAAAAAAAACTAATCCGAATTATAGCCAACATAGAAAGCACCGATAGTTGTAGACCATATTTTGCAAAATTTAAAATCCTGACCCTTCCCTGCATCTATATCTACGAAATATGTAAATTTGTTCGCAAATACCCCACCCTATTCACTAAAAGAGATGACAATATTACAAAACATAAACTCCGCCCCAGAAATAAATTAGCACTACCAAATTCAATTATTAAACACCACTCTTCGAGCCCATTATCAATGTCAATAAAATTGTACAATAATTTACCGGATTATCTAAAAAACATAAAACATGATAATAACTTTTTAAAAGATCTCAAAAGTATATTATTAAAAAAATGTTATTATAATATAAAAGAATATTTAGATGATAAAAATATTCAATAGAATTAAAGGAATAATTATTATAAATTAAAGCGATAATGCAACTAAACTAATATATTACCACAGAATAAATAGATATTACTTACAAACAGACAAATATATATATATATATATATATATATATATATATATATATATATATATACATACTTTATATATTACAGAACATAATGCTATAAAAACTGAATAATATTAAAAAACAATTTAATACATAATAATTAATAAATACTTAATTAATAATGTTTTCTTTTTGATCAATGGTGTTCCTCCTCTCCATTTTTGTTGTGCCCGACAGGGTTCACAGTGATCTATTGTGTATACCTATCTTTAAGATCTTATAATGTACACTGTGAAATGCAAATAAAATATTGAGTATTGAGTATTGAGCATATGTGTCTGACACTATCAGCAAAGATGTCAATGTGACTACACTGAGTGAGTATGTCCCCAATCAGACGAAGTGCGCGAACAGTCGGTGCGTTACCGGCGTGCATAAATTCGGCGTAATAAATTCTCAGTGTCAGCCCGGACTCTGGAAGTTGGCCGGTCTTGTGTAACCCCCGTGCCTCGGAAAGCACTTTAAGCTGTTGGTCCTGTACCCTATCCCTCTTCGGTCGTGTCACACTAGTGCCCCATCGAATAGTGAGGGTAAGGGAAAAGAGAGTGCACTTGTGTTCGCGCACACACTTAAGCACTATAATATATCCTGCGTAAGTGGCTGATCGTCGAGATTGGCCGCTTTAGCCGAAATCATCGTCATCGTCAGCCCATTTAAGTCCCCACTGCTGGGGCACGGGCCTCCCTCAATCACATGAGGGGTAATTGCCATACTCACCACGCTTGGCAGACGGGTTGGCGAGGGTTTTGATATAAATGCAGAGTTTTCCTTCTCTGGGTGCTGATGATCATGCCAGCAGCTTTACCTTAGTCGCCTTTTACGACACCTCGGTAAGAGCGAGGGTGGCCTATTTTACTCTGCCGGGGACCACACGTTAGTGCCGTAGCCGAAATCGGTTGGAGGATATTATTATTATTATAATTGTGAAGGGATTCTATGTTCTACTACTATACCAATGAAGATATGACGTAAACCTATCAGCGTAGGTAGACAGTACCTAAGTAAATAGACGAAATCATTCAAATCTAAGAATCCATTAGACGTCTCAAAACCCCCCGCTTATTTCCTTAACACGTTAGCTGCGGCACCAATTTTTGCATACTTTCCGTTCCTGCGGCACGAGGTTTAATCGGCCCGCACCGTGACCAGACGTTAGGGCGACACGCGGTCTATTAGACCCCACCTCCTTTTACAGACTAAAATCCATTTTCTGGCGCGAAATCAAAGATAAATGAGAATTTTGGTCCTTATTGATATAGACAGTGAATTGATGAACCCTAATCCACCGTCGCCCCGGGATCGGATAACTAGTTTAGGAATTATTAGGAAAACAAAATATGGGATCTAATACACCTCGTAACGCACTGACATAGGGCAAATTTTCGCTGCGATTAGTGATGGGAAAAATAATATCGACGTTTTTAAACTGTCTTAACTACGCAACGACTTGACCGATTTTGATCAATTATATCTCATTAGATCGTTTTAAGGGCAAAACCTGGCAAAACAACACAAAGCTATCAAATATTTAAATAATCTAAATTGTGCTTGAAGGCGCCATAAAGAAAAAAAAGCCGGCCAAGTGGGAGTCGGACTCGCGCACGAAGCGTTCCATTCTATACCATTAAGAGGCACCTATTACAGACTTATTATTGGAAAATAATGGATTACGGTTTATGCATAAGGTTTATCTTTCTATTTGTATATGAAAATCTTAATGCGGTTCACAGAATAGAAAAGAAAGGCAACCAGAAGTAGAAAAGAAACTGTCCTATTTATTCTGCCTCGGGCTTTAAAAATACACTTATTAGAACTTGAATTAACATTAAAAAATCAGTATCAATATACTTTTTTTTATAAAAATGTCAATATAGTACTTATTTATGAGTGTTTTTCATTGAAACAGGGTTGACAATAAGATTTTTTGCACTGAGTGCACTGAGTCAAAATCTTTTTAGATTTTTTATCAGCTTCACGAGATGGTAAAAATGTGCGTAGTTTTTGGTAACAACCAACACATCTTCTCCTTTTTTCACCCTTTTCGAGTATACTTAAGTAATCATATCTTACACTTACTTTAGGTACATACATAGCTACCAAGATAAGAAAAAACTAGGTACTTACTGAAGATTTTTTCATTAAAAACTTACCTGTTTTGGCTCTGTTTCTGGGTTTTTTTTAATTAACTTCTTCCGACATCGTTTAGACATGTTCGGCGCTGTAAAAGGACGTGCTCTCCAATCGACGTGATGCACAACACTAGTCGCGGGAAGCTCGCGTTGAGTGCGGTACGAGGTCGGGGGGTATATGGGACGTTTTAGCCTCGTTCCGCACTGCTTTAAAATTATATTAATTCAGTGCGGCACGAGGCCTAAGACATCCGGTACCAAGGTAGGTACACCACCGAGTCCGGAACCATTAGTGATCTCAAATATATATTTATCTCTTTCCTACACTGGACCAAACCAAAGTTATGCCATTCGCACGACAGAGAAATTCACTTTTTTGCTTGCCGCACCACAGGGAAGTTGCATTAGGGGTGATTTAGGCCTCGCTTCGCACTTAACGTGTTAAGGTTAAAACAAGCTACATTTTACATCAAACGGCTCTCCCTAGGGATTACTATTAAGTGGCCATTTACAAATTTCTTCGGAGAAATATTTCTGAATTACAAGGAACATAAGCCAGTATTTATGTAGCAGTAAACAGAACTATAACTGGGCTAATATTAATAAAAGCGCGACAGTAAAATACAGTAGGATGAAATGTAATAAAATAAGTAACATCAGTCGATATTGGTAGGCTCGGTTTGCTATTTGCGGTTGTCGTTATATTTAGAGTATGTTTATATATTTGATTGGATTAAAGAAATAATATTAAATATTCAACGTTTCGCGTGAGAAACCCAAACGTGTAACTAGGAGTCGCTTAAGGTGACGGGTAGAGCACACTAGTGACGCCAATCGATTTTAATTTTTAGCTACTAAACCGGATCTATTTTAAACAAATTCGGGTTTACTACCTCTCGGCAAATACTTATGCTATTTATTAAATAACCATGCACAAATGTTGGGTCCAACGCATACGCGAAAAATTGATTCACGCTAATAGTGGCCGCTTTTGGCGGTAATCAATTTCTCGCGTACATAAACAATTTGTGCATGGTTATTTATTAAAGAGTATAAATGTTTGCCGAGAGGTTGTAGCCCGGAAATTGTTTAAAATAGAATAGATCTGGTTTAGTAGCTTACAATTCAAAACGAATGGTGTCGCTAGTTACCCGTCGCCTTAATTGTAATTACCAGATATCCTAAACCCATGGTCGAAGCGTACCCCGGGCTCCAAAGCAACAGCTTTGGACACCAGTGGGAACATACGCTGGGGTTTGCTTGAGTTCGCGAGTTCAGTTCCTGAGTTGGGTCAAAATTTGTACCTGAGTTTTTTGTCCGGAGTCTAGAAGTTAGGGATCTTGTATCCCCGTGTCTGTGATCCTTCTCTTTCTCTCGCTGGTGTTTTGTATAAGAGATTAGTATGTTTGAAAGACTATACAAACAGTTATAGGTACGTCGTAGGCGATCAAATATATCATAAAAAAAATCCAGAATAGTTTCAAATAGGATTATTGCACAGTTTTTATCCTGTAAAACTCTGTCACAATCTTCAAGTTCTGTAGATTTTACACAAATATCTCGTAGCATAAAAAGCGGCATTTTTCAGCCCCTGGCAGAACTGGCCACATCCATGTCATCAATCTCGCCCGCGGATATGTTCTGCCATTAATTACGGGCGAGCGCTAGCAGACGCGGGCCTTTCCGCGGGCCGGAATTCAATTCCCGGTCCGGCCAATTCAACAGGGGATTTCTGGGTCATTTCGCTTCCGGGGCTTGGGAGCGTTTTTAAGATATAATGCATTTTTTTACGTGGGCTTCTCGTCCAGGACAAAACGTTTTGGGTTGAAATGTATGGCAGCGCATTTGTGACTCCGGTGGTGAAGCCAGGCGTCCAAATCAAGCCGGACATCGGACATCAGTCAGGCACGCGAAAACGACCCTAACTCCCCTAGATTACGGGTGGGTCCCGTATACGGATTTTTTCCCGTATACAATTTATCCTGTTTTACATATGTTTTACATATGGATTAAGGCGGCCATATGTAAAACTGGATAAATTGGTAAAATATACTTTAGACATAGTCAAGTTATTTGGTTGCGTGTTTGGCACGATTTGACGGATTTTTTTTTATTTATTTATTTATTAAACAAACAACATTTACATTACAGTACAGTAGTCCCGCAAAGATATTTGTATTGCTTGTCTGCAATATATTAAATTATGTTGATATTGTTAGGCTTTTAAAATTTGAACTTTTTTTGCATTTGTTACGTGTTGGCTGCCAGAAAGGACTGCATCCCCCCACTTTATGTATATACAAGAGTAAAACTAAACTTTTGGGTGTCGGCCTTTTTTAGATCTGTTGGATTGTTCTGATATTACCATCAAGTGATCCGCGTGCTCGTCTATCACCATAGACCGTAAGATTAGATAATATCGTACAGCATATTAGGTTGTAACCCTATGTCAAAATTCCTCAATTGATATTGGACCGATCATTGGAAATAACTATTCTAGTTATTTACGAGAATTCTCATCATTTCAGCCAATGGACGTCCACTGCTGGACATAGGCCTCCCCCAATGTTCTCCACACAGATCGGTCCTGTGCCTCCCGCATCCAATGGATTCCCGCGATCTTCACCAGATCGTCGGTCCATCTTGTAGGAGGCCTGCCACGGCTGCGAGTTCCTGTACGTGGCCTCCACTCGAGGACCTTTCCGCCCCAACGGCCGTCTGTTCTCCTCGCTATGTGCCCTGCCCATTGCCACTTAAGGCATGCAATCCTTTGGGCTACGTCTGTGACCTTAGTTCTCCTGCGGATCTCATCATTTCTGATACGATCACGCAGGGAGACCCCGAGCATAGCCCTCTCCATTGCTCTCTGGGTGACTTTGAGCCTCCTTAATCGGCACATTGTAAGCGGCCACGTTTCGGTTCCGTATGTCATCACTGGCAACACACACGCATTAAAGACTTTCGTCTTGAGACACTGCGGTAGATCTGCCGAAAATATGCTGCGTAGCTTCCCGAACGCTGCCCAGCCGAGTTGGATTCGTCGATCGACCTCTTTCTGGAAGTTGGCCTTACCAAGCTGGACTTTTTGTCCGAGGTAGATGTACTCATCTACAACTTCCAGTGTAGAGCTTCCAACCTTTACTAGAGTGGGTACGACATGGGAGTTCGACATAATTTTCGTCTTGTCCATGTTCATTTTCAGACCCACTTGTTGGGAGACTCTATTGAGGTCGTCGAGCATTTTGCCTAAGTCTTCCAAGGTCTCAGCCATGACTACGATATCATCAGCGAATCGAAGGTGCGTCATGTACTCGCCATTTATATTGATGCCAAGTCCATCCCAGTCCAGAAGTTTAAACACGTCCTCCAACAGTGTGGTGAACAGTTTCGGCGATATAACGTCGCCCTGTCTCACACCTCGCCGGAGAGGTATGGGTTTTGATTCCTGGTCCTGAAGACGGACTGACATTATGGCGTTTTCGTACAATGACTGCAACACTTGTATGTATCGGTAGTCTATTCGGCACCTTTGGAGAGACTGTAGCACGGCCCAGGTCTCGACAGAGTCGAAGGCTTTCTCATAGTCCACAAACGCTAAGCATAATGGCAGATTATACTCTTCGGTCTTCTGTATAACCTGCCGCAGCGTATGTATGTGGTCTATGGTGCTAAAGCCTTTTCGGAATCCAGCTTGTTCGGGAGGCTGGAAGTCGTCGAACCTGCGTACGAGACGATTCGTCATAACTCTCGAAAACAGCTTATATATGTGACTCAGCAGCGTGATAGGCCTGTAATTCTTCAATTGGGATTTGTCACCCTTTTTGAAGAAGAGCCTCACCACGCCAGAGTGCCACGCTTTGGGTGTCTTTCCCTCAGTGATGATGGAGTTGAAAAGCCTCTGAAGGGCTTTCAGGACAGGTCGTCCACCTGCTTTCAGAAGCTCCGCTGTGACTCCATCATCACCCGGTGCCTTACCGTTCTTAAGCTGTTTGAGAGCTATGCTAATCTCGTATAGGCTAACGTCCGGGATATCTTCGGTGTAGTGCCGGGTTAATTTGGCTCTTCGCTCAACAGCTTGAATGACAGGTGCGCGTGATGTCGCGTAAAGCTGTCCATAAAAGTTTTCGATCTCAGCCAAAAGTTCTGGGCGTGACGTGACGATTCTGCCATCCTCTGTTTTCAGCTTGGTCAGCAAGCTCTCTCCAATAGCCAGGTCTCTGGTGAACACTTTGGAGCCTTTGTTCCGGTCTATAGCCTCTTTAATACGTTCCGTATTAAATCGGCGTATGTCCCGGGTCAGGCACTTGGAGATGCGCTTGCTGAGCTGCCGTCGTTGACGAGCTTCATCAGAGGTTTGCAGAACCATTTTCCGCCTTTCCTCCATTAACTTAAAAGTTGGCTCCGAGATTTTACTGGCTTTTTTCGTACGGCTAGGTCTGAAGACCTTTGCACCCGCCGTAAGAACAGCTTTCACGAGCCTGTCATTATATATGTCCACGTCTGAGCAGCTCTCTAGGCAATCGAAGCGATTTTCCAGCTCGAGTTGAAAGCTCTCGGGGTTTTGAATCTGGATGGCTACAGGGCGGAGCGTAGATTTTATCAGTCGATACCTTTCGGATGTAACATGTAGATTCAAAGTGCCTCTTACCATTCGGTGATCACTTCCAGTGTTCACTGAATTGATCACTGAGACATCATTGAATATCCGGGTCTTGGTAGACATGATGAAGTCAATCTCATTTTTTGTAACGCCATCCGGACTTTCCCAGGTCCACTTACGATGCAGCCGTTTTTTAAAGAAGGAGTTCATCATGTAGAGTCCCTCCCTCTCCATGTACTCGGCTAGCATTTGACCTCGGTGGTTCCGGATTCCAGATCCAAATTGCCCCACTTTCGACTCCTCATCGGCCTTTTTGCCTAGCCTTGCGTTAAAATCTCCCATGACGACAGTGTAGTGAGTATTGGAAGTATGTATTGCCCGAGAGATATCCTCATACATTTCTTCCACTTCCTCGTCAGGGTGTGTCGAGGTCGGGGCGTATACCTGTATTACCTTTAGCGAATACCGTTTGGTAATTCTGAGTGTGAGGTACGCCACCCTATTCGACACACTTCCGATTTGTACAATGCTGTTCACGAGAGACTTGTGGACAATAAACCCGACTCCACCTTTGGACAGATCTTCGCCCTCCCGGAAATAAAGCAGGTTCCCGGATTTAAGGATCATCGTATCCTCGCCCTGTCGTCGGACTTCGGATAATCCTACGATACTCCAGCGAATTCTGCTCAATTCTTCCTCTAGTTCCAGCAGCTTCTCTTCGGTCCGCAGTGTGCGTGTGTTGTATGTTGCCAGGGCCAAGGTCGTTTGACGGTGTGTTTTCGCCACCCGGGGATTCTTGGCACCCCTGGTTCCGGCGCCTCGCCCGCTTCCGTCGTCGCTGGCTCGGCCTCCGGTACCGCCGGGCACTTGGGGCCTTGTATTAGTTTTACTAAACATAGGGGGGGTTTGGGCCTACACCCACCACGCTGGCCCAGTGCGGGTTGGTGGGGAACGCCAGAGCCTCGTCTGTTGTGCAGCAGGGTGCGCCACGTGCAGGTGAGGTTGACTTAGGCCCCGTTAGATGTTGAGCGGGACCCCTTACACCCCACGACACGAGAATTCACGAGAATTCTACCATGTACCTTATTTTTGAGTTTCCGATATTTCGGCACTGTTGCAAGCGCCACGGAGTAACTTCAATTATAGTATTTTTTTTATGATATAGGTGGCAGGTAAGCGATTACCGCCGCCCATGGACACCTGCAACACCAGTGTAATATCGGAAACTCAAAAATAAGGTACATGGTAGAAATCTCGTAAATAACTATTGTAATGTTAGTTACCATGAAAGTTTAAAACAATATATTGGACCGAACGTGTTTGGAATTTGTGTTCCAACCGTGCACCGTAACTAGACTGAGTATTTTCATAGAAAGCCATACTTGAATAACCGCAGGAAGCCTTTAGTACTGGGATGGGGTTCTGGGTGACGTTCTTTCTATAACGCACCCGTAAAGAGATGCATCAAAGCTACGTCAAAGCCCATTGGATCTCTTTCAAACTCTGTGACGTTTTCTCCGAAAAAGGCACATTCCGTTTTTCTCATTCCATGGTTTGAAATTGACTCAACAACTTTGAAATAGCCCAAAGGATTGCATGCCTCAAGTGGCAATGGACAGGGCACATAGCAATGAGAACAGACGCCCGTTAGGGCGGAAAGGTCCTCGAGTGGAGGCCACGTACAGGAAGTCGCAGCCGTGGCCCCCCACAAAGTGTACCGACGATCTGGTGAAGATCACGGGAATCCATTGGATGCGGGCGGCACAGGACCGATCTGAGTGGAGAACATTGGGGAAGGCCTATAATAATTTAATAATTTATTTATTACTTTCTATTAAGTAATAATAATTCTCACAACATCTCATACGTTGACCTGATTCCGTACTAAGTAGCTTAAGCACTTGTGTTACAGATATCAGACAACAGAGGAACACAAATATATACTTAAATACATATATTACACCCAGACACTGAACAAACACAATTGTTCATCGCACGAATGTTTGTCCAGGGTGGGGATCGAACCCACGACCTTTGGCGTAAGAGGCAGGGTCACTACTAATTGCGCCATCCGGTCAGTCAAGGCCTATGTCCAGCAGTGGACGTCTATTGGCTGAAATGATGATGAAAGAACTTTGACAGCTGTGTATATTTTAATACACGGATATGCGTACAAATGGCTATTAACAGTCACATATTTTTTTATCATCCAATCACTATCGCTTCTCAGCTATTGGTATCGTTTGGGCTCAACGACATAAACCCCATCGCCTCCCCGGCTCAGTGTCCGGCACACCAATCAATCTGCGCAGGCGCCATCAATTACGGTGAATCTCAGCCGGCGCCTCCAGGTGCTCAAGTAAACAACACTTCATCTTTCTCAGCCATTAGAATTGCATCGTTAGAGAGATTTGTGCCTGGTGACTAGGGCGTTTACTATCCTATGAGTTATACCTACTAAGTAATAATAACTATGCTATGTCAGGCCAAAATGTGTACCTGAGTTTTTCTGTTAAGAAATTCTCAGTGTCAGCCCGGGGTCTGTAAGTTGGCGGTCTTATACCCCCCCCGTGCCTCGGAAAACACGTTAAGCCGTTGGTCCTGCGCCCGATCCCTCTCGGTCGTGTCACACTGGTGTCCTATTGGAATATTAGGGCAAGGGAATAGAGAGTGCACTTTTGTTTGAGCACTATAATATATCCTGTTGGAGGATACTATCATGTTATTATTTACTATGCTATACATGTATATTAATCGAAAACTATTTTGTCAATCACATAAACTACTTACCTACTACATATTGTGATCACTTGTTACATAGCTGATATTTTTATAGCAATCTTTTACAATAACGCACAGTACACACGTAGGTTTTCAACAGCTCAGATGTCGAAAACCTACTCAACTTAGTAACGCGTTCAGTCTGATTCGGATTGTGGAAGATGTGGATTCGAGTCCCGCCTGAATACGAGATGAAATTTTTAAGTGCGTTATTCACTTGTTACATGTTTTAAATAGTTAACCTAATATTTAAAACATATAACAAGTGAATAACGCACTTAAAATTTAACTTGTAAACTATGTTGTTACATGTTCCATAAGTATTAATGTTAATACAAGTTTTCAGAATAATGTTTGTTTCCCTTAAAAACAATAAATAAATAAATTGTAACTATAGTAGAAGGTATAAGGAGTACTAAATGAGATTTATAAAAATAGTTAAAGTTAAGCTTTTATCATAAAGAAAATATATCGGATAAATAAAAGAATTTCTTTCAATTTATATATTTATTTTTTTCTTTGAATAAAATAAACATTATGAGATAAACCGAAGCAGACCAGTCCCCAAAGGTGGCACCTGTTCACAAGTATGACGTATGTGTCAGCCATCATTTCACTCAACCATATTAGAGGGAATGTAATGACCCGCCACATAGCGCCACCACCTCAGAGACATTTGAGTGAGCATGACTACTTAGGTTCCCCTCATAGGTCACAAAGAGTAGTAGTTAATTAATCCAATACTAATGTTTATTGCAGGACGAGGTGTACAATAGTAGGTGATTAGCATCTTGTCAATTATTGAATCATCATCATCATCATCGTGAGCCCATATAAGTCCCCACTGCTGGGGCACGGGCCTCCCTCAATCACATGAGGGGTAATTGCCATACTCACCACGCTTGGCAGACGGGTTGGCGAGGGTTTTGATATAAATACAGAGTTTTCCTTCTCTGGGTGCTGATGATCATGCCAGCAGCTTTACCTTAGTCGCCTTTTACGACACCTCGGTAAGAGTGACGGTGGCCTATTCTACTCTGCCGGGACCACGCGGCAATTTTTGAATAATCTATACTAAATATGTAAATTAATTTGTATACAATAATAAATGTTGCTAGGCAGTTATTATTGTATCCAAATTGGACCATGGTATGGAAAGTCTAGTAATTGGGTACAACGAAACGACCGCCCTCAGACTTCCGACTTTCGCAACCCTTAGTAGACAGGGGAACCAGACCATCTGGATCATGGTTATACGTTCAGAATAATTTCCGAAACGTGTAGGTTTACTCAAGATATTTTCCTTCACAACCGATCTGGTGGTAGAAATACGCACATAGATTTGAGAAATCCAGAGCTGCGTGCTCAGACTCGAACCTACGCCCCCAGTTTAGGAGGTGCTCGTTCTTATCCATTACCATTGCCCTCGCATCGGCACTTCACTACGACCTACATTATCTGTGGTGGCATTCCGCCGTAATTTAGTAAAGAGTCCCTGAACAAATTGTATCAATGATCCAAGTTCAGAACGTGATCGGCACGCGAAAATGACCCTAACTACCCCGGCTTACGGGACCCGCCGTCATATGTAAATTTGCAGGATAAAACGGTAAAATATACTTTAGCCTTCTATTACAGCTAATGGGCAATACTTTGGACCATTTTAGGGGTATTGTCTATGTAATGGGATAAAAGTTAGAAGATTATTAGAGGTTTCCGACTGTAATATCTACCCGAAACTAACAACTAAGTAACTGTCTGTTCAGGCAGAATTAAGCAAGCACAAATGGCTCGGGTTTTAATATAAAAGACCAGATTGTTGATAGGGTTTTGTGAACGTTTTGATATTTAACCTACAGGCGAGCAAGCGGGTCACATAACGGCAAGTTATCACCACGGCCGCCTATGAACACCTGCGAAATTCGAGATTGAAACACCTATGAATGAAGATTCGAAACACCTATGAACGATGCGTTATAAACGTGTACTTCACTTTCACTTCATTTTAAAAACCACAAACTAAAAAGTGTAATAGAACCTGTCATCATACACTTTAAATTAGTTTTTATAGCAGTACACTCGAGAAAAGGTGTTACCGAAGTCGGCGCCCAATACTATCTTGTAATACTTCATTCAATTATTCAACGGGGATTAGGCGCCGACTTCAATAACACCTTTTCTCGAGTGTAACTGTTATAAAATGTTATTTAAAGTATATGAGGTGTTATTTAAAGTGTATGAAGTGTTAAAAAGGTTATTTTACACTTTTTAGTTCGTGGTTTTTGAAGGCGGTTTTTTTTCGTAGAAATTTTTTTTTCATGCTTTTTAGTGTTTTATTTTTCGGTACCCGGTCGGAGAAATCGGTGAACATACATAAAAAATATTTAAAAAACATACAGAACATAGAACCTCCTCCTTTTTTGAAGTCGGTAAAAATAAAAGCACACAATTATCTTTTAGAAAACTCAATGATACGTGAGTCGGTTGGTGCACTATTATTATATCTGTGGTTGGTGCTCTCCAAAAAGACATTTATTGCAAATGTTGGTATATACGGTTCGTATGTATGGTTACATAAGTCTTATAAATAACAGAGTTCCATAACATGACCCCGGTAGGGCGTTGCAAAAGTATGCATTTTAATTACATTTTAAGATTTAACTGTCTCACTGCCACACTCAGAGTCCTTGATTAACTAGGTTGGCTACTTAAGAAAAAATATTGACACTTATTTTGATACGCATAAAGACTACCGATACTAAACTTAATGAACATAAGCTTCAATGACGTCTCTGCCATAAGATTGGTAACATGATTAAGGTTTTATTTATAGGTTCATAAGGTCACCAGGTCGTATCTGTTCGGGAACACCACCAGCTGCCTAGCTGGTACTGGTACTGTTATGTGGACAATATTGTGCGTACATCCACAAATCAGGGTAAAAAAATACAGTCAAATTTCTTCACTCGATTCTCACCTTAATGTCATACACGTTCGGTTCACTATAATGGATAATATTGATTGACAGTAACCTGTGTTAAAAAAAAATCAAAAATATCCTTATTTGCAAAGGCATGTATACATACGAGTACAGTGCTTCCCTTTAATATTGTGACGTCTTTGTGTATGTTTTGTTCTGTCTTGGTTTTAGATGGTGCTTGGTGATAAACTCAATTAAGATAAACATCAAAAGGATTTAACTCGCCACACCGGTCAATGACCATTAAATTAACGTGTCTCTTTGATCACTCGACATTGGCAGAGTTATTATGTGTTCGCCGTAGGCAACACAGCCATACATAGGAAAAAAAAAATAGAGTACAGTGCTTTCAAATCGTCATACATAATTATAAATATTTATTTGTAGTATGTATAGTAAGGTTGATACCTTACAATAGCTTATAGGCTGATGCCTATAAGCTGTCCAACAGCAAGTCAAAGGCCTCCATCATAGAATTCAAGTTATCGCTACTATGATGGGATTAGGCTTAATCATCACACTTGCCAAATGCGGATTGGTGATCACATTATAATAGCTGTGGTGATCACAAACCCGAGCTATGTTCGAAAAATTCGCAACATACTTTTCGCTCGACCCGGGAATCTTACCCAAGACCCCGAGATCACAGCCCGGTACTTAAACCACTAGACCAACAGGTACTTATGTATAATATCAATGTAATTACACATGTATGTCGATAGATAAAATTTACTGAGAAATTAATAAACATGTGATTTTACCACAGGAATCAGAATGTTCCAAATAAAAAAACCTCTTTTCTTGTACCCGTTGTAAGAGAATCCCTACAGAATCCATGAATCGCTGGAGATGAACTTAGACTGAATGCAATCTCGTCAGTTTAGTTGCACTGCAGTTAGCACTATGGTTAGGGTTGTTGGGCATCTGGCTAAAGCCGGACATAGCTAGGTTTATGACTTGCGTGTCCGGACAAATTAAACGATGATATTGAAAGGCTACTATGGAGCGAAATATCTCCCCCTCACTTCTCTCCTGATCAATTTATTGATTAGACAGATAATTTATTGATTGAACAGGTTTTTTCATTTTGTCAGACATATGTAGATTTTTTTTCGTTACTGAATGCTGGATTATCCTACTAATTTAATTGTACTGTCCGGCTAAAGTAGTCGGATGGTCCGCCTAAACAAGTAGCGTTCTCCGACTAAACTAGCCAGATTGTTCGGCATAACTACTTGTATTGTTCGGATAAACTAGTTGGATTGTCCGGAAAAACTAGTTGGTTTATCCGGCTAAACTAATTGGATAGTCCGGCTAAATTAGTTGGATTGTCCAGCTTTGTTAGTTGGACTGTCCGGTTTAGCTAATTGGATTGTCCGTCTGAACTAGTAAACAATCCAGTACTAGTAATCAATCCAACTGGATCTGACCTCGTTGGATAACAATACAACTAGATTATCCGGAAAAACTGGTCGAGTTGTCAAGCGAAACTAGTTGGATTTACCGGAAAACCTAGTTGAGTTTTCCAGCTTAAGTTAGATTGACCAGATACACTCGTTAGATTGTCCGGCTAAACTAGTTGGATTGTCCGGCTCTTTGGTTGTAAGACCTAGCCGCCCTAGCGATGGTGCATAACGAATGGCTCGCTGGCACTGTGCTCATTAATCTCTGACTTCGACGAAAGTAAAGTTCTTGCTCGGATGACTTACCGCCACAGACTCGCTGTGAGTTATTAAATTAGAGGAGAAAAGATAAATTAATTCGTGGTTAAACTTTAGCAGATGTTTGTAGAAAGCAAATTGCTCTATGTCACCTGAGTTGGATTCGTTCCAAAAGTTAGTTTTTTACCAATGAAAAAGTTGAAATGTTCGTTGGGGCTTTTTTGAATGTGTTGATTTATTGTTATTTGTTATTAATTGCTTTCCTCAATCAAAAATAATTTAGCCTTTCGACGTCCACTGCTGAACGAAGGCTTCGCCCACATAGCGCTAATCGACCCAGACCCTAACCCTACTGCCTACTATACGAGTACCAGCCATCTTTGTTGTTAATCCTACCTATTACTAACTGTTTGTTTCATTAAATGGAATTACTTATTAGCACATTTAACTGAGCATGTTCTGTACTTTATAGATTTTAGGCATTGGCTGAAAATTCGAGTTAGCATTAGAAGTAGTAAAATAGCGCTACGCTACAGCCGGCCGAGCGCGTTATAGCCGCGTAATTCAGCCGCGGCCACAGAGCTGAACATGCGCCACAATGCAGTACAACAACATTCCGTGAAGTAATATGACTGAGCTGCCATATGGCCGGGTAACTCTTAATTCGGATTAGCAATAGTAGGAAATGCTAAGGGGCCCGCGCTCCAACGCCTGAATTTGTTATAAGTGGCACATGAGCAGATGAATCACCTAATTGTAAGCGATTGCTGTCGTCCATGAACACCAGTGGAATTACAACCTATTTTAATAGGTTTGTGAAACCCAGGGCATTATCACAGAATAAAGAAAGATTTTGCTACAGGCTCTGCGCTGGCTTAATCCAGCACTGCTAAGAATAGAACATACGCCGCTCTGCTCGCTCACTGTACCAACAGCATATGACTAAGAAAGAACTAATGATTACAGATGATTACAGCACAACGGTAAAGCCGGCACGGCAGCTGAGCGTTCAACTCCGAAACTTAGCCGCCGCCGAAGAGCAAAAGCCCAATATTGTCTTTTTTTTCCAATTATTACATGCCGGAATGTAGCGTTTTTATACAAGAGCAACTAAATAGTAAGCCATAGTTGCCACACATAGACGCAACACCATTGGAGTCAAATGAGTTGCCAATCTTTGCCCCTTCCCCCTTGAGTGAGCCTCTTTAACTCACTCGTCCAAACAGAGAGTTGAGAGAGGTTTTCTGAGAGGCCGACATGTCGTAAGTCACGGAACGTGACTCTTCCACGATCCTGCTGGCTTACCGTCATTGCTGCCACTGTGTCCCACGGCCGGCTGGACGCACGATAAATACAGCGCGTTTTTAGAGCCAGCCAGTAAAACACCGAACTTAGTGCCGCCGCACACAGCTGCATTTTAAATCGTACAACACAACCAGGACCGCTGATTGAGAGGGGCATTACTCGCACGAGCTCTGTTTATGGAGGAGACACCTATTACTGGACCGGGTTGCTGGAGAAGGAAAGGCTTGACTTGGGGAGAAATTTAATTTGATTAGGACTATGGTGGATCTTGGAATGTTCTTAACCTTTGGCACTGAATGGACCGGCTTGGCTGGAGTGGTACCACCGGCCTTACAGAAAACCGACAACAGACGACTCAGCCAAATGATACACTGTTCCGAAACTCTAATGTGCGTCCGAATGTCGAGTCCGAGTGAGCCGAATGATCCGAATGAGCAGAATGATCGAAATGAGCCGAATGATCCGAAGGAGCTGAATGATCGGAATGAGCCGAATGAGCGGGATGACCCAAATTCAGAGAGAAAAAGTAAGCTGTGGGCTGTCCGGGGTGAATAGGTAACCGTCTTTCCATGTATTACGCGGGGAAAAGAGATATATTGTGTAATTTGTTACGTTCTCGTCTGCAGATTAATAAGTACGATATTGCATTGATCCAAGACCCTTATATAAGAAAGGGAAGGATTAGTGGCTTGGGTGGAACGGGAGGTGTAATTTTTCATAACTGTACCATTAATGATATGAGGACTTGCGTCTACGTCAGGAATGGCATAGATGCAATGCCCTTATACAATTTCTGTTCTAGGGACCTTACGGCGGTTAAGGTCAACGTGCGGGAGAGCGGAGGGCAGGATACGGTTATTCTGACCTCTGCATACTTCGACTATACGGACAAGGAAGTTGTATCTGGCAGGATCAAGGACCTTGTTGAATATGGCAGCCGGGAGAACTTGGACCTAATCATGGGATGCGATGCCAACGCACACCACACGGTCTGGGGAAGCTCGGATGTAAATGTGAGGGGAGAGAAACTACTGGAATATGTGGTAAGCACTTCTTTGCACATTCTAAATAAAGGTAATAGGCCAACGTTCGTAGACTGCAGACGAGCGGAGGTAATTGACATCACGTTAGCCAATAATAGGGCCAGCTCGAAGATTGTTAATTGGCATATTTCTGATGAGATAACCTTATCTGATCATAATTATGTGTGCTTTGAGTACAGGACGCTGGTATCAGCTCCAGTGCTTCGTAAAAGGAATCCTAGGAACACAGACTGGAAAAGTTACAGGAGTGATCTGCGGGAAGTTCTCAAGGATTCTAAGGGTAAGCTCAATTCCTCACTAGACATAGAGCTTGCAGCAGACAATCTGGTGCGGGCTGTGAGCACAGCTTGGACCAACAACTGCCCTGAAAAGGATCTTAGGGCTAAAAAGGTACCATGGTGGACGCCAGAATTGGTCAAGCTGCGGCAGGAAACCAGAAGGGCGTTTAATAACGCCAGGTCAACAAAAGACTACGGGAGCTATGCACGATGTTTGACCAACTATAATAAAGCTGTGCGGAAAGCCAAACGTAAGGCCTGGAGAGAACACTGTGAATCCATCAACAGCATTCCAGAAGGAATGAGACTCTGCAAGGTAATCTCAACGGTAAAAGCGCACCCATTGACAACTGTCAAGGATGCCAACGGGCAGCGAACAGGATCAGGAAAGGAGACTCTAGCAGTAATGCTCAACACACACTTTCCAGATTGTATTGTGATAGATAAGGAACAGGAGGACCCGACAAGCTTGGTTGAAGAACAATACCGTACAACCAAAGCAGATTGGGATACTGCAAGGAAGGTGGTAGATGAGGGTAAGGTTGCATGGGCTTTGAACGGTTTTCGGCCGTTCAAATCACCTGGTCCTGACTCGATCTATCCCATTATACTTCAGCAGGGTGTTGGAATCTTAAATTCACACCTGTGTAGACTGTATAGGGCCTCCATTGCCTTTGGTTATATTCCGAAGACATGGAGACGAGTTAAGGTCATCTACATACCGAAACCAGGTAAAGTAGACTATGAGGAAGCTAAGGCATTTCGGCCAATTAGTCTCGAATCGTTCTTTTTGAAAACCCTGGAGAAGTTAGTAGACAGACATGTAAGGGAGGGAATGCTAAATAGACTTCCTCTCCACAGGCTACAGTGTGCCTATCAGAAAGGAAAATCCACTGAGACAGCATTGCACTATGTAGTAAGCAGAGCGGAACAAGCTTTAGAGAGCCAGGAAATATGCATTGGCGCATTCCTGGACATAGAGGGAGCATTCGATCGAACCACCTTTGATGCCATAAAAAAGGCATCGACAAATCATGGCATAGAACCAACTATTTGTAGGTGGACAGACAGCATGCTCAAGGGCAGAATAATTAGTTCTGAGTTAATGGGAGAAGAAATAAGAGCGATGACTACAAAAGGCTGCCCTCAAGGTGGGGTCCTTTCACCACTCCTATGGTGCCTAGTAGTTGATTCGCTCTTAGAACTACTAAACAAAGGTCCGTACTTAACGGTCGGATATGCGGATGATTTGGTGATACTTATTAATGGCAAATTCCCAGATACGGTATCTCATCTCATGCAAGGGGCCCTAAACATAGTGGAAGAATGGTGTGGAAGTAACCATTTATCCGTCAATGTAGGGAAAACAACTGTGGTGCCGTTCACTAGAAAGAGGGACCTGACGGGGTTAAGGGCTCTCTTTATGAATGGATCGCAGATACCATGGTCAACGGAGGTGAAGTATCTGGGTGTAATCTTAGATAAAGAACTGACGTGGAAACCTCATGTGGACAAGACCATAGAAAAGGCCCAAAGGGTCTTCAATATGATTCGTTCTACGTATGGGAGGACCTGGGGGATGAAGCCCAAGGTCATCAAATGGCTATACATGATGATGATAAGACCAATAATTACGTATGGAAGCATCGTCTGGTGGCCAAGGTCTAAACTAGAAACATGCAGGAAGGCGCTGTCAAAAGTGCAGCGACTAGCCTGTATGGCTGTCACGGGGGCGTTCACTACAACGCCAACGGCAGCGATGGAGGTCTTGCTGGATCTACCACCATTGCACATGATAGTTGAGGTAGAAGCCATGAAGGCACTAAATAGACTATCTGTGCATGGGCTATGGAGTGTCGACTTGCCTGTAACTCGACACACGAAATTGGAGATCTCCAGGGACCTCAGAGGAATATTAAGCATGGGTTGCGACAAAATGCAGCCATTGCACATATTCAAAAGGTACTTTAAAATCACGGTCCCTACAAGGGATGAATGGAGACAAGGTCTACAACACCCCGATAAGGACAGTCTCATATGGTACACCGATGGTTCCAAAATGGAATCGGGGTCGGGTGCTGGTATCTACTCTAATGGATGTAGCACAAGTCAAAGCATGGGCAAATATGTGACGGTTTTCCAAGCGGAAACTTATGCTATAATTGCGTGTGCACAGGAGATTGTAAACTGCAATGTCGTGGGGAAAACTGTTTACATTCTCAGTGACAGCCAAGCTGCGCTTAAGGCCCTGAATTCATACAGGGTAGACTCCAAGCTAGTTCTGAACTGTGTGAAGACTCTCAATTAAACTTGGCAGACAGAACACGGTCAAGCTAGTATGGGTGCCGGGACATGTAGGGGTTCTCGGGAACGAGGCAGCCGATGAACTGGCTCGTAAGGGCTCGGAACGAAGATTTGTTGGACCTGAGCCTTTTGTGGGACTCTCCGCGAGTACCGTTAGGGCAGCTTTTGATGCACATGGCAATGAAAAACGAAACCTGGAGTGGCAAGCAACAGTTGGACTGGAGCACTCCAAAAAATTCATTGGAAATATGGCCACGGGATTCAACAGTAAGCTGTGCAGTGTCAATAAGGGCCAGATGCGTCTGCTCGTGGGAGCATTCACAGGACACTTTGGCACTAAGGACTTCCTGTGCAAAATGGGACTGGCCAGCAGCACTACCTGTAGAGCCTGTGGCGAACAGGACGAGTCCATATCACACCTGCTGTGTGAATGCGACGCGTTGGCAGGCATGAGAATGAGGCTGATGGGCTTAGCTTATCCTAGCCCAGAAGATTACAGGCTACTCCCCTTGAAGTGTATATTGCATCTAATGCAATATATTCACAGGGAGATAGTAGGAATATAGGGTAATGGGGATGACACAAAAGATCCCATTGGGTCGAAGTGTCGCTGGCTATTCTTAGTCAGCCCCCAATAGCAAGATAAGATACGTTCTCGTCAAACGCAGACGTGCTCTCCGCGCAATTATTAATTAACATACTTTGACAATATTTTATAGTGACCTCGTTAAGTGCATTGAAGTTTTATGCAGACTAATTAACAGTGGCGAAGAGTCCATACAACCCGATTCCCGTCGGCTTCCCTTACGAAAAATCGAATCTATGGGCCAACGATATTTTTATCTGTTAAATTCACTTAGTGTCACACTTACATAGTTCAAAAAGTTTGAATTATAGACTTAACGCCTACAAAATTTGATGAGCAACGCAATTAATGCAGGTGGCAAGCCGGTAAAATACCGAGTTACTTCTTCATACTACAAATTCTCATACTGAGCATCTGTCCTTTTCATTTATGTGTATAGATCGTCATGTTCCGTCTCGTTTTAGCACGTGCAAATTTACTAAGAAATAACTCGATGCCTATCGGCTTGTTATAGAGATAGGATAATTAACAACGCACAGGTGCAAGCGAGAAAGAAGAAAAATTATAATGATTCCGAATTAAGAATGAATGTAGCACGGTATTAAATCATGACAGGAGCGTACTATATTTTTATTTCCCTTGCTTTTTAGTTTTTATTTAATGGCGGATAATGCTAATTGTAAACAACTTGTTGCTTTCGTTTTGTCGAATTTTATTTGTTTTGGTGTTGAATTGTGGTGAATTGGATTAATTTTTGTATTGTGTGTTGTGCTGAAGTCATGTTAATGTCGGTCGTCGGTTAAAAATGTCATTAATACTGATATATTGTTGTCGCACAGATTATTTGCTATCGAACAAGACTTCGTTCTCTAAGTTTTGAAAACAAAACACATGTAGTAAAATTAGGCCGCGCCAATCAAAATATTTTTTTTTCGACTTTAACATATGACCGTGGGATAGCCACGCATCGGCATGAATGGGCCGGTTCGATCGTAGTGGTACCACGACCTCACAGAAAACCGGCGTGAAGCAGCACTGTACTGTGTTTCGCTGCGTGAGTGGGGGTACCGGAGGCCCAAGTCGGGGGAAAGTGGGGTTTAAAGGTTGGCAGCGCACTTGTGACTCCAATGATGTCACGGGTATCCATGGGCATGTTGAGCATTTTGGTAAGTTATATTCCGGCTTCCCTTTTGAAAATATTCACCCTTCGCCACTGCTAATTAATATAGTATCTCTATTAAAAGTGCAAGAAATGATCAGTGAATCATAGATTTAGTAAGTAAAGATGGCTTCTAATAGCCCCTTTAATCGGAGCTCGATGACGCAGCGCTCCCCGCCCCCGACGCCGACGCCCCGAACACCAGGGAACCAGCAGCAAGACCTTGACGGACCTATGGAAGTGGTCTCCACTTCAAATATTCAGAGCTGGCTTAGTGCCATTGAAGGCTTTCTCAACGAGGTGTGTATTATTGCCAACGAAGGTAAGCTGAACAGTGATCAAAAACTGAAAATAAGTGGACTTTGCCGTAAAGTTGGACATGGAACTAGCCAAATGGCCGTCGAATACCAGTCCCTCAAGCAAAAAGCTCTTCAAACTTACTCCGCCCTTCAAGCCCAGAACGAAGAAAAAGACCTCATGAAAGCTTTCAAAGAAGTCCAACAGACCCTTCGAGAGGCCTGCAAGCAACCAGAGGCTGCAAGTACATCTTTTGCAGACATGGTTAAAAAGGGATCAAATCGTTTTATTCGCCCAACCACCGTAAGCTCTGTATCAATATTCCCTAGCGATACAACCAAAACAAGTGACGAGACTAAAAACCTCGTGCAAAAGATTATCTGCCCTGAAGAAATGAAATTAAAGGTTCGAGGGGTTCGTAAAATTAGAAATGGTGGTGTTGTCATCAGCACCGAGACAAAAGAGGACCTAGAAAAACTAAAAAGTTCCGTCCAGCTGTCCAGTTCCGGCCTCACTGTTGACGAAACAAACAAGCGCAAACCGCGCATTATAATATTGGGAGTGCCTTCATCTATGTCCGACCATGATGTTCTTAAATGTATTTTTGAACAAAATGTAGCGGACAAACTCTCTACCATATCCCGAGATTATTTTATGTCCTCTACTAAGCTGAGCCACAAATCGGGCAAGAAAGGTGCGGAAAACTGCAATTTTGTCCTTGAAGTCACAGCCGTCGTCCGTAAAGCACTAATCACAAAAGATAGAATCTTTATCAACTGGAACTCCTGTCCCGTCAGGGACTTTACAGTAGTAACGCGGTGCTATAAGTGCCAGCAATACGGACATGCGGCCAAGACATGCAAGGCCACCTCCCCTACGTGCGGACACTGTGGTGTAGATGGCCACTCAGCTCAAGAATGCCAAAAGAAAGCGGATCCACCAAAATGCGCATCGTGTTTGCGCTTCAAAAAGCCTGGAAATCACAAGACGGGAGACTCTGAATGCCCGGCCAGAAAAGCTGCCGAAAGCAGGTACATTAACTCGGTAGATTATGAAGGCGCCTGAGAGCGCCACCTACTTATTTTTTTTTAATTAGAACTTTAGATTTACTAAAACTATAGCATGGATATTAATGTCATTAATGAATTAGATAATTTAGATGTGTCCGAATCAAGAATATGTGAAGTCGATAATTGCAAACAGTATCTCTCTCTCTATAAAAATTCCTTAACTTTACTAACACAAAACATTCGTAGCGTATTTAAAAATATTGATAGCTTTAACCTATTTTTACACAGGCTTGATTTTCACTGCGATGTATTAATATTAACTGAATGCTGGTTATTAAATAGGCAAGATTACCTGCCAGTTATACCGGGATACAAAACATTCCATAACACATTAAATTACACTCAAAACGATGGTGTGATAGTCTATGCAAAAGAGTCACTGAATGTCTTAGTTGAGGAACCGAAGATGATTGATTGTAATTGTCTAACTATCAAAATTGGCACAAGCATAGCTATTATAGCATTGTATAGATCACCGTCTACTAGAAACTTAGATGCTTTTCATAATTCTCTTAGTCAGACTGTTCACTCCCTAAGCTCTTTTAAAAACATCATTTTAACAGGTGACATTAACATTAATATTAGACCGGAACTGCACGACTCAGGAAAACAAGACTACCTAAACCTATGTTCATATCACGGGCTCCTTCCCGCTCACACATTGCCCACACACCAAAGTGGGTCATGTCTCGACCATATGATGGTCAAGTCAAATTTTTCGTGTACTGCACTTATTACTAATTCTAAAATAACCGACCATGACACTGTTATACTAACCCTAAATTTAACGCTACCTAGACAAAAACCCCGCCTTACAAAGTCCAATCTAAACTTAAACAAACTCGAACGTGATATTCGCAACATTGACTTTAACCCAGTTTACAAAACTGCTGACGCAAATGAGTCTATGTCATATGTGATAAAAAATGTCCAACAAGCAATTTCACGTAACACTACAATAACAAGTGTAAATAGGAAATTTTATAACATTAAGCCGTGGATTACTCCAGGGCTTGTTCGATGCATTAGGCACAGAGATAAACTTCATAGGGACGTCAGGAGATATCCCGACAACTCTGAACTTCAAATTATTTACAAGCGATACAGAAACTTTTGTAATAACCTTTTGAAAAAATTGAAAACCACATATGACAGAGAACAATTGCGTAAAGCAAGTACAAATGGGAAACAACTCTGGACACATATTAAGAACGTTACTTTTATGTCAAAACAGCAGGAATCGAGTTCGAGTTTGTTACTTGGTGACTCCTCACCGCATGATTCAGCAAATAGGGTGAATAACTATTTCGCAAATGTGGGAAAGTCCCTTGCGGAACAAATTCAGGAAAAGTCCTTCATCCCGCCAACTATCCCGCCCCCTAGCTATAACACCTTTGTTTTGTATGACACTGACGAACACGAAATATCACAAATAATTTTGAGTTTGAAGGATAACTGCGCAGCTGGCTGGGATAACATAAGCAATAAAATCTTAAAACGCTTTAGACTCATCCTGGTACCCCATCTTACACATATTTTCCGAATCTGTCTCAATAATGGTATCTTTCCAAAGTGTTTGAAAAAAGCTGTCGTAATCCCTATTTATAAATCTGGAAATAAGGAATTAGTCACTAATTATAGACCTATATCACTTCTTCCTTCAATTTCCAAAATACTCGAAAAAATTATCAACATAAGACTAGTGAACTACTTGGAAAAGCATGGTTATCTCTCCCCCGCTCAATTTGGTTTTAGAACAAAGTTATCTACGTCTGACGCAGTACATTGTCTGACAGAATATGTTAGTCAAGAACTTGGCAATGGTAACCAAACCCTAGGAATTTTCCTCGACTTAGCAAAAGCTTTCGATTCCGTATCCAGTCCGTTACTTTTAAAAAAACTGGAATCAATGGGTATCAGGGGAACTCAATTACAACTCTTGTCAGACTATTTAAAGGATCGATTCCAATGTGTTAAAATAGGAAATACAACTAGCGATGACCATGAAATTGGTGGTTTTGGTGTTCCTCAAGGAAGCATTTTGGGCCCCACCTTGTTCCTGGTGTACATAAATGACATGTGCAATATGAAATTACAACATGGTAAAATAGTTACATATGCCGATGACACTGCACTTATTTTCACTGGGAAAACATGCACAGAGTTATATGAAAATGCTCAGGCAGGCTTTAATTTGGTTTATAATTGGCTAAATTGTAACCTTCTAACATTAAACGCTGACAAGACCAAATTAATTCACTTCAGTATGCGCAAGCACCATTGTATTAACAACTTACAACTATATGCACATCATTGCCAAAATACAACACTCAACGCATGTACATGTCCTGCACTGCTAAGCACACGTAACTTAAAATATCTTGGAATTGTAATAGACGAATCACTCTCTTTCAGACTGCACATTAAGAACTTGGTCAATAGAGTTCGTAAATTGATATACATTTTTAAAAAACTTCGGTCAATAGCGGATCCAAAATTAATCATGACAATCTATCTGGCCCTATGTCAATCCATAATCCAATACTGTATCACGTCATGGGGAGGTGCACTCAAAACTATATTAATCTCCCTTGAACGAGCTCAAAGAGTAATCTTAAAAGTTGCTAATTCCCTTCCTTTTCAATACCCCACGCACTTGTTATATAAATCTTGCAATGTGTTGACTGTCCGCCAGCTTTTCATATCGCGCATAATACTAAAACAACACTCAATAACGCCCTATGACGCTAACATCACTAACAAACGACGGAGAGATATAGTTTGCACTTCCCAATCAACATCCAAATTTATTTTTACAAATAGGTTTTTCACATTTCTTGGACCATACCTTTATAACAAAATAAATAAAGAACTAGAGATTTATAACCTAAATAACTATAAGTGCAAATTAGTAATAAATAAATTCTTAAGAACATTATCATACGACGATACTGAAAATTTACTAGTAGTTTGTAAATAAAAGTTTAGTTTAGTTTTTACTTCAAAATGTAATTAGTTTGCTCATAATAATCTCTAAAATTGTTAATTATTAATTGTAAGAAATTAGTAAATCTTTTACCTTTATTTGTATAGCCTGAAGCACAGGTTTTAACCTAGTTTAGGCAATGAATAACCCTGGTATTGTAATTTATTAAGTTTTAATGTATTGTAATGTGACCTTATTTACTGAATAAACAATTATTTATTATTAATTATTTATTTATTTATTATATTACACGGCATAGTAGGTAGATATCGATTATTCATTCGTAACGGATCTATCTGAGAGTTGATGTTCCAAAATGATTCAAATGAAGCATTTCACTGTTCTGCATCTTTGCACTGATCCAGATGCAAATATTCCAATCTTTTGAAAGATACGTTTATACCTGGTCTAATTTATGAGATTGTATGAATTTACTTATTAAAATCTCTTAAATAAACAACAAAGCAAGTATCTTAGGCGAAGAGGTTTCAAATTACAGCCGTAACTAAGAGGCTCCCGAAGCTAATTGTTTTTTGCTACCAACTAAATCTTGGAGGAGTGGCCGAGGCGGAGGATAAGCCCTCCCACCCCCCTACTCCCTGGGAAAATTCTTTCTTCTACGGATTAAGGATTGAAGTAGGGATGCTGTTGTACTGTGTTGCATTTGCTAGATAAATACAAGGGGTAAACGTATTATTAAATAACCGTAAGATAATAAATACTGTGACGTTACCATAAAATAATGTAAGCAATAATTATTTTAGATCTACTCATCATCATCATTAGCAACCCACACTCGTCCACTGCTGGACATAGGTCTCCCCTAATGCACGCCACTGCTCCCGATTTTCAGCCACTTTCATCCAGCCTACACCAGCCAGCCTTCGAATGTCATCATCCCATCTTGTCGCAGGGCGTCCTACACTACGCTTACCGAATCGCGGTCTCCACTCAAGGACTTTGCGGCTCCAACGGCTGTCAGTTCTGCGCCTAATATGACCAGTCCACTGCCACTTCAGTTTGCTAATTCGGTGGGCTATGTCGGTGACTCTGGTTCTCTGTCGGACTTTGAACCGGTGGATTTAGATCTACTATCAGCCAAGAAATGCTATGCACAATAAACATTAAGGTATATTGATCATTCAGTCGTAACCGGCCCCTAGGGCATTTCCGATAAATAATAATAATGTCCTCCAAACCGATATTTCGGTCATGGCGTCCAATCTCAGAGATCTGCACTTTATTTAGTGCACAAGTGTTTGCGCGACACAAGTGCACTCTCTATTCCTTTACTCTCATATTTCGATGGGATACCACTGTGACACGACCGAAGAAGAATCAGGCACAGGACCAACATCTTAAAGTGCTTTCCGAGGCACGGGGGTACAAGACCGCCAACTTTCAGACCCCGGGCTGACACTAAGAATTTCTTACCAGAAACACTCAGGTACAAATTTTGGCCCAACGCGGGGGTACCCCAAGCGCAGCCGTCCCATTAAAGTGCGACCCACTAACCACTACTCCACCGAGGTAGTCCGATAACTACTTGGTAGGCAAACTGGTGAAGGTCGCCAGAATCCCTTGGATGCGGGCGGCACAGGACCGATCTGTGTGGAGAACATTGGGGGAGCCCTATGTCCAGCAGTGGACGTCTATTGGTTGAAATTATGATGATTATACCTACTAGATGATGATACTGATGGGCAGATACATCTCCCAGCACAACTTATCCCAAAATAATTTAGAAAAGTTTGTTTTCTCATCTTCTCATCGTAGCGTGTAATTTCCAATGGCATCCAAAGCTGTCGCCTGCGGTACTCATAGATCATAGTCCAGGATTCGGAAAGTCTGTCAATTACAATCAAACGACTGCCGGCTGACCTTCAGTGTCCTTAAACAGGGGCACCAGACTCACTGGATCACGTTAGTTCGTTATCTGAACAGAGCCGACCGAATACACAAACTAAATAATTTCGACATCCTTTATCTTACTCGTCATAATTAGATCGGTACTCTCTAAATCCGCATTTGGCAAGCGTGGTGATTAAGCCTAATCTGTGATGGAGGCCTTTGCCCTGCAGTGGGACAGTTTACAGGCTGATACTTTTACTCTCTAATCTAATCGGTATAAGTTAGCCCTACCTGTGCAGCCCGGGGACGTTACCCCGGCGTCTCAGCGCATCCAGGAGCGCAGATTTACGAGCGTTCCTCTAGATTAAGCTCCCGCCTACAATTAGCAAGGAATTGTGCGATAAATAATGCTGAGGAAATATTCTTGAGGTTGCTCATTCCATAATATACCGATATGTTCCGGTAAAACCGGTTCTATATCAGTTGCCAAATTATATTTATTTTTAGAAGTTCCCAAATTTTTACCAGTTTTCGTTACGGTAGAAGTTAAGATATGATAAATGTTACAAAAAATGTGATGAATATTCACCATCATCACATCTATGTATGGTCATAATACCTTAGTTGTTAGGATAAAAAAATCAAAAATCAAAATTAACAAACAAATTACTACATTAAGGTGACGGGTAGGGCACACTAGCGACGCCAATCGATTTTAATTTTTAGCTACTAAACCGGATCTATTTTAAACAATTTCGGGGTTACATCTATTCATGGACATCCGCGACACCACTGGAACTGGACTGAAGGAGTAGTTACGCTCTTTTCTTGAAGCTTTGCAGATTGTGTCAGTCCGGAAATACCGCTGGCAATAGACCACAATTTCTCATGCGAGGCATAAAGTTTTCCGAGAAAACGTTATCATAAGAAATACCGGTAGCAAAGAAAACCGGTTCCTCCCATCTCTAACTGTGTTGATTTACGCGAGTTGTTGAGAGTAGCCCTGACAGCCGCGGCGGGCACTCTCGGCAACTTTAATACACAGTCAGCGCCGGAACGACGAAGTTGGTTATCAAGATGAAAAGACCTGAATAGGCCATTCGTGTTAAGCAATGTCTTAACGGCTGAACTGATTTGAATGAATAAAGTTGTATGATTTAGTGCTGCAATGTGCGAGTAGGCGTTGGCAAACAGTTTAATAAAAAGCTGTTTTTTTACACATTCTTATGGATTCTTTTCAGCTGGGCGGCCATTCTAATTCTATGACTCATATTTCTTCATCTTAATATGTCATTTTTCAATGCGTCCAAAGCACCCGCTTCGGAGCCCGGGGTAAATTTGTTGGACCACAGACCACGAACCGGAGATCCCCTCCCTTACACTAGCGCTGTGTGGCTCCTTTGTATAGATGCTACAGGTACATATTCTCGTTAGCTACTGGACGAATTTGTTATAATCCACCAGGATACGGTATACTTTTATCATCTGTCTACACTTGAGCATTTAGAAAAAGTTTTTACCAATTTGCCTAATGAAATCAATAAATGACAGTCAACAAGACTAGTCTGTTTATATAAAGGCGTGATAATTTTAAGTCTCATATCAAAACTTCTCTAATGCATAATGCTTACTATAGTGTACAATACTATGTAAATGATAATGATTCTTAGACATATTCATCGATTAGTCTTCTTAGTTGTTATTCGTAGTAGTCTGTTATCTTTGATAATTGTATTTTGATTTCTCTTCTCAATTGAAACTCTGTAACAGCATCGATATTTGAAACAAGTAAGTCAGTGTTTTCTCAGTATAAATCGACATACCGAACCAGCGGTAGATCATAATATGTGTTAATTTTATTCTGTATGGACCTAACTTGAATAAAGAGTTTTTTTGTCTTTTATCTTTAGATAAAAGACGCATCACTTGCGCAGTTAATGAATACTAAGTAAAGTTAGGAACTAATAGCAAAAGCAAGCCCGAAATGAAGTGAAGGCGGGCCGCAGGCGAGGCTTAGGTGGACTTAGTAAATAAACTTATTATGATGGGAAAAATTAGAGTACTTTAATAATAATTCTCACAACATCTCATACGTTGACCTGATTCCGTACTAAGTAGCTTACGCACTTGTGTTACAGATATGAGACAACAGAGGAACACAAATATATACTTCATCATCATCAGCCCATTTAAGTCCCCACTGCTGGGGCACGGGCCTCCCTCAATCACATGAGGGGTAATTGCCATACTCACCACGCTTGGCAAACGGGTTGGCGAGGGTTTTGATATAAATGCAGAGTTTTCCTTCTCTGGGTGCTGATGATCATGCACGCAGCTTTACCTTAGTCGCCTTTTACGACACCTCGGTAAGAGTGAGGGTGGCCTATTCTACTCTGCCGGGGACCACGCGGCGCGGGTACTTAAATACATATATTACACCCAGACACTCAACAAACACAAGTGTTCATCGCACGAATGTTTGTCCAGGGTGGGGATCGAACCCACGACCATTGGCGTAAGAGGCAGGGTCACTACCAATTTCACCATCCGGTCAGTCGACTTGGTGGTTCAAACCTTTACCACGGTACTTGTAAAGTTAGCTTCAAATTGTCTTAGCGTTTGAATCTACCAAAAATATCTACACATTTGACAAAATACAACTGTATGAGAGTATACGCCAAGGTGAATATTCATTTGTTGTTCGAGAACAAATTATGATAATAGAGAGATGGAGATATGATATGAAATTATTAATAAAAGTACAACTTAAGTTATTGTGGTAAAAGTGTCTTTGGTCAAACGCTCAGTTATTTATGCTAGATTTGAAGACTAAGATATTTTTGAAGCTGTCTGTACCTAAATGTTTAAGGTACTGTTACACGTGCTCTATTTTAAAATGCTTACAATAAGCATGCTAGTTTTAAGTATGATGAATATTTATTATTATTGAACAAAAGAACAAAAACACACGAAAATTAAAACTATAACTAAGAAATAGAATTAAACTAAAAGTAAATAAAAAGGAAAGTCGAACTCACGGGAGAGCCAAAAGCTGGCAGCTACCTCGCCCTGCGAATTTCCATCGCGATCCAGCGGGGTAATGCTGCCAGCATTTCTGGGGACATTGCCACGGGGACCTACTTTGTTTTAACTTTCCTTTTTATTTACTTTTAGTTTAATTTTATTTCCTAGTATGATGAATTATACTAGCATGCGCATTTATAAGCAAACCTGTATACACGCGCTAAAAACAGCCCTAGCGCGCTGCGCATGCTCAAAAAGTGCACGACCTTCGATCTTTGAGTATGCTCGAAATAAGCATGCTTTTACCTAATAGACATGTTTGGACAAATGCTACTAAATAACTATATACCAAATGCAAGCCACAAAATTTTATGAGCAACAAATGGAACACATAGGAACATAACTCAATACTGAATGTTTGATATACGGTACAAATTAAGTAAATGAGGACCAAATATAAGCACATAAATAAATAATGAATAACCTAATACGTAATCCAAACACTTGGTTAGGTTCGACCACAGATATAATAATATTAAGTTAGGTTAGCAATTTATTAATATTGAGGGAACGTTAATTACAACCCTTTTTGTAATTGCTAAAAGTGGCCACTTTAGGCAATAATAAGAAAAGAATTATGGTTACCTGTACCACACTGAACAAAGATAATATTACACAAGTATGTACATATAATAAATTCTTAATACTTTAATTTGTTGAGTCACCGTTTTACTTTTTTTGAAATGTCACATACTCACCACAAATAATACAAATCTATAACTGGCACGCTAGTTATGTGAAACAGGTTCAATTAGGGTTTTCGCGTGTGAAAAATCCGCTAGATGGAGTACTATAGGAGTGAGGTCCATATACAATGTGATTGGATTATTTTTAAACGTGATCTGTCAAAATGTCAATTTGACAAACTAAACAACCAATGCGGTTGCTGTTGGACCTCAGTCCAACAGTACGCCATCTAGCGGATTTTTCACACGCGAAAACCCTCATTATCATTAAGGTAAAAATCGATTATAGAAATTTAACAGAAATTTCGATACACTGATGTGGCTATTCGTACGTTCAGACATGTTAGAAAAGAGTGAACAGGCTGTTACCAGACAGACATGATCCAGCCTCGGCCACGTCATCACTTACCATCATGTGAGGTTGTGGCCAAATGTCTGGCTATTGGAAAAAAAATGTAGATAGAATAGAATTGTTAACGGTCTCATCTATTACGCTAGCTCGGCGGTGAGGTAGTGCATAAAGATCGTGAACTTTGCATTGTTTTGGATAAGTGCTCAAAACTCAACCTTTATTTATTTATTTATTTCTCTTCTTACGCTATCTTTACAGGGCTTAGCCTAATGCGATAGTGCAACTATCTAATTATTTTTATAAAGCTAGGTATCTATTTATTTATACATACAAACGTAAACATTATAAACTAAACCAATAAATGCAATCCTATTTATAACATAATATATCTATATATACACGACACTATTTCGTCCTTGCGAATTCACTCAGGGGACAACAGAATATGTCCGCGAGTTCCGATACCGCGTTAATAGTGCGCATGGCGCGCGTGAGCGGCGCCTCGGCCAGCAGGCTGGTGCGCGCGCGCGGCACCGCCAGCAGCGGCGGTCACCGCCGGCGCTCCGCGTACCGGTCTGGCACACTGAGGTTTAAGTGCTCCTGTACCTCTGCGTTGTGTATTCGGCCCCTCAGCACCTTCACGATATAGCCGACCAGCGCAAAACTCTTTAGTCATAGAAACGCATGCAATTAGGCGATACGTCTGCCCGTCTGTACCTACCTACCTATATATATTTCTGCCATTTTCAATTACATTTGTTAAACTGCTTTGCACTGCCTTCCCCTATTACCAATACGATATTTCTTTCCTCTACCCAAAGGTTGTCTGGAAGAAATCGCTACAAGCGATAAGGCCACCTTATTGTAATGTCTGTTGTTGTTTTATCATACTGGCATTTTGTTCTTGTACAATAAAGAATATCTATCTAGATAGATTTTTGTGGATTGGTAGATACCTATCCACAAAAAATAACATTATAATTATGAAAATTTAAAAGCAATATGAACGATGAACGGTCGTAAAAAGCCGCAATTGAATTACTTGCCGCCATACTCCAACCATTTGATTGGCTTAAAGCAAACCGCGACGTTTTAATTATAATTCTAAATACATTTCCATTTTAATTGCTGCGATTGTGGAAAGGAACGGTCTGCGCGTCAATGGGAGCTCATTACCTAAGAGCCTACAGCGAAACCGTCCCGTAACGAATGAGAATATACCAACAGTAAGTGAGGTATAGCTATCGAACGAATCGAAGAAAGCTCTTCCACTATGCGTACGTTGCGCCACAACGTGACGTCACATCGTGGTCTGGTCTATTTTATGTGACTTTCGAATAGGCTATTTGACAGTCTGAAAAATAAAGATTTATTTATAGTCATCCGCGTAGTTTATAGCTTTAAAAAATAATTAACATTAAAAAAATATTGAATATTTTCACCAACAAAACTAAAATAAAATTAATTTGTTTTGTGCTTAAAACCATGTGACCATAAACGGTTTGGATTGGCATTCTTTACTGTGACGTCAGGCTTTTGTAAGCAAAACAAGTGACAGACTTGACGCCATTGTGTTCTATCTATGCGGGACGCTAATCATCTATCAAATTTAACGTGTGCTATCCAATTTCCTTCCAGCCGTGTGGTCCCCGGCAGAGTAGAATAGGCCACCCTCATTCTTACCGAGGTGTCGTAAAAGGCGACTAAGGTAAAGCTGCTGGCATGATCATCAGCACCCAGAGAAGGAAAACTCTGCATTTATATCAAAACCCTCGCCAACCCGTCTGCCAAGCGTGGTGAGTATGGCAATTACCCCTCATGTGGTTGAGGGAGGCCCGTGCCCCAGCAGTGGGGACTTAAATGGGCTGACGATGATGATCCAATTTCCTACTTGTTTACAAAAGGTTGACGTCACTCGAATGCTTCGACAATTTCACCTATGATTCTAATTTTATTTAAGAGTTACTTTGATTACTAATCAGAAAAAAAGGACACACGGCTTGTGACAATTGGTATTAGTGATGTTAAGGACAGAAATTTCCCGTCTTACACACACAGGCAGATCTTCTTACGGATCTAGTTATAGACACAATATACAAGTGCGTTTTTTTACAATAATTGTTGATTACACGAGTAATGTACGTATAGATAATATATGTATCTGATTCATATTTCGAGCAAACTGTTTTCAGCACATGGTACACGAAATAATGTATCAATACGGGGATTAACACGATATTTATTATGTGAAACAACATTGTGTACTCACATATTTGCCTCGACGTTTTGGCTACGTTACAGCAGCCGTGGTCACGAGCGGACTGCGACTGGGACTGGACTGCTGCCAGTCCGCTCGTGACCACGGCTGCTGTAACGTAGCCGAAACGTCGAGCCAAATATGTGAGTACACAATGTAGTTTCACATAATAAATATCGTGTTAATCCCCGTATTGATACACTCCATTACTGCCATAAAAATTTGCTTTGCCATAAAAAAAAATACTGAGACAGCTAATATAATGTTTACTGAAGTCGTCACCAATAAGTGTACCATCGCATCAGACACTAATATCGCACGGAAGCTACTCAAACACACAGATATTTGCCGGTTGGCCCTAACTAGCGACGCCAATCGTATTAAATCGATAGCAACTAAACTGGATATCTTTTTAAAATGTCAAAGTTAGAGCCTCTCGGAAATAATATATTCTATTTATTTAATACTTATAATTAACTTTTTGTTCTCTGTTTTTGGCGGTAATTCATATTTCGAGTAGGAAGCAGACCAAAAAGTTAATTATAAGTATTGAATAAATAGTGTAAGTTCTTTTTGAGATGCTCGAATTTCGAAATTGTTAAAAAGATATCCGGTTTAGATGCTAACAATTTAAATCAAATGGCGTCGCTAGTGTGCCCTACCCGTCACCTTAAGTGCCCCCGGTAGTGCATATAGTAGGTATCGAGTACCGCATATCGTACCTACCAGAGAACTTACTTTATAGTACTTGAATAAGTTATTTAAGAAAAAAACACGTCACAATAATAATATAAACAAATATTTTCGTATTATATTACATTCTTACCTCATAAAATTATTGGAGCAAAGGGACGGATAGAATGGGAAATGAAATTGTTTTTGACGAAATTTTAAAACTTTTCTGGAAAATTGCATTCTAAAGTAAAACGGAACGGAGACGGATATAGTAAGTGTTTAGAGAAAGATGTTACACCCTGTATTGTAGATAATTTCCGAAAATAATAATTAAATAATTTCCTAGAATAATCCTTCATTTTCTAGAATAGTCCTATTTGTATGGCCAATGATGGAGGTGATGACTCTAACATCAATTTTACTATGTTAATATTAACTTCAGACATCAATGACTGAAGTTAAAAAAATGTATAGTCAACATACTATAATTACCCCCTCATAAAGCCTTTTAGAGCCTCTTTGTATATTATTCAGGCGGTCTGTTTCTGATGGAGCTGTTCCTAACTTGTGGAAATCGGCTTTCATCACGCCAATTCACAAGAAAGGGGAAAGGTCCGTCATAGAAAATTACCGACCCATCTCCAAGCTGTGCCTGTTTGCGAAAATTTTTGAAAAAATAATGTATTTACAAGTATATGCGTGCATTCAAAGTTCATTTACAGAGGAACAGCACGGGTTTTTGAAAAAACGCTCTACTGTCTCCAATCTTATTACAGCTTACGATTTTATTACAGAAAGTATGGAGAAGATTGGACAAGTAGATATTATTTACACAGATTACAGCAAATGTTTCGATCGGATTGATCATAATATTCTGATGTCCAAACTTTTCGCAGCTGGCATCTGTGGTGACTTGTATAGATGGTTTTGTTCGTATGTGGAAAATCGAAGTCAGGCAGTGGTGTTGCAGGGCTATATTTCATCCTGGTCTCTGATACCCTCTGGTGTGCCTCAGGGCTCCTTGCTGGGACCCCTGCTATTTATTATTTTTATTAATGATATTACTAATTGTTTTATTCATTCTAAAATATTATTGTTTGCGGACGACATGAAAATTCTAAAAGCAATTCAGACTGTCGAGGACGTACATGATATACAATCAGATTTATCAAGATTTGAAACCTACTGTGAGCTTAATAAACTTGACCTCAACGTATCCAAGTGTTACTATGTTTCCTACTCGAGAAAACGTCAGTTGTTGGGAGAAGGTTATACTATGAAGAACTCACCAATAATTAGAAATGAGGTCGTAAAAGACTTAGGCGTCATCTTTGACTCAAAACTACTTTTTGATAAACATATCGACTACATCGTCAAAAAAGCCAACAAAGCTTTAGGTTTCGTCATGAGGACATCAGCAGCATTCAAAAACCTCAAGGTAATTAAACTTCTATATTGCACCTACGTAAGAAGTCATCTTGAATACGCCTCCCAGATCTGGAACCCGCAGTACGCTGTTTACAAAATGCGTATCGAAGGTGTTCAGAAAAGATTCTTACGTTATCTCGACTTTAGGGCACACCAGAAAACCAACGGTTACGATCACCGCTGCAAAAGATACCACTTCCTTCCACTCGAGAAGCGGCGCGATATCAGCGATCTGTGCTTCCTAATGAGTATAGCCAATGGATCCATTGACAGTTGCGAGCTCTTATCCAAAATTGGATTAAGACACAGCCACTCAGGTCTGCGTAATAGAGTAAAGCTTTACGTTCCTCCGGCGGTCACTAACTATCGCAAGAACGCGTTCTTTCAGCGTGCTAGCTCAGCATTCAATCTCCTTCCATCTGATTTCGATTTATTCTGCACCAGTACCACATCGCTCAGACGGCAACTTGCAAAAAATTATTTCAAGAATTAACTTTAACACTGGATCAGAGTGCATGTCTTTAGTTACGCTGAGGACATGCATTCTGATTAGGTGTAACATGGCGGCACTCTCTCCATTAATAGTTGATAATTAGTAATAATTTCCCACTTGTTTACTGTTTCCTGGACACCAGAATGTTTAAATCATATTTAGCTTCCCGAAGCTATTGTTACAACCATAGGCGGAGACTTATTATTGGCACTGATTTTTCTTATTGATATAAGTTTACTGTATTATTTAGCTGTTAGTTTTCCAAATAATAAATAAATAAATAAATAAATAAAACATCATCTTCTTCTTTCTTAGTCGGACCTTTAAGTATGGAGGATAGTAACCCCCTTCATTTTAAATTTGTCAGCCACCAATTGTCGCCAGTTGTCACGATCTTGCGCAGCTCCAATATGCCTCACGGAACGCCATGTCAACTGGCTCAATGAGAGTGTCGATCCATCGGGCAGGTCTACGGCCACGTGGTCTCCTGCATGTTCTTTTCCCGGTTAGGAACACTCTTTCTTTACAACATCATCTTAGTTGCAATTTTTTGTGGGCTTCCAATTTGGTAATATTTATTTGGTAAATTTTGGTTCAATAGGTACGTAATACCTACTTCAGTAGCTACTGTTGTATAATTCTCCTCGGAAGTGCACAATGCCAGGGCTGGCAGCAGTGAGTAAGACGCATTGCGGGCGCGTCGATAAATCCCGAGGATACGGAAGCGAATAGGGTTGTCTCCTGCCGGTAAGCAGCGGGGACGGATTGCTCGAAAATACGAGGATTTATGTCTCAATGGCTCTAATGTTGTTTGAGGATACGTTCTAAAGCTGCTCTTTTAAAAGAAAGACTCTTGGAAAGGATTTTTAGACGGAATTAAATTGACGGATGGGAAAAGATTTACCCCTCATTTTTTTTGATAATTTTTCCTTATTATTAACATTAAGGTTTTAGCTTGACTAATTTTTTTTATATTAAGGTTTTAGCTTGACTAATTTACTAAAATGTTGAATGTCTTAATTCTAGTTTAAGACCAATATATAAATTATAAGATTGTATTCTTGCAAATTAAATCTTTGATTGATTTAATTAAATTAAAAGTAGTTATACACCGTTATTTATTATGTTTTACATCCCGAAAATAGACCCTTCCCTTCCCCCTCTTCACTCGGCAATAATGTATGGAACAGCAGATTTTTTTCACTTATTTTGTTGGTCTAATATCTAATATGCTACATGGACTTTATTCACTATGTGGTTTTCGGGATATAAACGATAAAAAAATAACAGTGTATAAATATAATTGATCAAGACGGGATTTAACACGATATTTATTATGTGATACAACATTGTGTACTCACATATTTTACTCAAAGTTTCGGCTACGTTACAGCAGCCGTGGTCACGAGCGGACTGGCGGAGCACGGCGTCGTCTGCTGGGGCCGGGCTGTGAATCTTCGGACACCCTCACATTTTCCGATATTAATTCGCCACTAAATGAACTGTCAGTGAAGCTACTCCGACATATTAACAGTATCGGTGTATGTTTGCGTTAGTAACGGCCTAGCACGGGGTTTGCACTTGTTAATTACTGGATTCCATGTTGATGATATTTTTAATCCATCCTCCCGATTAAAACCACTCCGCTCGTGACCACGGCTGCTGTAACGTAGCCGAAACGTCGAGTAAAATATATGAGTACACAATGTTGATACAACATTGTGTACATATATTTTACTCATATATTTTACATAATAAATATCGTGTTAAATCCCGTCTTGATTAATTATAGTTATAATGTAACGCGAAAATTTAAAAACTAGTGTATAAATATTTAATAGGAAAAAGAGCGTCACTTGCTATATCACAAACTAAGTAGAAGATGTGTCATATGCTTATACCCTTGCCCGGTCATGCGCTGTCATTTGTCTAACGTAGCTATTACCCTGTGGAATGGCAATGGAGAAGCAGCTTTTGAAAAAAGGTTAACGTGTATCGTGTGTAAGTAAATAAATATCCTACACAATTAACAATCCAGGGCTCTGCGAGAACCTGGTGTGACTCGAAGCTGATAATCCAGATTTTTTTGAGATACAGAACAAAATACAAACAATTTCAGTTGGTCAGGTTCCCCTGTCTAAGGGTTGCGAGGGTCAGACGGCAGTCGCTTCACTGTAATTACCAGACTTCCCGAATTATGGTCAAGCGTACTCCGGGTTCCTAAAACGACAGCATTGGACGCAACTGAGAATTACATGCTAAAGAACAAAATACAAACAGTCCACGCTGGCAGCCCTAGCGCACCCGGTCAAGCGATCTCATTGGACAAGTAAAGCTTCATCGGAACCGATGAGGTGGAAATTAAAAAACAACGCTATTATTCCGGCCATTAAGCACTGAGCCCGGCTTTGCACGAACCGGAACTTTCAATTGGACGCTATCATCATACTGTGATTGGTTTTTTTAAGTGATAGGTGGCAGACGAGCAGATGGATCGCCTGATGGTAAGCGATTGCCGCCACCAATGGTGTCACACCAGTGGAGTCTCTTGTGAGCGCTGCCAACCTTTAAACCGCCCTTTCCCCTTGAGTCTCTCACTCACTCTGTTTTTCGCCTGTTTGTTTTCTACGAGTCCGTGCAGTCGACGCGGCCCATTCCTGCCGAAGCGTGGCTCTCCCACGGTAAAAGAATCAAAAATACACCTTTGCTCGGGTTTTTCAATTCCGGTCTGTTTTGCACGAGCCTTGAGTGAGCAGAATGCTAATTGCCTGGTGTTTACTAGAAAACGTCGAACCACAATTTGGTGTACCAACATTTCACCTAGTTGTTTGTTCATTAGGAGTTGGGAATATTATGTTGCTCGTTTCTGACAACACAATGGATACCACTAAAGTTATTGGAATTGGCAGTACTGTCAACGGCGTAACTTTGAAAATTGTTTAGATATGCTACGCTACGTGTATATTTCTGTGTGCAAAAATGTTTTCAACCTTGAGTGCGTACGTTTTGTATCGTGTATGTATATACTATCTGGGATAGTACTCGTAGTAGATAAATCAATAGAATCACCAAACATATATTACGTTTTGTTACATAGTAAAAAGTAATTTAAAAAAAGAAAATAAGATGAGGTCAGTTAGAAGTGGGGGAAATAAATTAAAAAAGCATTTGTTACAATATTGCTTATAACCGCCTTACTATAAATCACGATCTAAAGTTATTACCGTACTAAAGCTTTTGTTGCATTGTTTAAAGGTGCGGGCATGAGTTTAGTTCCGGATTTTTTCTTAAACCGCGTTTAGAAATAAGGGGGTAAAGGTTTATACTGAAAACATACAAAACATACTGCCTGTGGCAGATTCATTCAACACTCATCACACATCGTAAACTCTGAAGACGTCTGAAGATCGCTACGACATGTCCTTTTTGCAAGAAAAGAAGCAAGCCTCGAAGAAAAAGCCCAGCTTGGTAAGTCCAACTTCCAGGAAGAGGTCGATCGAAGAATCCAACTCGGCTGGGCAGCGTTCGGGAAGCTACGCAGCATATTTTCGGCCCATCACCGCAGTGTCCCAAAATGAGAGTCTTCAATGCGCGTGTGTTGCCAGTGATGTCATAGGGAACCGAAACGTGGCCGCTTACAATGTCCCGATTAAGGAGGCTCAAAGTCACCCAGAGAGCAATGGAGAGGGCTATGCTCGGAGTCTCCCTGCGTGATCGTATCAGAAATGATGAGATCCGCAGGAGAATTAAGGTCACAGACATAGCCCAAAGGATTGCATGCCTAAAGTGGCTATGGGCAGGGCACATAGCGAGGAGAACAGACGGCCGTAGGGGCGCAAAAGGTCCTCGAGTGGAGGCCACGTACAGGAAGTCGCAGCCGTGGCAGGCCCCCCACAAGGTGGACCGACGATCTGGTGAAGATCGCGCGAATCCATTGGATGCGGGCGGCACAGGACCGATCTGTGTGGAGAACATTGGGGGAGCCTATGTCCAGCAGTGGACGTCTATTGGCAATTCCATTTAGCGGTTACATAATAATCATACTTATCTTCGCTAGTAAGCCGTATAACAGCAAAACACAATTTTTCATAAAATTGCATTTTAAAGCAGTTATGCACGCAAATCCCCACGCGACACTACCGTCAACTCACTGCTTAACAATTCAGGGCAGGATTTAGGCGAAAAGCTAGAACACAGTTTTGAGCTGAATGCTAAACGCCGGGGACTCCACGAGGAGTGCTAATGGGTGTTCCAGCTATTGAGCTCGTCGTTGGATTCAATGGCACTTTTAGTTTTTCTTTTACGTAGGTTATCCTTTTCTACTTAGTTTTTTATAGATATACCCATTGTTAATCACTTAGGGAAATATTTAAAGAAATAAATATTTTAACCGTGGCTTCCCAATTTATCCTCGACTGCATTATGTATGTACGTAAGAACTTGCACACTTTTCCAAAAAAGTCCGATAGTCATAGTCTTAACACCAGAAATAAACATAGGCTGGCCGTCCCGGTCCTCAGACTTCATAAAATCGGTAATTCGTTTGTTGGCTTAAGTATTAAGATATTTAATAAGCTACCACAAAATGTAATAAGTTTAAGTTTAAGTTTATTAACTTTCATAATTGTATTTTTTTTTCTCTTCTCTTGAAACTCTGTAACATCATCAATTTTTGAAAAGAGTAACTACTGAGTTTCTTGCTGGTCTTCCTCAGTAGAAAAAGACATTCCGAACCAGCGGTAGATATTATGTACCTATTTTGACATTCATAAGTGTTCTGTGTAAAATTGAATAAATAATTTTTTATCTTTTAATGGGCGTTAGTGGCTCAATTTCAACCGTGGGAGAGCCATTCTTTGGCACAAAAGGGCCGGTTTGATTAGAGTGATACAACGGCCTTACAAAAAAACTGGTGTGAAGCAGAGCTTGCGCTATGTTTCGCCAAGTGAGTGAGGTCAGCCTCAACAATACACTTCAGACTCGACGGGTTGCTGCAAATGTTCATGGACAGCGGCAATCGCTTACCATAACGTGATACACCTGTTTGTCTGCCACCCATCACATAAAAAACGTGTTCTTTCTCAACGTTCTTTCTTTCTTTCCCTTACCATCAAGTGATCCATCAGCTCGACTGCCACCTATTACATAAAAAAATAGTATTCAAACGAAGCACGCAATGTTCTGGTTCACTTAAAGAGGTCTGCGAAGGTTAAATGACTGTGGCTCCATTAACAAACCATAGACTTAAGATGCCATTCTATGATACAGACAGACGGATACTGTAATCTCTCAAATTACCTGAGACATTAACCAACAACCAAATGTGTTTGCAATGAAAAGGTCGATTGAGACAGATTTGTATACCTACATTAGCTAATCATGTGGCTACTTACACCTACGCGTAATTACCAGGCTTACGAAATCCTGGAATATGGTCCAAACGTATACGAGCTTCGAAGCCGTGACCGTGGGAGAGCCTTGCTTCAGCAAGAATGGGCCGGCACAGAAAACCGGCGTGAAGCAACACTCTGCTGTGTTTCTCTGCGTGACCGTAGGCCCAATCCGGGGAAAAGGGGGTTTAAAAGTTAGCAGCGCACTTGTGACTCCACTGATGTTTCGAAAGTCTATGAGCGGCGGCTATCGATTACCATCAGGTGATCCATCTGCTCGTCTGCCACTGTGGCAGACAGAAAAGGAGACACCGGTAAGGGGGTAAAATTAATATATTATCAAAATAAAATTAAAAAAATAAAGAAAAACAGAATTTTATGTTCTCGGCCGAACGTCAGAAAGAAGAAACGTCAAAGAAACACTTTTTCTATTTATAACGGCGCCTAAGCGGCAAGGAGGTCTGTCCTCGACAGCCACCTATCACATAAAAAAAAGAAGCGATGACTAATTTTGGACTGAACCGGGAATGATACCTACTCTAGATCTCTAAAGAGATACTCGTTATTCAGCGAAAGAACCTAAGCAAGGACCTTTTCTTAACAACATAGAGACGATCCTTGTGGATTCCATTAATGCAAAAGTAAATGTAACATTGTAATACAAAAGCTATAAATTACTGTCGTACTGAATAAAACCATGTTAAAATACAGCGGCCGTTGATTGTGGGACTCACTCAGAATTCAACGCGGGGTTTTGCGTCCGGGCTCGGGAACGGACGCCAGGAATGCTAATCGCCACCGGACACTTGACGCCTTTTAGCGACTGTCTTGGCGGCTTCTTGTACCCACTGACAAAAAGGTCTTGAAAACAAGAATTAATCAAGGTACCTAGTACATCGATCACCCGATCCCATCATCATCATCATCATCATGATAATTCTTGTACCCGCTTGACAAAAAGGTCTTGAAAACAAGAATTAATCAAAGGTACCTAGTACATCGATCACCCGATCCCATCATCATCATCATCATCATGATAATTCTTGTACCCACTTGACAAAAAGGTCTTGAAAACAAGAATTAATCAAGGTACCTAGTACATCGATCATCCGATCCCAACATAATTAAATAGCTTGTCATGAATGGAATTCTGAAACTGCACTGCAGACGCCCTTATTAGCCCTCAGCCATTTTGCACTGCTTTGAAATGGTCATTAATCTTTGCTTTTTGTTAACTCACACGAACATAGTGGCGGTCACCACATGTAATCAGCGTCTGAACTCTACCACAGTTTTTCATTTCAGCCAAAAATTTTTAGAAAATGTAATCAAACCTGAGGACCTTTTCTTATTGCAACTTTTGCAGCGATATAATGAGTGTTTGACCGTGCCGCGACAGCATTGTAAGTAAGTAAGTCAGTAAGTAAATATTTTTTTTTCAGCGAAACATACACGGTTACATACACACAGACATTAACATAAAATTAATTAACTATAAACATTAAAGTATGATAGCTGAAAAGGCACTATAATTGTATCGCTGTTTTTGGTAACGGGTAAATTTCAGTTACGACTGTATCGATGGTTAATCCCATTTGTATCTCTGCAAAAAGTCGCAATGTGAAAACGCTCTAACGTATCACCACCTAAAATGGATTACATTGACCCTGTTATTAAATTGATCAGACGGCATTGACCAAACATTCAATAGAATTATCAGGGCGATATATCTCCAGGAAAAGCGTGTAATAACCACGATGCGTTTCATACAAAGCAAATATACACCTTTTGTTATGCTCGAAATTGGTTCGAGATAAGTATTTTCCAATTAACGATCCAAACAGGCCTGCATGATAAGTCCACGCAATGAAAAGATAATATTTAGTTGCTTTATACAGTTTATTGGCCGACGCTAAATAAACGCGGCGCGTGCCGCTGCTCTGGTGTTACCGCGCTGTTGCTTGTTACTTTTTATGTACCTGAGACGGTTTTTAGCCCTGTTAATTTGACAATCCGATTGGAAGAGTGCTAGTGAACGCTGCCTCTGATCCAAGCGTTGCCGTTGCGGGTTCGATCCACGCACAATATAAATATTTGTGCGCATGAACATATCTGTTTGTATCGGTCTGGGTGTTTTCTATGTATTATTTATTTATTAGAATAGACCACCCTCACTCTTACCGAGGTGTCGTAAAAGGCGACTAAGGTAAAGCTGCTGGCATGATCATCAGCACCCAGAGAAGGAAAACTCTGCTTTTATATTAAAACCCTCGCAAACCCGTCTGCCAAGCGTGGTGAGTATGGCAATTATCCCTCATGTGATTGAGGGAGGCCCGTGCCCCAGCAGTGGGGACTTAAATGGGCTGATGATGATGATGATGATTTATTTATTTATATTTTAGAATAGTTAAGCTACCTACTTTATCGTGAAAAAATAACAAAAATATCAAAGAGCTATTAACAGGCTGTCACATGCCTCTTAGTAGACTCTTAGTGAATCACAATACTGAGTCATAACATAAGTATGTATTTACAAAATAAATGTATTAAATTATATATTGATTCTGACATCCGTACCACGAGTGCTTTAGCAACCTAGTTCGGAGTCAGATCAATGTATATGGTATTATAAAAAAAAGTGTACTATTTTAACTTATTCTTCTTTTTTGCCTCTTCAGTTCTGAAGGTTGGCCGTAAACTTTCCAAAATCCTCTCTGTTCATTGCGAGATGAAACAGCCGTTCCACAGATGCGATGCCAGTCCACTCCCTTATATTACGCAGTCACGACTTTTTCCTTCTTCCAACCCTTGTCTTGTTCTTATTTTAACTAATTTCAGATGATTTTCCCCTAAGCTTGGCTGGCAACAATGCACCAGTGCGCTTTGTATGCTAATGCAGACAACTGTTTCTGAGTTTGGTAGCAGTTCACAGGTAACCGGGAATCGCCTTTGTCTGTGAGGTGCAGGCAGTCTGTTTCCTCTGTTTATCTGTGATGGCAAACAGAATGGTTACAATCCAACTGACAATCGGTTAGAGATGTATTATTTGAAACAAGGGCAAGTTGGTTGTTGGTGGTCCCGAGGTTGTATCGAAGATATCGCTGCTAGCGATAAGACCCCCTACTTTTGACTGTACCAGTATAATACCATAGACCAAAATCTGTAAATAATGTGTATCATAGATAGATACACTTACGTCGAGCAATAACTTGCTTTACCACTACTTATTTATATTCCTTAAAATAAAGCTAGAATGAAATAACAGATGTCGCTTGACCTTTATTTCAATGAACAGAAGGTTTCTCTTTTAAGATGACGGGTAGGGCACACTAGCGGACGCCAATCGATTTTTTAGCTACTAAACCTATTTTAACTGTTTTAAACAATTCCGGGGTTACAACCTTTCGGCATACACTTATACTATTTATTAAATAACAATGTCCAAATGTTGGGTCTGTTTTTGTACGCGAAAAATTGATTCACGCCAAAAGCGGCCACTTTTGGCAGTAAACCAAAATTCGGGTGCAAAAGCAGATTCAACAGTTAACTATAAGTATTAAATAAGTAGTATAGGTGTTTGCCGAGAGGTTGTAATCCCAAAATTGTTTAAAATAGATCCGCTTTACTAGCTAAAAATTAAGATCGATTGGCGTCGCTAGTGTTACCTACCCGTCACCTTAATGAAGTTTTATTCCATTGTTTTTTAATGGTGTTGCCATAGAGATCATATTTCTGTGACACATTGGTGTCAAACTTTGAAATGCCTTTTTAAAATTACACCCCATTTGATATTGAGCGAAAACAAATTCATCACCACTGACTGTAGGGTAGCCACGCTTTGGCATGAAGAGGCCAGCTTGACCGGAGTGATATTAGAACCTCTGAGAAAACTGTTCTGAAGCAACGTCTGCACTGTGTTTCTCCAAATGCTGGAAAAAAGCCCAATACTGGAGGAAGGGGAAGTTGGCAGCGCATTTGTAACTCCACTCTCTGTAACGGGTGTCTATGGGCACCGCTTCGTTTGTGTAGAGATCTATTTAATTAAAACAATCTCATTCATCAAAATCGATTTTTTATATGATAGGTGGCTTACCGTCGCCCATAGACACCCGCGTCACCAGTGGAGTCACAAGTGCGCTGCCAACCTTTAAACCTCCCTTTCCCCCGGATTGGGCCTCCGGTACCCTCACTTCACACTCGCACTGTGCTGCTTCATACCGGCTTTCCGTGCGGCCGTGGTATGACTACGGTCGAGCGGCCCAGTCATGCCGACGCGTGGCTCTCGATTAAGTCGTTTTACGGCTATCCGTCTTTTGACCCTTCCGTTCATTTGACTGGCTATCCCATAAAAAAAAATCGGCGAACATTCACTCAGTACCGTTCCAACACAGAACAGTTTAGACTAGGCTGCAATATCGTTACCCCAAAGATTCGTTCACTCACATAATATTTGCGTCATAATGACACACATGTGACCCGCATTGTCCCTACGACTCGCAAGACAATAGCTCCCTGTCGAGACAATGGCCAGGACAGTGTTTGCCCGCCACTCGGCGTCCTGCCCGACCCTCACAATGCGACACAAAAGTCCTCACCACACCCGCAGCATTGTCACATGACAATGCTGCTACGGGTCAGCAAGATATGGGAGCGCGGACAAGGATTCTTGTCAGTTGAAAGGTTCGGTTCCTGAATGAAAAAAGAATGAAGTTTCGAAGGAGAGATGGGAAGTTTTCTTTCTCTATCACCTATACAAACACTGTATTCTTTTCGATATCCCATAACTTCAGGAATAGTAAAGTAGTGTTCAATCTAAATCTCATCCCACTGCAGGAACGGTCTCCTGCTCAATAAGCAACAACATCGGTCTAATATGATGGGATAAGGCTTAATCACCACGCTTGCCTAATGCGGATTGTTGATCACAAACCCGAGCTATGTTCGCAAAATTTGAATCAAACTTTCTCTCATCCCGGGGATTCAACCCAGGAACTTGAGATCACAGTTCCGTTCTTAAACCACAAGACCAACGTGTAAATAGTGTTAAAACAGTGACAGAATAAAATACTACACAAGTTTAATTACATATACGCTAATACTGTACATTTCTCGCGGAACTTTATAGCACGTAGCTGAGTTCCGTGGAACGGTTTGGCTACGGGAGTATCTTCTTCTACGTGTGGGCTTTTCCACAATCAGGCAGCAGTTGTGCCCATTTCGCGTGCGGAGGGTGAAGAAGTCGGCTGTTGTCACTCCAACCAGTCGAGTTCTTCAAGGAAACCTGTCAGCGCCTTGGTGATGCTGAAGATTTCCTGGAGACTGCCTGGGTTTCCCAGGTAGTGTGCCCGGTTTGGGCCATACCTATGCACTCAAATAGTACATGAGCGGTTGCTTCTTCCTTTTCCATGCATGCTCTGCATAGAGGGCTGTTTGTAACACCTAGATTGAACAGATGTTTGTTCAAACTGCCATGCCCCGTTAGAGCACTGGTCACTGAACGGAGGTTTGGCTTAATAAGTTGTAAAAAGTTGTCTGGAGAGACGGGGATCCAATTTTGGTAGGGTTAGTTTCGCCTGTCTGCATGCCTCCAGACTGCTCCAATAGTTGTTGTGTAGAGTTTTAGTATGATCTAGAATCCTACCTCTCAACCAGTTACCGGTAGTCGGGAGTATTTCCCGACGGCTACGCCTTTTCACAATTCATATATTCTGCTACTCAAGCCCTTTTATATGATACCCATTTTGTGGGAGTTGTGTTAAAACATAAAATCCAAATCTTTGTGACGGCGGCCATCTTGGATCGATTTTTATCCAACATAGCTAAGAAAGGAAGTGTTCTTAGCTATGTTGGATATTCATCCTTACCTTATTCATCTTTCAAACAAAAAAAACAATATCAAAATCGGTTCATTTGTTCGGGAGCTACGATGCCATAGACAGACACACACACACAGACACGTCAAACTTATAACACCCCGTCGTTTTTGCGTCGGGGGTTAAAAAAGCCGGCAACACATTAGCGATCTCTCTGATTTCGAGGATGTTCATGGGCGAGGATGGGCGGCGTTAATTATTTTTCATCAGGTGACTCGCTTGTCGTCCGTCTCTAGTATATTTTTTTTTAAATACGTGTACCATCCCAGACCTCATTGTCGCTTTCCAACAGGTGCGATTATGGTTAGACGTTAGCCTATAGTCCGACAAAAAAAAATTAAAAAGCAAAGAAGTGCATGAAAACATGATGAGGATTGCTCATCGTGACATTTACATGCGTCAAGAACACATAACTGACAGATAAATCCATGCTGCGAGTCGTTCGGCACCCACTCCCATGCGCGTTGTCGTAAACTGCCGCCTTAGAACGAGCGCCATTAATTATACAGAATAATTAATTATTGCCATAATTGAGAGCACTCGAGTCAGAGGCAAATTATTCTTCGCGACGAGACGGAACGAAATTACCGAATAAATTCGCCTAATATCCGGAGCTTGTGACAATATGAGATAGCGGTTTATTCAATCAATTAAGTAAAATGTTTTGTAGAGAAACAAACCGAGCAGAAATTGGTCGGTAAAGCGCTAAATGTATAAAGCGTGACAGGTGGAAATTTACGTAATTGCCGGTGAATCCTATTGGGAAATGAAAGCTAATGGCAAGCGAACATGGAAAAATCAAAATAAGAATGGCATTTAATTATGTATACCTATACGCAAGAATGTACCGATCCTCACACAGCTCCACATTAAGGTGACGGGTAGGGCACACTAGCGACGCCAATCGATTTTAATTTTTAGCTATTAAACTGAATCTATTTTAAAGAATTTCGGTTACAACCTCTAGACAAACACTTAAACTATTCATTAAATAACCATGCACAAATTTTGGGTCCGTTTTATACGCGAAAAATTGATTCACGCCAAAAGTGGCCGCGTTTGGCGTGAATAAATTTTTCGCGTACGCGTTTGACCCAACATTTGTGCATGGTTATTTAATAAATAGTACTAGTGTTTGCCTAGAGGTTGTAACCCCGAAATTGATTAAAATAGATCCGGTTTAGTAGCTAAAAATTAAAATCGATTGGCGTCGCTAGTGTGCCCTACCCGTCACCTTAAGGATAGATTGTTCAAGATATGCCAACAATTCCGTATTTCTGCTACACAATGCGCAGAGAAAATCTGGAAAACCTGATCATGGTTGCGAACACCGAAGGCAGAACTTTGCATGGTTCTTCATCAACAAGGTGGGCTGATCAGATAAAATACTCATCAGGATGAAATTCTAGTAAAAGTAAGAGAAGAGATGCGCTGGACAAAAACCCGTGGAAGAAAATAATCCGCTTCTGATGCAGCCAAGATCCTCAACAGTAAGGGATCGACTGAAGTGAGAATAATTATATTTATATGTATACCCCACAGACCATACATAATATGATATGTGGTACCCATAGACTTGGAATGGCCGTTCTAATTCTGGTTGTATATCCCATGCCTACACACGGAAAAAGTAAAAGCCTTTTAGTTTAGCGCGGAGCAATTTAGAAATCAAACAACGACACGGACCAAGAGTCCTTGGACCAATTATACCAGAAGAGACGGTCGGTAAATACTTACAAGTTACGATTCCTTCGATACCACTAGCGCCGTCCTTCAATTTTTATTAACAGTGATGTATTAAAAAAAATAAACAAACAAAACTCTTCGTAGTGTCAGCCCTTTAAGAAGCTTTAGCACTTTTTCAAGATTAATCTTATTTAGCTCTGTTTGTTGTAAAAAAAGTACAAAATATTTTTTTTCATCATAACTCAGATACATACATAAAATAGTTCAAAAGTGTTCACTTTTAATAATAATTACAATAGGGTATTTAACTAAGCTCGAGATTTTACAAAATATAAATATTTAATCCACATATAAGTAAATATGGGGCAATTGCAAAAAATCTCAATTAAAAATATAACGTCTAGCCGGTTGGATGACCATAATCATTCAAAGATTCATGGGCAAGTCCATTTTAAAATTATTTATTTATTTATTTAATATAATTGTACGGGATAAACCCTATTACATAATTATACATAATTAACTCTTATTGTATTTAAGAAATTATGTATGAATTTATTAAAAAAAACGTCGCTGAAAAAGTATAAAACAAGCCTTCGTTGTCAATTTATGCAATATTCACTATGTAGAGATAAAATTTCATGTTTGGAAATCCGCAGTCACACGTTGTCAAAGGGTAGTATATTTAACGTGTGACTACGCCTTTCCAAACATGAAATTTTATCTCTACATAGTGAATATTGCATAAATTGACAACGAAGGCTTGTTTTATACTTTTTCAGCGACGTTTTTTGTCGTAGTTGGGTTTTAGTTTTTTTACTTTTATTTTATTTGTACTTTTTTGGTGTCCAAGTGCTAGTAATATATATATATATATTCAAAATGTACAAGTCAAGCGCTTTCAAATGATACCAAACACGGCATATTTATCATAACTTTATTTTTTTACTCTGTATGTTTTGTCCGCTAGAGGGCGCCACATTAGATTTTGTAAAACTTCATATAGCCTATAACCAGCGGACGATCAAGACGCTTATAATGATATGTCATTTGTCGAATTCTGATAAGTAGTTAAGAAGTTACGTGGAAACAGATGAACATACATACATACATACATACATACATACATAGCCTGTCAAAATCATAACCCTCCTTTTGCTTTGCCGTAGTCGGGTAATAAAAAATAATTATATCGTCGAATAACCCATACAATTTGCACCAACTATTATAATAGAACCATTAACATATACGAAACATTTGATATAGTTGCCATACAAAATTCAAATGAAATGCATACAAAATACTTGCGTGTGATGTCACATCTTAGTAGCCCTTTGTATGTAGCGTTTTGGGTTTGCCCAAAATAATGTGATTTAATAGTTGTGATATCTCAGGTAGTTTAAATGAGAATCAAGTAATTCATTCAACGATTTTTCTGTCATTGAGAGGTCTTTTGATTACAAAAATAAAACAAATAGTCAATAACGTATTATGTGTTGCTCCATCAAAAGCATGTACAATCCAAAAACAACAAAAATACTTATTTAGTACACTATGAAATATTTTAAATTCACTTTGTTCCTCACAAGTGAGAACGTGACGAACAATCACATCCTCTGGATCACAAAAAAGTATTTAAGGTGTTATAGAACAAAGCTGTTAAGTATCTACGTGTATAATGAATGATCATGTAATTGGTTCGTCCCGTAGAATTCTAATTATTAAATAAATGAAATCTGCGATAAAACCTTGGGCGAATTGGATCTCGAGTTGAGTCTAAAGCATAGACTAAGGGCGGAGTTCACCAAGTTTTCAAGCAACGGTAATAGCACTTTAACTGTGATTTAACAGCTGAGTGACGGTTATTCATGTTCCCTACAAAAAAACTAGAGGTTACTTCTGCTTAACTGATGTTTACGCTAACCGAACCGACGGAGGTAGTTTAAAGTCTTTTTTTATTTTTTAAAGGTTTTTTTTTTAAATTGAAAATGGAAGATGGCAAAGAGCACTGAAAGTTGTCCGTACTACACATCCGTTGAATATTGGTCGTTTTTCTCTAGATGGCGCTAGCACTGGCTTTCCGACTGAAGTCTCTTAGTTGTTGAGTTTGGTCGTTTTCCTCTACATGGCGCTAGCACTGGCTTGCCGACTGATGCCTCTATCTCAGTATAAAGTACAGCTGCTTGCCGTTATTACCTGACCATGTGAAAAAGTACAGTCTAATGGACTGTATGAAATACGTGTACATATATTTCAGTTAAAAAAGCATTATACTTTATTCTACCAATTATGAATACTAACAATCGTGTTAGAAAATATGAAAGACTGACTTGTGTTGTGTTAAGTTTAAATATTCATAAAACAGTCATTTAAAGTTCGTTTTGTTAACTGGGTATCCAATTTTTGTGGTGAACTGTACGGCTGGGTAATGTTTAACTTAATTATTATTGCCCGTTTTGGTAACTGTCCGTTATTTAGATTTTGGTGAACTCCGACCTAGGATATTAATAGTCTCTAAAGCTCGAGTAAAGTGCCGCTATAAAATGAATTTCTTTCCCAATAAATTAAGTTTGTCTCCAGTGTTTAGTCGGTGAAATTGGCACAGCAAGCTTGTTACATTGTCTGTGTCAAACTTCAGGACCTAATGCAGTTTAATGAAATTGGCATCCTCACTGCTCGCAACTTATACGTCACTGGTTCCCAACCAGTGGTCTACGGACCATCAATGGCCCAGTTTGCATTGTAAAGGGGCCTAAACCATGGATCATGGATTGATAGTAAAGAGATGCCCAATTACCCAACACATTCATACCCGCAGGTCCCAGGACCCATAAGTCCCCATACAATCTCACTTACCATCGCTTACATCAGGTGATACCTCATTGAACACAGATTTCTTCTACATGTCTGATTCTGTCTATGTGATAAGTGGACGGATCGCTTGATGATAAGCGATTGCCGCCGCCCATGGACACCCACAACGCTAGTGGAGTAACAAGAGCGCTGTCAAAATTTTAACCCCCCTTTTCCCTACATTGGGCTTCGGTACCCTCACTCACTCCTCGCAACAAAGCACAGCCGCTGTTTCTATGAGGCCGATATCACTCCGGTCAAGTGGGTCCATTTATGTCGATGTGTGGCACTCCCAAGGAAGAAATTAGCCGAGAAAACCGAGCGCGGCCTTAGAATTTTAACATTTTATAATTACTTTGAAATGTGTGTACTAAGTACCGACTAATCTATGCCACAGATCGTCATATACATACATCAAGTGGCCCGCGAAGGTTTAAATATCTATACTATTTCATCATCATCATCGTTTCAGCCAATAGACGTCCACTGATGGACATAGGCCTCCCCGAATGTTCTCCACACAGATCGGTCCTGTGCCGCCCGCATCCAATGGATTAGCGCAACCTTCACCAGATTGTCTGTTCATCTTGTGGGGGTCCTGCCACGACTGCTGCGACTTTCTGTATGTGGCCTCCACTTAAAGAGACGATCACGCAAAGAGACTCCGAGCATAGCCCTCTCTATTGCTCTCTACGACTTTGAGCCTCCTTAATCGGCACATTGTAAGCGGCCACATACTATTTATAAAGAGGTTTATCCTAAAGACTGCGGCAACACTTCTGGCACAGTAGACATATATCTACTGTGCTTTTAGGTAATCCGAAAACATGAAATTCCCGCGCGTTGGAATCGATACCTAGAGCCATCTATTGGTATGTAGTGGAATTAATGTCCCGAAACTAAGTGAGGGCGGGTCACCAGTGTAGTATAATTTTTTTTTATCCCTGTTCGGAAAAAGGTTGGGAGCCATTTTCTACGTAATTCCTTGTTTTCATTTCCAAGAAAGAACTTGCAGTAGGTACCTACTACTTTAAAGCGACGCGACGCGACGTATCTTATTATGAAACAAGAAAATGGCTTTCTTGGTGCAAGAATAATAAATTGCTAGCAATATTTATGCAAATATGAAAAGAGTTTCCACCGCTGAACTGGTCTGACTCCTACAGCCACGAGTTTAAAAGAAATATAAGAAGGTAACTGGTTATGTACCTACCTAGTTTTTATAAATTGTTCTACATAGTCATAGTCATAGTTTTTATTGCTTTCATGTTGTTCACAATAGATCTTAAACTAATTACAAGTTCTGAACATGAACCCCGCAGGGGCACTGCAATGTTAATACATATAGAATTTATTAAGATTTCTAAAGCTAAATCGTAATAAGAATATCATGTAGTTTTCTGCTGAAAAAACTCGTGAATACTATAAAAACATTTTGATATTAAATAATTCTTTAATTTATTACAAAAAAGGTGGTATTTTGTTTCGTTTTTTATAACGCTAGGCAATTTATTGTAGACTTTGATTGAAGTGTAATATGTACCTCTTCTAACTATATCCAGTTTAGTGCCCGGCAAAGCTAATCTATTTCTAAATCGCAGGTTACGAGGGATTGAATACTGCTCTTTAGCCTGTTTATATAATTCTTTATTTTGTCGAACAAATTTACATAATTCTAATATATATATTGAAGTTAAAGTTAAATTTTTTTGTGGAGTGAAATGTGTTCTACAGCTCTCTCTTTCTGGTATGTTGACAATAATTCTTAAACATTTTTTTTGGAGAATGAAAAGATTGTTTGCGTCCGTACTATTATCCCCAGAGTATTATGCCATAGCTGAGCCAAGCGTGAGCATAGGCATAATACGCTGTTGTTGCGGTTTTTAGGTCCGTGCACTTTTTAAGTTCATATAACGCGTAGATAAACTTAGAGAGTTTGCCAGAGATCTTTGCAATGTGCGCTTTCCAGTTAACATTTGTGTCGACTTCTATTCCCAATAATGTGCAAGAGTTTACAATTTCCAATTTGTTACTATTATACATGACATTCAATTTTAATGGTGCTTTTTGATAAGGGTGGTATTGCATACATTTAGTTTTATTTATATTAAGTTGAAGATTATGGTGTTCGAGCCAGTCTTCTATTTTATTAGACAGTTATTAATATCTCGCTGGACTTCCTCGCAATTAGAAACAGGTAAAACTATACTTATATCATCTGCATATAGTATACATTGCTTATCTAAAAAATTTGGCAAATCGTTGATATAAATCAAAAACAATAAGCAACCCAAAACACTCCCTTGAGGTATTGAACTATTAATTTTTAGTTGTTGTGAGCAAAATGTAGCTAACGTATTTTTATTTATATCCAAGTAATCTATATGAACCATCTGTATCCTATTGTTTAAATAACTTTCCAACCACCGATAAGCTGTGCCTCTGACTCCAACACCGTACAATTTTTTAAGCAAAATGTCGTGATTCACCATGTCATAAGCTTTACTTAGGTCTAGCATCAATGAAACTGCATATTTTCTCTCATTAATGATTTCAAGAATCTGATGTGTAAAGTTAAAGAGAGCAGTAACAGTGGATTTATTTTTTCTGAAACCATTTTGACTATTATGTAGTATCGAGTATTTTTCGCAAAAGGATGTTAGCTGTTTCGCCATTACCGACTCAAAAATCTTAGAGAAAGTTGATAGTAGCGCGATAGGACGATATTGACTAGGTTCATCTGGTGATTTTATCTTCGGTAAAGGTTTAACGATAGTAGTTTTTAGTAGGTCCGGAAATGTCATTTCAAAAAAGGATTGATTGATTAAGTTCGTCAGTGGAGTTTTCAATTCCTCTTTACAATGTTTTACTAATTTCGGGGGAAAGTTAGCAAACCTGCAGCATATTTTATTTTTTAGATTAGTGATAATCTTTTCTACTTCAAAGGGACTTACAGGGTTTAAGTACATAGTATCTTCTTATCAAATTACAAAGTACCTATTTAACAAATAAAATTGAAGACCTTGTAATTCCTCCGTTGTCCGATATCCGTAACACAAGTACAGAATCAGGTCAATGTATTAAACGTTGTGTGAATTTTATATTAAATAAAAACAATCTTACCTTATCTCAAAGTAAGTAGTTTAAACAATTTGAATGAATGAATGAATATTCTTTTATTGCACTCAAAGTATAGTATGAAAACTCAAGACTAGGTATAACAGGATATGTACGACGAAGGCGGCCTTATCACTATGAGCAATCTCTTCCAGGCAACCTTTGGGTAAAGGACACTTGATGGAATTTGTGTTATGGCTATCATAATAATCACATACTACATACCCAAAATAATATAATATCACCCATAATTATATCATAACGACACTACACACACTGAATAAACACACCAGGAGCAGAATTCTCGTGCTCGTGATATTTTGAAAACATGGCGAATTTCGCATGAAATCCATACAAAAAAAAACTATGTTTTACTTAGTGATATAGGTATATCGTATCATAATAAATGTCACGAGCACGAAAATTGGGCTCTTGGTATCACATGAATATGAGTCCAGAATGGGAATTGATTTCACGACTTTGAATAATGGAATAAAAAAAAAAGGTTATTGATATTTTCACTGAAATTTTGTTCAGCACCTTTCTAAAAACAAACTTTTTACGTACACTATTATACGCCAAAAATAGGGACGGTTACCCTACTTTTGGCGTATAATAGTTTATGTACAGCGTGAAAAATCCTAATGAGTAACCAACAAGCCATAAATGACTTCTAAACATAAGTCTCCAATTACATATATATGATTTCATCACCTTTAACATGTACAGTATACACTTTAGGACGATGTCACAATATATAATATAAGAAAGTAGACCTCTACTTTCTTAAAGGTAAGTATTGTGACAAGGTCCTAAAGTGTATACATATTTTTGGAGTTGACTGTACTATATCTATATCCGCTCATTGGTATCTAAGGGGACAGAGTACTCATAAATATATGCTAGTTGCCACCACCATCTCTACATATAATAGGTATTAAAACCTCGCTAAAGCCAATGGCAACTTTTCATATGAACGAATGATTAACGGCGACTATTTGCCTGTTGGAAACATCGCAAACGTGAATAATGCGGAAACATTAGCAATAATCCCGCGGGATAAACTTGCCAGTTAGCTTTTCATAAAAAGGTATTTAGCGAGTTACCTCGAACTAATGCGACGGGTTGGTTTTCACCGTAAAGTGGTAATAGTCTGGTTTTCACACTGGGAGATCATTTTACGAGTGCGTCCGGGATGATAAAACAAGAGGCCGGACAAGTGTGAGTCGGATTCACCCAGAGAGGATTTCGTTCACATCAAGCCTTTTGATGTTTTTTTTTTGGTCAATTCGTTAACGCTTGACCACAGTCGCACCTGATGGAAATCGACGATGAGATCTAGGATGATATGCGTTTGCCAAAAAGATGCCTGATCACTCTTGCCTTAAAGATGTCCAGATAGTGGTCAGGAAAAACAGACCTCGGCAGGGAGTTCCATTCCTTAGCCGTCCGCATTATAAATGTGGAAGCGAATCGCTTTGTGCAAATAAGGAGTAGTTCTAAGGATGACAGCCCTCGCCGCGCCTTGTCGTCCGGTGATGGCACACTCCCCGAAATAAATCCGGTAGAAGACCGAGAGGCATGACACACGACACCTCATCACCGATGAGCCTCTTCGCACATCGCTCTATTGTGTGGAGAGCGTCTAACAGATGACTCTCTGGACTCAATAGATCTATGATGGCTTTGGTACGGGATCACAATTTCTGTTTTTTAAGGTGTAATACAAAAAGTATCCTGGTTGTAATCTTCATTGATGTTACTTGTCAAATTATATATAATTTGGCAATTATATAGAATTACTAGCTGACCCGGCAAACGTTGTTTTGCCATATAAATAAAAGGGTTGATCGTAGAAGGGTGAAAATTGAGGATTGTATGTATTTTTGTATGTTGTATCATAAAAAAAGAGAAATTAAAAATTTTGTCTAAAAAATAAAAATAAAAATTTAGGGGTGGACTACCCCTAACATTTAGGGGGATGAAAAATAGATGTTGGCCGATTCTCATAGATACCGGATAAGCACAAAAAATTTCATCAAAATCGGTCAAGCCGTTTCGGAGGAGTATGGCAACGAAAACTGTGACACGAGAATTTTATATATTAGATAATTCTTAGGGCCCGTTCGACCAATCTTTATCCGTGGGTAAATCTATATAATATCAGATTTGTATATAATTACAGTATGCTATAGTATAGTTATTATCGGAATAAGGTTGGTCGATTCGGCCCTTAGTCATCAGAATGTACCTATCCTCTATGGGTTTTGATTTCATAGGGAGTACACGTAGTATCTTTTACTTTGTTAGTGAGAGTATGGGATCTTATAAAGCTCCTTTAGCGTTACAGGTCTCCATGGAGGGCAGTAATCACATACCATCAGGTGATATGCCTACTCGTCTGCCCATCACTACATATTATAAAACAAAATCACTTTTGCTGTGTGCACGCTTAAATCTTTAAAACTACGCCACGGATTTAAATGCGGTTTTTTAATAGGTTAAGTAATTCGAGAAGACGGTTTATGAGTATAATTACACATGCATAATATAGCACCCGTGCGAAGCTGGGCACCTGCCCCAGCTTCTAATACTAATACTAGCGACTTCGCTAGTATTTCAGAAAAAAAAATTAAGGTTCCGATTTTTCCATTTAAGGTACAAATGGAACCCAAAAAATGTAACATTGGCAGCGGTCCCGCAGGAACCGGAAGATATTGAGCGCAAATGTTGTTAGGTTCCGAGAAAACAGCCTTCTTTTTACAATTGTTTATTTCCTCGCGAACATTATTGGCGGGCGACTGAAATTGGAAAAGATTGCTTTGTCTATCCACTAAAATATGTTGTTGGCAGCTTTTCTTAATACTTTCAAACCTTAAATAAAATCTACTCCGACTCTTCCACTTCGCACGGTCTTGTGTATGCCTAATAAACTGACCTCTAGGGATGCACGCACAAGACCGTACGAAGTGGAGGAGTGGAGGTACGAAAGTGGACCTCGAGCTCCAAAGCGATAGCTAGGGACGCATCAAAACGCTAAAATGAAGATAACACATACAATAAATAAACAATTATTGTTGATTCTTTTAAAATTATTACAATCAGGTCACATAATTCCACACGCGGAAACTTTGTATTTTTTCAATTTCGCTGGCTCGCCACGGCACAGAACAATGCAGGCGAAGCTAGGGCTATTCCGCGGACAAACCGCGCCTTTTTGTTCTCATCGCCACCGGATATTAATGAAAACGAATATTATTTATGTCCGTTGTTTTGGCCACCTGTACTCGCATAGTTTTAACGAAATGGGTCGCGCTGCGCTATTACACAATTGTATTACTTTTTGATATATGATGGGTTTTTTTCGAATGGCAAAATTGGTTTGCTAGGTAGGTGCAGACTATTTTTTTATATAAACACAACAACCTGATTCCTTGCTAAGTATATAAGTAGCTTAAGCACTTGTGTTACGGATACCAGACAACAGAGGAATTACAAATATATACTTAAATACATATATTACACCCAGACCCTGAACAAACACAAGTGTTCATCGCACGAATGTTTGTCCAGGGTGGGGATCGAACCCACGACCTTTGGCGCAAGAGGCAGGGTCACTACCAATTGCGCCATCCGGTCAGTCAGTTCGGTTAATTAATTTATTGCTATTAAAATTTTAATCCTACTCAGAATGCGTTTCATTGTTAATACTACAGAAGACAAAGACCGTGCATAGTGGTGCAAGCGGAACGCAAGTGCAGCACTAATAATAACAAGTGCAACACTAATATGATGATAACAGAAAGAACTGTTGAAAAGGATCATCATCATCATCAGCCCATTTAAGTCCCCACTGCTGGGGCACGGGCCTCCCTCAATCAAATGAGGGGTAATTGCCATACTCACCACGCTTGGCAGACGGGTTGGCGAGGGTTTTGATATAAATGCAGAGTTTTCCTTCTCTGGGTGCTGATGATCATGCCAGCAGCTTTACCTTAGTCGCCTTTTACGACACCTCGGTAAGAGTGAGGGTGGCCTATTCTACTCTGCCGGGACCACACGGCTTGAAAAGGATATTAGGGGTTAAAGTATGAAATTGCCGGTTTCGCCATATCGTATTTCGTATCAGGAATGATGAGATCCGCAGGAGAACTAAGGTCACAGACAGCCCAAAGGATTGCATGTCTCAAGTGGCAATGGGCAGGGCAAATAGCGAAGAACAGACGGCCGTTGGGGCAGAAAGGTCCACGAGTGCAGGCCACGTACAGGAAGTCGCAGCTGTGGCGCCCCCCACAAGGTGGACCGACGATCTGGCGAAGGTTGCGGGAATCCATTGGATGCGTGCGATGTGCGATGCACATGACCGATCTGTGTGGAGAACATTGGGGGAGGCCTACGTCCAGCAGTGGACGTCTATTGGCTAAAATGATGATAATGATGATGATGGCGATTTTCTTAAAGGTTTGTATTTTCTTTAGTAACGGTTTGGTTAACGGTTCCATAGTTTTTTATTTGCAAAGTAACTAGGGTAATTCCGGGGGAGATGGCCGTACGGGGGAGATGACCAATCGAAAAAAAATCACCAAATAATTCCCAAGTGACACCACTAACAAATTATTTTGGTTCAGGTGACTGTGGCCAACAAGTGTCGGTGAATTTTTGTTCGAAAAAATAATAGAAAGTTGAGTAATTTCACTTTATTTTTTAATGACACATTCGACTTAAGGTAAGGGGTTCATATATTAAGTGCTCACAAAAAGGTTTTGAAAGTTATGTCTGATTTCGTGGTTTCCTGTTGAAATACAAATATTCTCAATGTTCTATCTTCAAAATTACCTTTGAATTTTTGGAGTTGTGGTGTTTACGTAAGCTAGCTACCTCATCCGGAAAATCAGGAGAAATGGCCATAGTATTGATTGGAGAGATAGCTATACAATTTTATGTCTTAATTGGGATTTACGTTTCATCTACTTAATTTTCTACTGATGCCTAACCAATACGAATGGAAACCGTCATCAACCTTCGTTACCAAAAACAAAAATATGACTGAGACTAACTAATTGAAGATTTGATTCAATGTTATATTTGAATGTTCTGGGTGCATGAAAATTGTATCGAGTTTGAGCACATGTGTCATAAGAATGCCGTTGTAAGAAAAAAAAGAGTCCATAGATCTCAAGGGCAAACGAAAGGCAAAAAGAGTAGCGGTCATCTTCCCCCAGCCTCTATGGCCGTCACTCCCGGACACTCTGGGAGAGATGGCCAATCCTAGATTTATTTTAAACTTTAATATTACGTGTTTTTGCAATATTTAAAGTGACTTTTTGTTGATTTTCAATAATTATAATAAGTAAAGTTTAATTTTCTTTATTAATTATTGTTTTATTCATCATAATTCCTTCACACTAGAGCCTTCAAGTTACTAGGGCCATCTCCCCCGGAATTACCCTATTGATAAAAACGTCAATTCTGCCAAGGAAAGAAATAGGCTATTTTCAAGATTTTTAATTGCATCAAAAATACAATAATAACTGATCTTTATTTAATGTAAACCATACAAATGTCATCCTCCGACATATATACAATGATCCGCCTATTAGAGAATGGGAGCGTACTAAAACGGCCTTGATAACTGTCCTAGCCAGAGGACACTAGGTCGCAGGTGATTGATGCGGTCTAGGCTCCTTCGTCAAGCACACTTAGGCTTGATGGTAGTTCGGAGGCTATGGAGGGGGGGTTAATGAAGCGTCACATCAGTGTCTGCGATTTTGCCGAAAATGGAAGAGTTATAGTGCTAGAGGCAGTGATACATTTTTCAATTAATTTGCTGTTTGCTAAAAAGCCTTTGCCACAGAATTTGTTAATCCTGAACTAATTTGCGCTATCGGCTCATAAAATTGAACCCCGAATATTCTCTACATCGTATTTTTTCTGAAAAATCGGTTCACTGCTCATCGTGTGAAACTAATCAAAGTGGTAAGTAAAAGTGATATTAAATGTGATTCCATGACTTCAGAAAAAATATTTATATTAGGTTATTTACGTAACACTAAATTGAGCGGTCTCACAGCTCTGTGGATCACTTTAATGTAATTACCAATCTTACCAAATCCAGGATCAGTGGTCTCAAAGTATAGAACGGAATTAAGTAGCTTAGTAATCCGGGGGAAAGGGGGGTTCAAAGGTTGGCAGTGCACTTGTGACTCCACTAGTGTCGCAGGTGAATGGGCGATGGCAATCGCTTACTATTAGGTGATCCTTCTGCTCGTCTGCCGCCTATTACATAAAATAAAAAGTTTGTTTTTTTCTTAGTGAAAGCACAGATATTATAAATACTAGGTGAAGGATAGGTTAGCTTATTCAGAGACGTCAAACTAACTTTAATGGTTACTTATGAAACAATATTGACACTTATTTTAATACCCATACAGACTACCTATATTATGCTAAATTAACATTTAGCTTAATTGACGTCTCTCAGAGACGGAAATTAGTTTAAGTATCCGGCCGTGCGCTGCGTTAAGCGGGTGCACCTCGCGGGCATCCTGGTGCGGGCATCCGTCTCGGGCATCCGCGCCGTCTCAGTAGATATATACACAAGCAGTATGGACACTACGAACAAACGCTCGATTACGCACGCACACAGACGCATCCTTTACACGGATTCTAAGGTCCCATCGGAGTACAATCGTAGGAACTAAATTCAGTTAAGTGTTAGGTAAGTGGTGTAAAAGGAGCGTTCTTTCTATTTTAGTCGAAATTCACTGTTGTCTGCTGTAATTTACGAGTTACGATCACAATTACATTTTGGGGTGTCGGAGATGGAGATTGATATGGAGGGGATTGTGTGACCTCACTGGTGTCTTGGCCCGAGCGATCGGGTGCATGACCAATACCTTAACGTGGTTTCCAAGTAACAAAACAAAACGTTATGAAAAGTATGTCTAATTTTATGTATCTTTGCGTAGCTTTTTGCAACTTTAGGAATCATTTTGTGTACCTTTGTGTACGAATATTGTATGCTATTATTATGCTTATTTCTTAAGAAATTCATTAGTTCTAATTTAACACGCGCCAGATGATCCTTGTTGCACCTAGGACCCGCAATCACGGCCCGGTACTTAAACCAGTAGTCGCAAAGTAAGAATAATATTTTACAAAAATAAGAGGACAACCCTATACGGTAGGTAACTTTCGGTCCAAAATGGCGGAGTGTCGATATCTACTGTGATGCCGTGCTCCGGCGCAGGCAAATAGCCCGTCGCAGCTATCCGCAACGACCTCACTCTAACGCAGTGCTGCCAGTCGCCCGCGGGGCGTGCTCCGTCGCCCGCGCTGCATGCGACGGGAGCGGACGCCGCACGGACGCCCGCGGCGGGCGCCCGCTTAAGGTGACGGGTGGGGCACACCCGCGACGCCAATTGATTTTAATTTTTTAGCCACTAAACCGAATTTATTTTAAAAAAATTCGGGGTTACAACCTCTCGGTAACTTGGCGGTAATCCAAAATTCGAGTGCAAAAGCAGACCAAACAGTTAACTACATATAAGTATTAAATAAATAGTATAGGTGTTTGCCGAAAAATTGTAACCCCGAAATCGTTTAAAATAGATCCGGTTTAGTAGCTAAAAATTAAAATCGATTGGCTATAATGTATCAAGACGGGAATTAACACGATATTTGTTATGTGAAACAACACTGTGTTTCGGCTACGTTACAGCAGCCGTGGTCACGAGCGGAGCGGAGGAGTGGTCAGTCCGTCTTGATACATTATAGTTATAATGCAACGCGAAAATCTAAAAAACTAAAAATCGATTGGCGTCACTAGTGTGCCCTACCCGTCACCTTAACGCAGCGCACGGCCTAAATAGGTAAGTTCATTTGTTATTTGACTTAAAATTCACTCACATAAAAGTACAAACATAAAGAAGCCGGTTTTCCGATCCCGATGACACATCGGAATATAAGTACGGGTAGCTCCAACCAAAACCACATATCGAAAATCTGGCCCGTAGCGACCTGTCCGTACCGGTAAACGGATTCGCTACGTTTTCAATCTATATTCCAAACTCACGCCCGTAGTTTCATTTGTCCTTCGCATCTTAGCGTGTAATTCCCGGTTGCGCCCGAGGTATGCTTACAGCGTCTTGGCAAACGTAATGTAGGGCGCCCTCTGGCTAGGTGGGGGGACGATCTGCGCAGGATGGCTGGCAAGAGCTGGATGCGAGAAGCCATGGATAGATCACAGTGGCGAACAATTGGAGAGGCCTACGTCCAGCAGTGGACTGCGATAGGCTGATGATGATGATGATGCTTACAGCATGATTCAACATTTGAGGAGTCAGGTAATTACAATGAAGCGACTGCCGTCTGACCTTCGCAAGCCTTTTGACAGGGGAACCAGACCAACTGAATCATGAATACACATTTAAAAAAACTGTTCGAAATGTGCAGGTTTCCTCACGGTGTTTTCCCTCACGCCGAGCTATTGGTAGAAATACGCACATAAATTTGAAAAATCCAGAGGTGCATGCTCGGATTCGATCCACGACCCCCGCATGGAAGGCGCATTCTTATCCACAGAGCTACCATCGCTCCGTTTTTCATTTGTCTTCACTAATTTAACTGTCACCTGCACTACGCCAGGAGTTAATAGCGAATTGTTCTCGTTGGTTCCGTACATAATTTATTTTTAATGAGCGTGAGCCGAGGCTTAGCGACAGCGGTCTAATACGGCGATGCGCGGGAGATATCTAATTATGCTGCCCAACGCTGCGCAGTGGCGCCACCGCACGCTTTTTTATATTTACGCCTAGTGACGCACCTAGACTCAAAATGTGACAATCGTTTTTTATGCGATAAATGACAGACGATCTGATGGATCACCTGATGGTAAGCGATTGATTAACCATCCATGCACAATAAATTGACTGGGGTCCAGAGAAATGTAGGTGGGGTCTGGGTGTACTGGGACACTGCACCGGCTTTCATCTGTTAGTATTTATAACGCAGAAATTTTAAACTAACTGCCACACTCAGAGTCGTTGATTAACTTAGTTTGGTACTTACGAAACAATATTGACACGTATTTTGATACGCATAAAGACTACCGATACTAAAGTTAATGAACATTAGCTTAAATGACGTCTCTGAGTGCGGCTGTAAGTGTCATAATAATCCCGTCATTTTCATACACCGATTAGTCAGTCAGTCACCTGTTGTTCTTGTGTCTATCAGTAGTTTCTGGCAATGTTAGGTGTTTCCCGCTCTGGGAAGCGATATCAAAACAGGCAGCTGAACCGGTGCCCTTGCTCCCTCCCCACTCAGGTAATAATGGAGCTTTGCAGGTGGTTTTGATGGGTATAATGCCTCTGACCGGCTTCTCGTCAGGGGAAAATGGAGATGCGATGCGAGATGGAGCCACCACATACCCGAAGTTACACCCATGGCGACCCATTCTCTCGAGATTTTTATTCGATTACAGCTTTTTTCGATATCACTCGAGAAAGTAAAGAGTAGTCGGATCGCATCCCTATTTTACATTATAACTTTTCGCTGCATTTTCATCTCGTTTCACATCGGAATGTTTTTTATGAAAATTTTGAATGAGGTTTCCACGAATTTCTTGTACAATTTATTTTACCCCTTTGACTTTGTCGCGTTGATGTGGTCAAACAAAAATCTAGGGCTTATCCTGGATGAGAACATCGAAAGGGACTCTGTGTTTTCACAGTATTCTGTGGTATATGCTCTGTGATGTATGTGTGGTCTTTGTGTGTATGTCTAGGCTAAGTATATTCGTAAACTTTGTTACCATATCCCTCATGAATCATGATTGTTTTATTCTTTTTTTTTATGTCATAGGTGGCAGACGAGCAGACGGATCACCTGATGGTAAGCGATTGCCGCCGCCCATGGACACCCGCAACACCAGTGGAGTCAAAAGTGCGCTGCCAACCTTTAAACTTCCCCCGGATTGAGCCTTCGGTACTCTCACTCACGCAGCGAAACAGCACAGTGCTTCACGCCGGTTTTCTGTTGAGGCAGTGGTATCACTCCGGTCGAGCCGGCCTATTCATGCCGAAACGCGGCTATCCCACGGCAATCACTTACCATTGGGTGACCTGTATGCTCGTCTGAGCCTACAGGTCACCCAATGGTAACCTATCACATAAAAAAATGTTATACGGCTAACAACGAAGGAGTTCTCCATCATTATTGTACTCTCTCAATCGACATAAAATATTTAATACGCTTTGAACGGTCAAATATGCCTCTGAGTGTACATGTAAATGTTCCATTTTCTGCAATAATACACCGGATAATTCCGCGCGGTGCAGTCCCGTGGGAGACTGTGAAATTCTGCTACCTTTTTTCCCGCAATATCCTAGCTACGGAAAGTGGCGCCCCCTGCCGAGCGAGCTGTTAATAGTGCCCGTTCGTATCTGCAAACACATTGCTAATCGCTTTGCGGCATTTGCTTACTTCCCAAATATTTGCTTATGCATTGCTGCCTTTAACCTGCCCACTTGTTTTATTGTTTTAGCAAATATGTTCGGATGTTGTTGCTCGTAAATTATGATGTTTGTATTACTATTTTCCTTATTTGTTCCTGTCCATAAGATACAAAACAATGTGTAGTTATTTAGTTAGGTATTTGTGTGTTCCGTATTCTGATTATACGGAAGTTTTTTCCTGATCGTAGAGCGAAAAGTTCGTGGATGTTAATTTCACGATGAGCTAGTTAGGCTTCTTAAGTACACACGTATTGACCACGCTGACTGACCAAGCCGTGACCACGCTGCCTGAAGGCCCCACAGAATAAAAATATTTCTTGGGTGAGTAAGGTTACCGGAGGCCTAATAATAACAATAATAATTCTGACAACATCTCATACGTTGACCTGATTCCGTACTAAGTAGCTTAAGCACTTGTGTTACAGATATCAGACAACAGAGGAACACAAATATATACTTAAATTCATATATTACACATCATCATCAGCCCATTTAAGTCCCCACTGCTGGGGCACGGGCCTCCCTCAATCACATGAGGGGTATTTGCCATACTCACCACGCTTGGCAGACGGGTTGGCGAGGGTTTTGATATAAATGCAGAGTTTTCCTTCTCTGGGTGCTGATGATCATGCCAGCAGCTTTACCTTAGTCGCCTTTTACGACACCTCGGTAAGAGAGAGGGTGGCCTATTCTACTTTGCCGGGACCACACGGCCAAACACAAGTGTTCATCGCACGAATGTTTGCCCAGGGAGGGGATCGAACCCACGACCTTTGGCGTAAGAGGCAGGGTCACTACCAATTGCGCCATCCGGTCAGTCAAAGGAAAAGGTTGGCAGTGCACTTCACAAATATCTATGGGCATCTGTTCCTTCTCGGTCCCTCTACTCCTCTCAGCTAATTTTGTCAAGTTTGAACATTTATTTGTTTAAAATTATAAAGCCTACACATGCAACATGAGGGTCGATTTTTAGTTACAGCTTGATTTGTAAAACCAGCCAAAAAAAATTTGAAAAGTCTGTTTTCTAAACTGACCCGACCGAGTATCGAAACTTCAGCCAATGTATCGTCGCCTACAAACTACTATAAGAACTCTACTTTATTAATACTATACCTAATTCGCGATCGTTCTAATTTTATACTAGCAACCTTTCTACCTAATTTGGTCGTAATCCCACGACCACTCTTTTCTAGGTCTCCTAAAATATCTAACATCTATTTTCGCTATCGCCCACATTTCGTCGTTAAATTATTAATTCATTCAACGAAGTGCAGTCGAATAAAACATTACCCAGACTCATCCGTTGCGTCTCAGCTGATCAAAGGCGATGTCGTCATAAAAAATACACTCGCAAATGTTCTGCTATCAATAATGCAGCCGGTTCAGGAGATGATACTTACCATCAAAGACTTTCAAACTTCAACGAACATTGGACTTTATTCCCTCAGGTTTTCAGTGGAGATTTGAGTGGGGAGGAAACGTGACATTTGAATGAGACTTCGCAGTCTCGAGAGCCATTCGTTCCGCGATACGAGGCGCGTAGAAGGGGACGCGATTTGCAAGCACACTGCGCTAGGCGACGCCAGTGTGCGCATACCATTACCGCTGTTTGCGAGATCAAGGTGAATATTCACCAGCATGTGCTTGGGGTTTTGGTCCTAAATTTCTTTTTTATTGTTGCGTTTTGGGCAGATAAACTATACGAAAACTTTTTATGTTAACAGGTAACAAGATGAGTAGACAGTGCACTCATGATAACTGGCATGGCAGATAAATAATTGCTACCTAATATTAGGTAAACATTTTCTGCGTAATTTAGAATGAAACGTGAAGATCTGTGGAACGGTTTCCCTACGGGATTATTTCCCTTTTACTCCTTTTTAAAAAGGCCGCGACGCATTAGCGATCTCTCTGATTTCCGCTAATGGGTGGCAATGATTGCTTTCCATCAGGTGACTCGCGTGCTCGTTTGTTGCCTCTAGCATAAAATAAAAGTCCCCAGATTCTGAGTATGTAATGAGCAAAGTGATTAAATGACTTTGGGCAAAGAAAATTACTTATTTATACATCATTGCAAGAAAAAATGTACTAAGAGTAGACTTTATTTTGTTATTACATTGGCTGGGCATTATAAATATAAATAGTGGAGTTAAATTCATTCAAACATTTATTCCTGGATTCTATCGGTATCACGCTCGCTTCGCTTGCTCAGCCCGGCCGCTGAAATGACATGGGCATAGTGGTTTTATTCACTCTGTCGAAAAGGTAACATACTGCTTGGGCATTAGGTAAATGTAGTTAATGCCCAAGCAGTATATTTTTTGTTTGCCCTCTCATTAAACGTAAACCTTAGAGAGACGACACAGTTTTAGGAAAATAATGACCGTGTATGTCCACCCTAAGTTAATAGATAAGTATGTACGTTATTGTTATACGTCACGGATGAACCGGCAACCCGAAACACAAACCCTGCCCTTGCGGCCGGCGCATGTAGGCTTTGTGTCTAGACCGGCCCTACACAAACAAACATTTTACACCCTAATATTTTAAGGTGATGTTTGGCCTAGGGGTCACGGACTAGAATAGAATTATTTGAATTAACTGGTTTTAATTATAACTAGCTACGCCCAAAGGTTTCACCCACATTATATTTTTTTTGTCTCCTTTTATTTTTGTAATGATTCGTTTTAGTTTGTATTTGTTTCTTTTTCTATTTGTTTAAATATTATATAATTATACTTGTTGTGTCCGTTCTTATCTGTAAAATGTGGTGTGTCGTATTTGCAGTGAATAAAAGTTTATATCTATCTATCTATCTAACATTATCGTTATGAATTGTAGCCTATGTGTTATTAATAATAATAATTCTTACAACATCTCATACGTTGACCTGATTCCGTACTAAGTAGCTTAAGCACTTGTATTACAGATATGAGACAACAGAGGAACACAAATATATACTTAAATACATATATTACACCCAGACACTGAACAAACACAAGTGTTCATCGCACGAATGTTTGTCCAGGGTGGGGATCGAACCCACGACCTTTTGCGTAAGAGGCAGGGTCAATACCAATTGCGCCATCCGGTCAGTCAATCGGTATTAACAAACTACTAAATGGATTTTGAAGAAATATAGCTTAAATATCAGTATGTAAGCTATATTTCTTCAAAATCTTGGTTGACGCCGGTTTTCTGTGAGGCCGTGGTATCAATGAGGTCAAGCCGGCCCATTCATGCCCAAGCGTGGCTCTCCCACGGTCCCACTACCTTGGCGTGGCGTATACATTATCAACAAGTGTTCGACTATTTTGCATAAACAATTTCCTCCACACACACTACATTAAACGTAGGTACTACGGTGTAATCGCGAAACAGTAGACTTGTGAAGCTCCCAAAGACTAGTAGTTCAATTTAGTTCAACTTTCAGCAATTTTGGCTGCCAGCAGGACGACTTTGAGGCGGTACTTCTACTAGCTAGTGTTGCTTATCGATAGTCCACTATCGATAGTAAAAGTAAAATCAATAGTAGGTATCGATAGTCTATCGATAGGATGGCTGGTTATTGACAATAGTATTGATACCATCGATAGTAAAATTAGATCAATACTATTGATAACGCTAATACTACGATACTTTCGATAGTATCGGACACATTTAATCAGGCAGCAATACTATCAAAACATAGCTGACTAACACAAAACATAACAGAATAAATCAATAGTATCGATAGTTTTGTACTACCGATACTATTGATTTATTCTGTTAATTCTGTTAAAAACACAATACTATCGATAGATAGTATTGGGCATTAAACAATCGATAGTATTGGCGTTATCAATAGTATAAATTAAATTGTACTATCGATAGTTTAAATGACTTTCGAGGACAACTATCGATAGGGAAACTGTTGATAGTTAAACACTACTACTAACTACGTGAAAAGTCTTAACACGGCACACCAGCGACGCCAATCGATTTTGATTTTTAGCTACTAAACCGGATCTACTTTAAACAATTACGGGGTTACAACCTCTCGGCAAACACTTATTGGCGTCGCTAGTGTGCCCTACCCGTCACCTTAATTGACCTTTTTTTCCCAGGGGAAACCATCATGGCCGTCACCTTGCTACATGTAGGGAACAAGGTGGTGTGTGGGACGAAACCCTAACTAAAACCCCTGGGGTGTCCATCTCCGCGCAATCGCGGTCGGAAACCCCACAGCCGCTAATTGCGCTCGCCGCTTCCCCCCTATCTGGCGCAATACAGCCCTTCAACGCTGTACGACCTACCAGGACACCCGGTAATGTTGTCCTCCGCGGAGTCGTATGCTGAGCAAGCCACTCGCCAGTAGTGGATACGCCCACGTACTCCGAAAGCCCGTTTAGTCGCCTCAATTGGTAGATGACCTGAGTGAACAAAGACAGAGAAGTGAGGAAGATAACCGAAATCATTGACATAAAACTCCGGATTTGATGGTTGACCATCAGATCAATGTATGTGATGTTGTGAAATATTTATTTATTTATTATATGTTTTTTGTAGTGTTAGAGCGATGGTAGCTCAGTGGATAAGAACGCCCGTCCATATTTACGTAAATTTGAAATACGGTCGTGATTCGAATCCGAGCGAGCACCCTTGGATTTTTCAAATCTATGTGCATATTTCTACCAATGCTCGGCAGTGAGGGAAAACGTGGTGAGGAAACCTGCACGTCTCGGATAGTTTCTTAAAATTGTGTATTAAGTATGTACGTGCGAGTGAGTGAGGGTATCGGAGACCCAATCTGGAAGGCTAGGCGCACTAGCCTTCTCTGGTGTATGACGTATCAGGTACAGTCGGCATCAGGTCAAGTTGCGTTCGCGCTCGGTTTCCTATTTCTCGAGCATAACATGCTCACAAAATGAAGAAACCGCCTCCCATTTCAATAACAGTGTGCTCTAACCTTAAGCGTCAGTTTGTCTAGGCGAAGTTGTCATGAGATCAAAGCGATGAGCTGTCGCCGCCGCGTGACATCGATAGGTTCATTAATTCCGCGACGTATCATCTATTATACAGGCTGGCTCATATACCGTAGACCGTGGGAGAGCCACGCTTCGGCATAAATGAACCGGCTGGACTGAAGTGATACCACGGCTTCACAGAAAACCGGCGGGAAGCAGCGTCTGTGTTTTGTTGCGTGAGTGAGGGTACCGGAGCCCCAACGCAGGGAAGAGTGCAGTTAAATTTTGACAGCGCACTTGTGTCTCCACTTTTGTTGCGGGTGTCCATGGGCGGCGGCAATCATTTACCATCACGTAGACGGATCACTTATCATATAATAATAAAAAAATACAGTTGTCCAAAAGATTTTTTAGATGCCTCAAAATGAGGTTCATCGGAAACACCCCCATGTATGTTCCAAGATTATTGTAATTTTGCGTAAAAAAATATTTTACGGCCAGACGAGATTAATTTGTTTTTTGTTAATTCTAAAGTTTGGTATTGGGTCTATTTTTAACAGCTGAAAAACAAAAACAAACCAATAAAAGATAAAGATAAAAATTTATTTATTCGATATAGGTCCATACAGAACACTTATGAATGTCAATATAGGTACACATATTATCATCTACCGCTGGTTCGGAATGTCGATTTCTACTGAGAAGACACCAGCAAGAAACTCAGTAGTTACTCTTTTCAAATATTGATGATCTTACAGTTTCAATGAAAACAAAAATACAATTGTCAAAGTTAACAAACTACTAATCACGTCTGACCATAAGTGTTCTACTATTTATACCTTGGCTACTCGGAAAAAACATTAATAAAAAAATAAAAAAATATTGTTGGCCTACTGTAAACGGGCCATCCTGTATAATGTGTGGTATCCTGAGGATCTCCTCTAATAAGCGTGCTTTTTCTTGCCTTTCTTACGTGTTCTTGGGCCCACTTCTCTATAACAGACTTAACGCCATTGTTAGCGAGCAAGGGAGATGGGTAAAAATAGCAATAAAATAGGTAATAAAATAAGGAAATAAAATATATTACGTACATACCGATTGCACCACAACAAATCAAAGACAAGTAAGAAAAACGTCAAATTTAGAAAACAAAACAAAAGCGAAAATAAAAAACTTAAAGAGGTCGGTTTGCCACAGCCATAGACACCATATATCCACTGACCTATACCTGCGCTACAAAACACCTTCAGTTGGGCTAAAATGCGCACCGCGACATATTTTGTCTACCCCGTTATCTCGTGTTTTATTCGTTTATGTCTTAAGTTCTTCTTAAGTTCACAACAACATCACATACATTGATCTAACTCCGAGATAGGTGGCTCAAGCACCTGTGTTACGGATATTAGAATCAACAGTGGGATTACAAATATATACATATAATACTTTTCTTTTGTAAATACATACTTATAATACATAGATAACAACCAGACCAATACAAACAGATATGTTCATGCACACAAATGTTTGTACTGTGCGGGGATCGAACCCGCAACCCTTGCATCAGAGGCAGCATTCACTACCACTGTTCCAAACGGGTCGTCTGTGTTATTAAATAGTGTAACTAACAACACTTTGTTTTATAAATATAGAATTAGAAAGAAAGAAAGAAGAAAGAAATACATTTATTGACCATCACAACACAGAAAAAATATTTAAAAAAAGGAATTACTTTTTGTGCTCAGCCAGAAATGTTACTTGCTTGGAAAAGTGCTTAAGTAATAATTACGTTTTTAGGTCTTATAATTGATCCCTCCCAATGTTCAGTTCATTAGCGATGTTATTAACCGCGGTATTTCTAACCCCCGAAGATTGACACCAGCGGTACCAGCGATCCTCGAAGGGTCAAACCATCCTTCACTCTGTCGACTGGAAACGACCACATTTCGCTCGTAACAATTGATTGAGCCATTGTCGACTGCTGACAGGTTATTGGTTAACCGAGATATTGGGTCGTTGCCGGCTGAGTGCTCAGACATTGCAATATCGCTTCTCTGTTGGAGTTCAAACAACAAAGACTGGTTTACACAGCTGTTTCCTAGCCACTAGATATTATGGCTGCGTTTTCACCAGAGATGTGCGAGGATACGTTGCGAAGAATCTGTTTTTTACCCGACGAGCAAAAAGGAGGGTTATGATTTTGACCTGTATGTATGTATGTATGTTTGTTCATCTGTTCCCGCATAACTTCTAAACTAGCTATCATATTTGAACAAATGAGGTGTCGGTAGAAGTGTCTTTATTGTCTTCTGGTTATAGGCTACATGACGACACGTTAAGTTGATTACAGCGCCCTCTAGGGGACTTAGAGTAAGGAACTAAAAAAAAATTGCTTGACGGTACCGTGTGGGGTATCAAATGAAAGAACTTTGTTAGCACATTTCAAATATGTATTTTTTTTACATAACTAAAAATATGTTGAATAAAAATAAAGCTTAGAAACCAATAAAACACGCTCTAAAAAGTACCAAACAAGAAAATTGTCTCTGCTGAAATTATTATGCCGTATTGCCGTGGTCATATGCCATCTACTGTAGCAAAAGAGATTCATTATAATAATTCAATAAAATCAATGTGGCATACCACCACGGCAATCTGGCATAATAATTTCAGCAGAGATCTCATTATTATACTTGTTGTGTCCGTTCGTATCTGTAAAATGTGGAGTGTTGTATTTTCAGTGAATAAGTATGTTCTGGATAAGCACACTACATCGTGTGACATTAAGGTCTAAATGTCACTTTCCATCCGGTGGGATGAGGTCAAGTGCAAACCCATTTAATATATAAAAATAATAATCAATAATATTATTAGGTATATATATCTATCTATCTAACTCTTCTCTTTACTATGTATAATATGTGCTGAGGAGCGATGGTAGCCCACAAAAACATGCGCCTTCCGGACAGGAGATCGTAGGTTCGAGTCTGATCATGCAATTCGAGATTGATCAAATTACGTAAACATGTATTTATACTATTAAATAACTCACCGGTGAGGGAAAAGATAGTGTAACCATGACTGAGGACATGAGTTTATCTGGTTTAACCGTCTAATTTTTTTTTTTTTAAATAATTCTCACATCATCTCATACGTTGACCTGATTCTGTACTAAGTAGCTTAAGCACTTGTGTTACAGATATCAGACAACAGAGGAACACAAATACATACTTAAATACATATATTACACCCAGACACTGAACAAACACAAGTGTTCATCGCACGAATGTTTGTCCAGGGTGGGGATCGAACCCACGACCTTTGGCGTAAGAGGCAGGGTCACTACCAATTGCGCCATCTGGTCAGTCAAAATTCTAATTGTTCATCATCAGTTTGTATCATCGTTGTATAGAAGAAAATAATGTAACAAATTGAACTTATATCAATTACTTGCTTTTTTCTATGGCAAAAACGTCATCAACCGCCAAAATACCTTTGTCACATTGCGCACCCCTCAGTACACTATAGGAATTTCTTATGTATCTACGAATAATAACTTCTACAAAACACAAAGGAGGTACGCACAAAATCCTCTGTGTGATTTCTCATTCCACCCCTCAAGATCAGCCTTATTCCCCAACGCTAAGCATGACTTATAATACAAACAGAGCTTATAACAGTAAATCTGATGGATGTACCCGTTGACGTAAATCCCACGACATCATGATAAGGTTGTGTGGCGGCAATTTTTCGCCAATAAGCCGAGTAATAAAGTTAGCCCCGCACCGTCTCCGCTCTCAGGAAGACAAACGGCGTTAGGGTACAGCATAGCCTAAGCTAACACGAAGTACATTCGACAGGAAATAAAACTCTGCAACTAAATTCAGGCTTCGCACCTCAGTTTTTTTTTCGGTAGCGTGTCTTGGACAAGGTTAATTCTGCTAATGTCAAATGATTGGGGAGACAAGGACACGTAGCTACGTGCATAGCAGCATAGCAGATGCTAAGCTGAAAATTGACCGGTAATTTGAACTGGATTTCTCTTAGATTTATTGAGTTGTTTTTTTTTTAAGTCAAAAGACCCGATCACTAATCCGCATTAGGCAGGCGTGGTGATTAAGCCTAATCCCACCATAGTAGCGATGACTCGATTTCTATGTCCAAAATAATAAAATGTTCTTTCTTTCTTTCTTCTTTCTATGATGGAGGCCTTTGTGAAGGCTGAAGTGGGACAATACTGTCCCACTACAGGGCAAAGGCAACTAAAGTATCAGCCTATATACATAGACTGATACTTTACTCTTTACTTTACTACCTGTTGACGATGGACTGTATACACGAAGACTTTTAATCGGTGATCAGGACCTACTGATTCCGACTAGGTGGATGATGGCCATTGCTATAGTAATTGTAGTTACATGTTTTCTTTTTGTTTAGGTTTTATTTTAAATTTTATTAGATATCTAAATTTAATTGGAATGTATGGTCTTCCTACATTTTTATGAAGTGTAGAAAGCTATTTTAATTTTCTTTAATTTGTTTTATTTGACGTTGTCTGCCATTTGACAGTTTTCTACCAATAACATGAAAAACTTTAAATCTCTAATGAGGTTTGTTATCATCACTGTACCTGTACTTATGAAGAGGTTTTATTTGTAACAAGGAGGAGTAGGATGACCATATTCATAGTTATTAACTTAAAGTCCCAGACAAGAAAAAAAATGGAACGCTGATATGTAACTACTATTACTATAGCAATGGCCATCATCCACCTAGTCGGAATCAGTAGGTCCTGATCACCGATTAAAAGTCTTCGTGTATAAGCTTAAAGCGCTGGTTTAAAGGATGCTAATAAAAAGTCGCTGATATTGGCAAAGCCACGTATTTCCGTTTAACCGACATAAGACCACCAACACACAATCAAAACAATAAAACATCAAAATTAGTAAAAAAAAGTAAAAAAACATAAACAATACAAAAGGGGCTGGTCCAGCCGTCGATGCTCAACACTACCTATAACAAATTACGCTTTCCTGAATTACTGTCCGTTGCCATACCTGTATTTTGTTAGAAAAATATTTTTTATTGCATAGTACTGCAATAAAGAATATTTTTCTATCTATCTAAATTATTATTAGGGAGTAGGTATAAGAAGAAAAGTTCATTATTCAGATATTTTTTAAGAATAGCCAGACGTTAAAAAGTGAGTTACTTCTCTACGGTCTGTGTAGTCACTTAAGGTGACGGGTAGGGCAACACTAGCGACGCCAATTGATTTAAATTGTTAGCAAATAAATTGTTTTTTTTTTTCACAATTTCAAAGCTGCATCCTCTTGGAAAACACTTATACTATTCATTTAATTCTTAAACATAACGTTTGGGTCTGTTTTTGTACTCTAAATTTCAATTACCGCCAAAAATGGCCAGTTATGGCGTTAATCAAAATTTCGATTACAAAAACAGAACAAAAGTAGTTCACAATTATTAAATAAATAGTATAAATGTTTGCTTAGAGACTCCCGCTCCGAAATGGTTTAAAATAGAACCGGTTTAGTAGGTAACAATTTAAATCGGTTGGTGTCGCTAGTTAGGACTGCCCGTCGCCTTAAGTCCACAGAGTAGACTTTCAGTCCGGCGCACGAAAGTTACGTGCTAAAACATCCATACGAAATCTATAGAAAAAGTCTCTAAGAGTGGTGAAGGAAATCAAAGCTTACTTTCAAACGCGTAGGAAAAAATATAAATTCTGTAAAGTCTAACCCGCAGTAAGTTAGCGTTGTATACTGGGCAAAACTAACCCTCCACGTGATTATAATACATACAAAATATGAGGACGATTAAACTGGCAAAACAATTAATTTCCTCGACTTTACATACGTTGTTACAGTGAGGTTGTAAACAGCATGAACAAAGCCTGACCTGGTTTCATTGTCCGCCAGTGTATTTGTCAGTTACCTTTGTTACCATAACCTGTCCAAAGGTCCGCCATTACAGCTGTGTTGCGAATCGTAGTGCACAACCGCGTCCCTAGTTTGAGCAACTGTGAAATTCAATGAACACAATTAGAGTAGCAAAATGGTTGGAAAGCTGCGAAGTTAGCTCGTTTACAGCGGCCGCACAGGTGCGAGGGGGTTATGGGGAGGGCTGGCAACCATTACTGTTTTTTATGAGATAGGGGGCAGACGAGCAGACGCATCACCTGATGGTAAGCGATTACCGCCTCCTCCAACACCAGAGTATACATAGCGATTCTACATCTCTACGCAGTGCTTCTTTAGCACTAGCCGATTACAAATATCTTGGCAGTCAACGATTCGAGTTGCTTTTCTTTGAATCCGTTCCAGAGAGAAAAGCTGATACACGGGTGCCCCTGCCCAAAGATGAGAGCAGTATTCCATTTGCGGCCGGACTTGCGCCTTAAACAGATAGATAGATAGATAGATAAAACGTTTATTCGCATCAAAAAGCACACATTCAGAGCAGTATAAAAGTAAGTACAGTAAAAATCCCCAGAGGTCTTAAAGTGAGGCATGTGTGCAGTAGTGGTGCGAAATGGCAATGGCTCAGTGAAATGTTTACTCGACGAGCAAACCACTGATTTTCAGCCATTGCCAGTATTGAGGGATGCACGTGACGGCACCGCAGTAACAACTTAAACTAACTAAATGAGAGTAGACAAATACTACGTTAAACAAGTATTACTTATATACGATAATAAATAGAAGTAAACAAACACGGATTATAGCTGTATTAAAAGTAAATAGATAAGATGTGTGTGTGAAATTTCTCACGATGCAGCAGTGGAATTGAAGCCATGCAAGCAACCAATCGCTGTGCCTAGTTTTAGTCGTTCCAAGAGAATTAATTTTAGATTTTTCTTAAAAATAGGTTTGGAACGAGCTTCCCTTATGGGAGGAGGCAAGTTGTTCCAGCATTTAGTTGCTTGATGGCGGAAGCTACCTGTGAATGCCACAGTTCTGTGAATATGAGCTGCTAATGGCAATCGTGATGACCTAGGAACTCCTGGCCCATATTTATTGTGGAAAGTTGAAAACTGAAGTTTAGCGAAGAGGTACTCGGGATTCTTGAATTTCATGAGGTCGAACATGAGGACAGCAAGATGCAAATGCCTTCTCGAGTCCATATTTAATATCGAAGCCTTATGCAAAAAAGGTGATACGTGACCCCGTTTAGGAACATTGAAACAAAAGCGGCAGCAGGCATTTTGTACCCGTTGAATTAGGCGTTTAGTCTTAATCAAGAGGCGGGGTCCATAAACAAGGTCACCGTAATTGAGCCTGGACAAGATGAGAGACTCGCAAAGGGTTAAGCGTGCTTTTTCTGTCAGAAAATTGCGAATCTTATAAAGAACTTTGAGTCTATAAAAGCAGTTCCTTACAAGACTGAGGACGTGACTCTCAAAGCGCAGCTGGCAGTCGAACACAATGCCCAGATTTTTCGCTTCATTAACGCGCTCAACATTGGCGTCCAAGATTTTGACGAGAGGATCGGCTTTAATAATGGCTTCAGTATGCTTTTTGGAGCCAAGAACCATAAACTTTGATTTAGACGGATTAAGAACAAGGCAGTTATCAGAGGCCCAACCGGCTATGCTTCTGAGGTCCTTGTTCAATGTCTGCAGGTCTCTGTTCCGAGTAGATGGTCTAGTAAGGATGTACAACTGGACGTCATCGGCATAGCAGTGAAATCTGCAGCTTTTGATAGTCTCAGTGAGATCCGCACTATAAACTATAAACAGAAGTGGACCCAGAATGGAGCCCTGGGGGGCTCCACGACGCACCGGTCTAGAGTCGGACATAAAATCACTTCCATCATCTCTCCGGAGCTTCACAACTTGCGTTCTATTGCTCAAATAACTGTTGAACCATTCGAGGGTGTGGGAGTCAAAGCCGTAGTAGGCTAGCTTAGTAAGGAGTAAAAGGAGTAAAGGGATGCTGAGACTGTCAAAAGCGCGCGAAAAATCAAGTAAAGTTAAAATAGTAGCATTCCCTTCATCCTGGTTAGCCAGCACACTATCGGTGACATCAAGTAAGGCCGTAACAGTTCCACGACTCTTACGGAACCCCGACTGTAAACAGCAGGTGGCGATGGGCCAGAGTGAAATACCGTCTCGATCTATTTAGGACGCCGAGCTTTATTGAGGCTAACTTAGCCTTCCCCTCTAAGTGGCCACGGAACTCTCTGATTAGCGATCTCTCTGATTTCGCGGATGTTCATGGGAGGCGTTGATTACTTTCCATCAGGCAAATCGTTTGCTCGTTTGTCCGCCTCTAGCAGAAAAAAAACTGAACTTCGCTCGATATGTCGACGCCAAGTATACCGATGCTGGCTGGAGCAGTTATTCAATTTGTTTTTTTTTATGTAATAGGGTAGACGAGCATACGGACCATGGTAAGTGATTGCCGTAGCCTATGGACATCCGCAACACCCGAGTCGCAAGTATGATGTCAAACTTTTAACTGCCCTTCCCCCCGAATTCGCTACTTCATGCCGGTTTTCTGTGGGGCCGTGGTATCACTTCGATCGAGCCGGACCATTCATGGGAAAGTGTGACTCCTGCGGTTAACAAAACTAAAGGATAAGGATAAGGCTGCTGAACAAATATCTAGTGTAAGTAAGTAAAAAACGACTTACGTTAGTGACACAGTTCAATGTCGTTATGGCGTTACCCAAATATTCTTTATATGTGAAACCAAATATGTGAATATTCTTTTTGCGATCTTCACACTTTACTCTTATTAAGAAAGTTGGCAGCCCTAGTTATGAGGGTAATGGCTCTGATAACTGGCCTGCAAAAACATTTGCCAATCTCTTTGTAAGAAGGACACAATGGGATTTAAAACGGCGAGCTGACTCTGTGATCCATAACTAGGTCGTATGATCTCAGTAGGGAGACTAGATGGGTCGTAACAAACGTGGCCTTGTTAAGTCACGAATTTAGCATTCCGATGAACTAAGCCGAGTGCTGAAATATAGTTGGCAGTGCTACTATCTTCCTAAAGGAGAACACTCAAAGATAATGAAATCTAACAACGAAAATTGGTTTGAACCAGATCCAGTAAGTAGTTTTTTTTTTCATACGTCATAAACCGTAAACCAATTTACCTTCCATTTAGTCAACTGAATTGTTTTACAATTAGGTAAGTAATATTTTACTTGCTGCTACGGAACCCTTCATGGGCGAGTCCGACTCTCACGTGGCCGGTTTTTTTAAATAAAGTACGATAGGGATTGTTTTTATATAAAGTATAATATATAATATTTTATACAGTTTGTCTGTGTTTCATCATCATCATCATCAGCCCATTTAAGTCCCCTCTGCTGGGGCACGGGCCTCCCTCAATCACATGAGGGGTAATTGCCATACTCACCACGCTTGGGAGACGGGTTGTTTTGATATAAATGCAGAGTTTTCCTTCTCTGGGTGCTGATGATCATGCCAGCAGCTTTACCTTAGTCGACTTTTACGACACCTCAGTAAGAGTGAGGGTGGCCTATTGTCTGTGTTTATTTATTTTAATTTACGGTTGACTATACACATTTTCAATTAAACATTCATACAGGGTGAACGATTCGATTAGTTTGACCATGGGGCAGCATAGTTCCTGGTAGTTAAATTAGTTGGACAAAATAGATAGATAGATATTCTTTATTGCACAAAAATAAAATACAAGCATGATACAACAGCAACAGATAGTACAATAAGGCGGTCTTATCGCTTGTAGCGATTTCTTCCAGACAACCTTTGGGTAGAGGAAAGAAATATCGTATTCGTAATAATAAGGGAAGGAAATAATTTGACTACGTGGAAGGAAGGAAAATATTTATCCCTAAGGTGAAGTCTAAAACCCCTAAAATCCCTAAATTCCCGAGATAAAGGGTCTTGACACACAGACAGACTGACAGACGGACAACAAAGTGATCTTATATAGGTTCCGTTTAGAATTTCCTTTTGAGGTTCTAATTGCATCTAACCTCTGACACAATTCAAACTATCTAGTCGCACTTGGAATAAGGTATGTTTTATACTTTTTTCTTTTATTGAAGATGTGTTTGCTCTTGGCTTCGCAATGACCTCTAGAGTTGAGAGGAAACTACGATGGAACGAGCTTACCCAAAAGTAAATTACGTAAATAATTTCGTTTCTGCACTGTGACACTAGGGTGCTTAAGGGCTAATAGCCTTTATCCCTTATTTATGTAACTAGAGCAAGTAAACATTTTTCTCGTTTTAAGTCCCTAATCTTGAGGCTTACGAACTCAGCCGTCTACATGCGTACCTATCCCTAGATTTCTCCGGGAGATCAAACATTCCCTTTGTAAAGGTCGCGATAAGAAAATAGCGTTTTCTAATCATTAATCAATCAATTCATTTAGTTCATCTTATCGTTACTTAATATCACAGAACTCAGCTGTGAAATATAAATGATTGCCGTACATTTTCTCATTAATAATCATTAACTTCAATTATCAATTGTCATAAGTCTTTAATTTATTAGTATTAAACATTGATTCCTTTTACTATCCTATATATCATTTTTGCAGACCTATGAACAGTTAGGTAATGCTAAGCATTTTTATATAAAGGTTATTATTATTATTAATCTATAAATTGTATGTACTTGCTACATCAGTGAATTAGCCTTAGTTATCGTTTATATACGTCGAAGCCGTGTGGTCCTCGGCAGAGTAGAATAGGCCACCCTCACTCTTACCGAGGTGTCGTAATAGGCGACTAAGGTAAAGCTGCTGGCATGATCATCAGCATTCAGAGAAGGAAAACTCTGCATTTATATCAAAACCCTCGCCAACCTGTCTGCCGAGCGTGGTGAGTATGGCAATTACCCCTCATGTGATTGAGGGAGGCCCGTGTCCCAGCAGTGGGGACTTAAATGGGCTGATGATGATGATGATGACGTCGAAGTTCCTTGGGTGCCATTGTTAAAATTATCATGGAATCGTTATTGCACGTATTTTTCATCGATACCTCTTTGACTTGAGGACACGTTAGAGTACAATCACCTTCTTATCAGGGTCTTAATTATGTGTATCTCAGGTATGTACTTATAGGGGTTTTATAGGCATATACCTAAGTACATATATATATATATATATTTTTATTAGCCTATAAACTGTCCAACTGCAGGGCAAAGGCCTCCATCATAGAAATTATCGCTACTCGCCGAATGCGGATTGGTGATCACAAACCCGAGCTATGTCCGAAAAATTCGAAACATACTTTTCGCTCGCAGGACCCTGAGATATATATATACGCAAATTAAAATTACTTAACATAAGGAAAGTGACTTAATATAAGTAAATAACGCACTTAAAGAAAACATCTGGTGTTCAGGGAAACTTACTTAAAAATAAAATTGCTATAAATAAATATCAACCATCACTTTTAATTATCTGGAACTTATCAAAGATTTATTATGGATGTACCATTGGACCATAATGGTCTATCGTGAACCAAAATAGGCCTTATCACGATCTTCATAGATTATCATCATAGATTATCATGTCACCATTGAATTATAATTGAAATAACATTAAGTTATCATTGCGTTTTTGGTTTTAATATCACGCTATCATTGAATTATCATTATCCTTTTTCAATGACGACCCCATCCTTGAGTCATCATTGAGTTATCATTGTTCCATGACGACTCCACCATTAAGTCATCATTCACTAATCTCCTCGCAATCTTACCTTTGTCTCAGTTATTCATCCATTGTACATGAAAATAAAAAACAGAATTGTGTTAATATATATCCTCAATATCAATAGAAAAGGTATAAACCATTTGTTACGATAAGTCCTGTAGTCCATTTATAAATAAAGTAATTAATAATACAAAAAATAAAAATGTCACCCATGTAGCTAATTGTTTTCTTATTCTTATTTTATTTAAAACATACCAATCCAAAATACCAATGAAACATTTATTCAGTAAGCAACTCTAAGCAACTTACTCAAAAATTAGGCGATTGTATATCACTCACTCAACCAAGTAGGAAAAGTTTTGCATGGACATAACATAAATTAAGAATTTAATCTTTTATCTTTAACAACAACTGGTAAAAGTGATATTTTTTTACCCCAGTTTAAATAAATAAATATTTAACAACATCACATACATTGATCTGACTCCGAGATAGGTAGCTTAAGCATCTGTGTTACGGATATCAGAATCAACAGTGGTATTACAAATATATACATATAATACTTTTCTTTTGTAAATACATACTTATAATACATAGAAAACACCCAGACCAATACAAACAAACATGTTCATGCACACAAATGTTTGTAATGTGCGGGGATCGAACCCGCTACCCTTGTATCAGAGGCAGCGTTGACTACCACTATTCCAATCGGGTCGTTTATCTAGTTACCCACGACTGACCAACATCTAAATCAAATTGCAAAAGTTGTACTCTTTCTATTTGTTTCTAGAATAGATTCCTGCAGCGGGACAGCCCGGGACAGCCATGGACGGACACATTAACCATCTCTTTGTCCCGTCCGCGCCCGAGCACAAATAAATCTTTATCTGCGCAACTTAAATAAGTAAAGTTGCTGTCCTGTTTTTTTGTCGTATAAAGGGATGAAGGGGAGAAGTTTGTGAATAAATAAATGAGAAACAACTCGCTTTAGCGACGATTCGGGCGGAGATTGGTCTCGGGACGGGGTGCACTCTAACTGTTTGCCTGATTTAGCTAAGAAACGTTATGATTTACGACGTCTGGGAGAGGCTTCACATTATTTAATCTTTGGAACAAATTTTTTTGAAGTAAATAAAGTAACTTCGCTTATTTATCATCAATTGCTACATCGTAACACACATAAGAAATTGACGCATTTATTGAATAGATGTAGCGAAATTGTAGCTTGACTTTTGTTGTATTTTCTATAGGCTTTAATTAAGTTGTTTACCTTGGCATAAACCATTAGTAAAAACAAAGTAAAGTAGGTCAGAGATTGGTCAGAGATAGCATTGATATCATAATGAATGATTCAGCTTGAAACTCTATGTATTATTTTTGTTATGAGCCCTCAAAGGCAAAGATAGGCAAGCAGATTTTAAGTCTTAAATTTACAAATTATTTATATAGCAATCGATATCTTACTCAATTTATAGCAACTTTTGTTAAGAAACCATTTTCATAGACGCACTATTTCATATAGCTATCGAACAAAGCTATCTCGCGATGCGCACAAACTAGTGAGGGCTGACGTCACGCCTCGCGTCGCTGTTTGAATGGATGTAGAAATCTGTGTATCCTCCTGTAGGAATGTAGGGGCTGCCTCTAAGATCCTATGCTCTACTTATATGTGTACCTTCGTGGTGTTATTCTAGCTTCTTGTGTGTGATGTGGACTGTATATGCAATATAGGTACTTACTGGCTTGTGATGGGAGGCCTATCTATCAGGAGATTTATTTTAATAATAACCAAACCACAGTATCCAAGGTGCAGCTTTATTTATTGTTCACTCACTGTTCATCACATTACACTTTTCACTGTCACAGCGTAAATTCTTAGTTATTACAATATTGTAATCATTCTTCACATTTATTTGCAGCTAAACAATATTGGTGTGAAGCATGTTCTTTATAATTATTATGTATCCACGTATGGGCACCGCGTGCTTCGTCCATTTATTTATAGGGACATTTCAAATTGTATAAAAGACACTACTACATTCGTGATTATAGACGCGAAGTGTTGTGTTGTTTATGTATTTTAATTAATAATTATTACGGCCATGATAGGCACATAATATTGTATAAAACGTTAAATTCTCATAGCAACTCTATCACCCGGCCCTTTCTTGTGCAGAGATAAAACGGTAATTATTCTAAGTCTTTGAGTGCCATCATACTAATACTGAAACGGAAACGGATGCAGTGCGCCTCAGGGTTATCATGCGTGAAAAATAGAATAATGTTCGGAAGGATTGGAATAATGGAGCGTTTTGGACAAGTCTATTTTAAGTGATTTTCCAATTGTCCTATGTCGATGAGTTTCCAAGTTAACAAATCCATTCTTTCACCGATGTTTTCACTTTTGAGGGGTTCTTATATTACCAACAAGAGAAAAATAGGACACAAGAATATTGATGTCATAAATCATGTTGTACTTATAACGTAAGCCATATGTATATTTTAGGACATTAAGTATACTTAGCGTAAGTCTTACTATGTAGAATTCAAATTGTAATTTTTCAATCACAATATGTGTACTAGAATGTCTCGACGTCAATGTCTCGAATAGAAAAAGTACTCACCCAAGAACTCCCTACAGAAATGTATTCAGTATGCACAACACAAGGCCCTAAGGTTCATGTTAGCCCTGACTATAATTATTACCTTACTCTATGATTAGCCCTGAGCCTAATAGAAAATTTCGCAGTGCAAAATGGCAGAATCTCAAATTAAAATAAATGGCAAAGAGTGAAGGAAAACATCGTGAGGAAACCTACACGTTCCGGATAGTTTCTGAAACGTGTAACCAAGATTCGGTTGGTCTGGTTCCCCTGTTAAAGCATTGACGTGCATAGTTAGACGTGCATCGGTTCATGACCCCCCAAATCCTGAATCATGGTCCAAGCGTAACCCGGGCCCCAGAGCGACAGCTTTGGACGCAATCGGGAACTCCATGTAAAGATGAAGAGGCAACACAAAGCCCAGGATAAATAAACTAAGAACAGTTGGAGATAAAGACGTCCTGTCTGTCAGAGTAGCCGGTGAAAGCGTGTGAGTAATGGCGCCTCCTCCGCAGGACCATATCAGGTGGCCGACAATGGCAACTCGATCGCAGCCGTTTTTCACCCGTAACGACGGCTCGCAGGGACGAGGGCACTTAATCATACCAGCATATACTCCTAGCACCTTGGGTATATTCACATCTACCTGTCCCTTTCCAACATATAACTATGCGATTCGTGGGTGAAATGGACACGCACACCTCGACGTTTTGTGAATAGACCATCATGTCGACCTAATCGTTGTCTCTCAGCCCTTTTTCAGTAAAGTTATAATTTGTAACTTGCTCGTAGCTTAGAAAACATTCAGACGAAACCGTAATCGGAACATGGAATATTCAACATACCTACACTTAAATTTAGACGTACTGCCACACTCAGAAACTTAAAGAGCTAATATTTATTATATGTAGACTTTATTTCAATTACAGTAAGTGTCAATTTTTTTTTTCTTAAATAACAATTAAAGCTAATTGACGTGTTTGCATCTCTGATGCGGTAGTTAGACCGGACTAGTATCAGAATACTAGTCCGGTCTAACTACCGCAGAGAGAGAATAGTGAATTCTAGAAATATATTCCAGAGAATACTAATACGTTTATTGCTTATTAAGACATGATACATATAAGAAACATAAAATGAGTAGAAAAAGTGATTACACAATATTAGCAAATGGAGGTGGCTCAGCTTGTACTGCCACAGAATAAGACTTTCCAATATAGCGTTGGTGTTCAGCCAATCTACTTCACTGGTGGAAGTCGAGAAGGTAGGTTTATTAGGAATACAGCGAAACTTCATTGTAAACTCGCGTAAAACGTAAACATACACCAATTATGCTTCTAATCAGAGATCTATCAGAATCTAGCAGCTATTCCGGCCTGGACAGTGCTCACAAACACATCACAGACACACACCATCTCTAATAAGACTACATTCACATTTCATTATTTCCTCTGGAATCATTTTTTTAATAAAAATATCTTTACTTAGTCAATTAATTATCGATGAAAATCTTTTCCCGTGAGCGAGCCACGCTTTTCCGTGGGAGAGTCACGTTTTTCCGGAGAGATACCACGGCCACACTGAAAACCGGCTTGAAGCAGCACTGTGCTGTGTTTCGCTGAGTGAGTGAGGTACCGGAGGCCCAATCCGAGGGAAACGAGGGTTTAAAGGTTGGCAGCGCATTTGTGAATCCACCCGGTATCACGGGTGTCCATGGGCGGCGGCAAACGCTTACCATCAGGCGATCTGTCTGCTCGTCTGCCACCTATCACATAAAAAAGCGGATATTCATATCCGAAAAAGCTCATTATTCCCTACTGTTAAACCGAGGTATCATTTAATGATAAGGTGCCTAACGCTAATTAGTAAGTAACCAGGTCATTAAATGAGATGTTATATAAATTTACAATGTAGGCCACATTGAATTACTACAAATGAATGTGCTAAACTTAAACCGATTAACATCGTAAGTAGGCGTAGAAGGAAGATATTTGGTTGTAAAAATTTAAAGATAATTGTTTAAATTTCAGTTAAATAACGATTTAAAAACGATCACAAAAATAAGACACAGTGAGTTTACGGGCTTAAGAAACCTAACAAAGGGTAAAAGGGGAATAAGACGACGACGCACACGACACAAAGGAGGATAACCGTCTCGGGGGATTGTGAGGAGGGCACACACTCACGAACTTATGCAAATTTCCCAATAGATTTTTACGGCTTTTCTCTGTTATGTAATTTATTCAAAACACCGAACGCGAGACTGCGAATTTGCCACAGATGAAATAAAGAAAACGCGAGATGCCAGTAAATAATGAAAATGTAACTACCCCACAAAACCACAGACAATCTGAAGCATAGAATTTTTAATTAGTAGTACGATCACTATTAATAAGTCGAGTCAAACTAATAAGCCACTTTTGTCGTTTCTCATTTTAGCTTCATAGAGAGGTGACCTACTAAATAACTTCGATTAAAGTGAATAATCGATAAGTACTTCAAACAAACGTGAATCGAATACTATAATAATGAAAAAGAAGTTATTAGTACATTTATTTGGAGAAATGTGAATTAAAAAGAAAGAGGGAAGTAGATACCGATCCTAGATATCGATCGGCGGCTAGTTTATTTCATGTTCTTCGAAATCAAAGCGCTTATATGACCCAAATAAAACATATTATTCTCTTGTTTAAAAACATAAATACATTAATAACTTTGATAAAAAAAATGTATGACACACAATATTTTTAATGAGAATGTGGCTTTTCATTTATGGATGAATCCTACACGATGAACGCTGTATTAGTTCGATTACTTGGGGTACATCACTAGGGCTTAAAAAGAAAATGGGTTGACACATACAGCATTGTACCAACGTTCAATCCTCTAGAAAAGTAAGTATTTAATGCGTTTATAAATAGTTTAACAGAGAAAGTAAATCTATCGTGAAATTATATTTTTGGTCTTTATTGAAATAAATAAATGCAAACATAATTTTAAGAAATTGTGCTTTTATGACACAGAAAGATTGATAAATTCAATGACCGTTGTTAAAAGGTTAAGTTGTTGAATTTTGTTGAAGTGTCAAATGTGGCCTTTTATTTTGGCTCATCTACTACATTACTTACATATAACCACCAACTTTGGAATAAAAAAAAATATTTTTTGTGGCCGCCCATTTTTTTTTCAATGGAAATCTCAAAGTTTAATTTCGTATTTTTTTCGCGGGACTCCTTTCGTGGCGTCGACTCTAATGAAACACAGATGAAAAGTATCACCGAATTTACCACTGTAGCCAGACTTTTCTCCAAATATTTCCACATAAACCTAAACTAAATGACGAAATATTTTTAATTAATATTCATGAACATTCATGAATATACAAAATTCGTGGTTTTTGAAGTCGGTCTTTTTTCGAAAATCGGCCAAAAATGAGTCACTAAAAAGATTGAAAACAAATTTTCTGCGAAAAAAAACCGCCTTCAAAAACCTCGAACTAAAAAGTGTAAAATAATATTTTTAACACTTTATACACTTCAAATGTCGAAATCAATTCAATAATATCTTGTAATTTAATACAACATTCAATTATTCAACAGGGATTAGGCACCGACTTCGGTAAAATCCTTTTCTCGAGTTGTGCTGCTGCTGAGCTGTTATAGAATGTTATTTGAGGTGTATAAAGTGCTAATTAAATATATTATTGTACACCTTTTAGTTCGTGGTTTTTGAAGGAGGTTTTTTTTCGCAGAAATTTATTTGGCTATCTATCATTTACATTCACAAATATATGCATGAACGGGCCGGCTCGACCGGAGTGATACCACTGCCTCACAGAAGACCGGCGTGAAGCAGCGCCTGCGCTGTGTTTCGCCGTGTGAGTGAGGTTACCGGAGGCCCAATGGGGGGGAAGGAGAAAAGGTTGCCAGCGCACTTGTGACTCCACTGGTGTTGCGGGTGTCCATTGGGCGGCGGAATTGCTTACCATCAGGTGATCCGTCTGCTCGTCTGCCACCTCTCATATAAAAAAAAATGACAAATTTATTAAATAACCTAACTTTTTAATTTAATACTGACAAGTGAAAGTTTGAACATGAACGTTATTCCTAACCAATTTTTAAGTTGGCAACCCATTTGAATTAAACAGGTAGATAGATACTTGGCGAGCTATTATTACAACTGAAGATGACTGCCGCAAGCTTGGAGGATTCAAACAAGTTTTAATTATGATTGAGTTTCGTCGACGCCGCGGTTTCATTCCTTTCAGCCAACTGTCAAAGACAATTGTCTTCAAGTTTCAAGCCTTCGTTCGCAAAAGCATCCACTTAAAGACTTTTAGAAAGGTAGCTTCGATTTTAGAAAGGTAAATTTGTTCTTTTTAGGGTTCCTTAGCAAAATGGCAAAAAACGGAACCTTATAGATTCGTAATGTCTGTATATCTGTCCGTCTGTCTGTCTGTCTGTGGTCTTGTATGGTTTTTGATGAAAAAAACTGCGATAATATTAAATATACTACATATAAAAAATAACATAATTTTCACTCATAACGCTTTGTAAAAACATATGCCTTTCTTTATTTATTCCAAAAGTATAAATAATTTGATAAACATTATCGCAAGCATCACCCTTTTTATAACTACTATTGAAAATTATCATATTTTTAACATGGTAAAAGGGTTTTAATTATATATAATGCATATATATTCCATTTATCATTTAGCCAGTAAAACAAAAAAATAACCGTTTTTACGCTCTCCTGTAAAGTTGGTGTTTTGGAGTTACGCCTTTGTTGTTCTAGGTTGCGATATCAGGCGCAGAAGTGACAACAGCTGGGGTGAACGAATTTTAGAGTGGTGCCCGCGTCTTGATAAACGTAGTGTAGGGCGCCCTCAGGCCAGATGGAGTGACGATCTACGCAGGGTTCCTGGTTGGAGCTGAACTTTAATTCTCACAACATCTCATACATTGACCTGATTCCGTACTAAGAAGCGTAAGCACTTGTGTCACAGATATCAGACAACAGAGAAACACAAATATATACTCAAATACATATATTACACCCAGACACTGAACAAACACAAGTGCTTATCGCACGAATGTTTGTCCAGGGTGGGGATCTAACCCACGACCTTTGGCGTAAGAGGCGGTCAGTCTGAGTCCGGTCCGGTCAGACTGATCCGGTCAGTGAATGCGAGTAGCGGAAGATCGATCGGAGTGGCGAACATTAGTAGAGGCCTATGTCCAGCAGTGGACTGTGTCTGGATAATGATGATGATGAATTAAACTCCTTCGGCCGAGTTTATTTAATCATCTCAATTCTTGGCTTCACATAGGGTGATAATAGTAATAATAGTATTAAGACATTGTTCCTATCCTTTACCAAAAGTTAATAAAATAGTGTCTTGTGTACCTATACATTTTTATTTTGTGCTATACACTTTGAATAATATTTTTTTTATGGAAATCACTGAATAAATAAAAAAACAAATTGCTGAGCATCTGGTTCCAATGGATCATAAAAGCGGTGAATATAAAACATCTGTAGCCACATTCGTAACTATCCGTAGTAATTCGTAGCACGCTCGTAGCCGTTTGTAGTACATCCACAATTCGTAGCAAATGGACTCTCTTGCTACGGCTGACTACGCGGGCCGCACGTCGACCACACGCCCTGCGGTTTGCTAAGTGAACCCCCTGTGAACACAAGCAACCCAATTGGGTTGCTTTAGCTAAATATAGCTCGTTTGTCGCCTCTTACTACGAACAGCCAGAAATTACCTGCACCGTTTACTGGAACTACGAATTAACTACTACAAAATTTTTAGGTTTTTTTAATGTGATAGATGGCAGACGAGCAGACGGACCACCTGATGTTAAATGACTGCCGCCGCCCATGGATACCCCCAACACCAGTGAAGTCACTAGTGCGCTGCCAACCTTTAAACCCCTCTTTCACCCGGATTGGGCCAGTACCTCAAGCAGCGAAACAACACAGTGCTGCTACACGCTAGTTTTCTGTCAGGCCGTGGTATCCCTCCGCTGCAGCCGGCCCATTAATGCCGAAGCGTAGCTCTCCCACGGCTTTTAGTTTACGCTCTGAACAGTAAAATTAGTGCACTTTATCTACGCTTCCATAAAGACAAATTTTTATATCCATCTATTTGGCTTGCAGTTGACTGTTAAGGTGATCATTAAACTACAGCGGCCAATCAATTTTATTTACTATTGCGAATAAACGCCCTATTGGTCTAGTACCAGGCCGTGATCTCGAGGTCTTGAGTTTGCTTCCCGGGTCGAGCAAAAAGTATGTTTCGCTATTTTCGATCATTGCTGGGGTTTGTGATCACCAATCCACATTAGGCGAGCGTGATGATTAAGCCTAATCCCATCAAAGAAGCGATGACTCGATTTCTATCATGGTGGCCTTTGCCCTGCAGTGGGACAGTAGGTATATAGGTAGGCTGATAGTTGGTGACGAATAACATGAGGCATTCAAAAATTACTATTGAGAATTAATCAAGGATATTATTAGCAGTTTTTAAGACCTTAAGCAATTATAGAAATAATAATCTATCTATCAGCGTTGCAAAATCGCGGCAAATTTTCGGCACCAACGTTAAATATTCTACAAGATCATTTTCCTCAGCAATGAAAAACAATTTTGAGTTGGCAGAAGGTTGATTGTAATAACTTACATTTGTCTCCATCAGTTGTGAAGCTTTTTACGCATAAAAATAGCCTATTTAAAACAAAAATACGGTACGCATCAAGGCCTCTCAGCACTTCCAAATAGGGATGTGCAAGGCGCCAGACCTTCGAGTCCTTTTGTTCAGAACCATAGAATTATTACAATACTCTAATAAGAATAAGAAATAATTTATTGACCACAACACATTACATACAAATCTAAATAAGGACAAAACATTATCAAGTTGCGGCCAATAAGGTTCAGCCTCAGCATGTGCTACAACAACCGCTAGGCAGCCGCTGCAGAGCTGATTTTCAGGCTGTACCTTTGAGCGACGACTCTTAATATACATGCAAACATAAAAATACTGACAATTTATATTAACAGAAAACGGAACGATACAAAGTAAATCTATAACGTGAATATATTCATAACAAAACGCATACATACAGAACCAATAAAAGAAAAAATATATAAAATAAATATAAACCAGTATTACGTACATAAATAAAAATAAACAAACAAACACAATAACAATGCCCCAACAAATAGAAATAACGACAGTGGCACCATCATTCACTTTCCTGTTCACGTTGTCAATAAAAACGTGAACAGGGAAGTGAATCCAGTGACGGTGGCGCCATCTGCACAGCACAGCTCCAATCAACTGTAGCTTTTGAGCCGTCAATATAATTGAAGGCTCCCATTCTATTTTAGCAGCTCGAGTTTTTTGATTGGTTTCATCCCTTAAAGGCCCAAACTTATTTGAAACCTCGGGGGCTTTCGTCTGAGCTAAACTCGGGCCTAGTAGGCCTCGAGCTCATTGAGTCTTTATTCTTCTTCTCATCTTAGCGTGTAATTCCCGGTTGCGTCCAAAGCTGTCGCTCTAGAGCCTGAGGTACGACTGAACCATTATTCAGGATTGGGGGAGTCTGGTAATCAACCCTTTAACAGAGGAACCAGACCAACTGAATCATGGTTACACATTTCAGAAACTATCCGAAACGTGCAGATTTGCTCATGATTTTTCCCTCAATGCCGAGCTGTGGCGGGTCACTGCATTCCCTCTAATATGGTTGAGTGAAATGATGGCTGACATATACGTCATATTTGTGAACAGTTGCCACCTTTGGGGACTGGTCTGCTTCGGTTTACCTCATAGTATTTATTTTATTGCCTTTATTTTATTTTGTGTTACAATTAAACTGTATGGCTTGTTATGATAATGACACAACATTGTATGAAAGTTTGGCGATTAAAAAGAGTAACTGGAGAGTTTCTTGCCGGATCTTCTCGACCAGAAACAACTTTCCGAGCCGGTGGTAAAAACGCATTATATACATGTAAATTATGAATTCCCGCGATCTTCACCAGATCGTCGGTCCACCTCGGCACAGGACCGATCTGTGTGGAGAACATTGGGGGAGGCCTATATCCAGCAGTGGACGTCTATTGGCTGAAATGATAACGTAAATTATGCGTAAGTACTTATAAATAGTTTCAAGTTATTCAAATGTATGAAGATTTGTGCTGTGTACAAGCGTATGCAAATAAAGAATTAATTGAGTTTGAGCTAATAAATAAATAAATTGAGACAACATCACATACTTTGTCGTTGTCCCAAACTAAGGTTTTCTCTTTTATTATGAAAACCAGAAACAATGAAGGTACCACAAACACCCAGACCCAACACAAATATCTGTTTTCGCGGGAATCGAACCCGCGACCCTTACGTCTGAACTGGTGCTCTAAACCACTGCGCTAATCGGGGCGTCTAATGGTAGAACACCCATTGAGTCCTACTCGACTTCTATTATCTTATTTGCTCCTACCAATCACCTCGAGGCTTCTAAATTACAAGGACATCCCAAGGTTTGTACTTCACTACCTCGGAAGCGAATGAAAAGATGAAAAGACGGAATAAATCACAATTGGGCCGCCATTAGCGACGGCGACGCCGGCAAAAATGTAATAACAACAAGTATCCGACGTTATACTTACTTACTTAGGGAATCAGGCGGCGTGCGATGCTTTTTACAGCGTGACGACATACCCGCTGCTGACTTTTATTGGCGTGCTGAAGTAAGGGAGGCATCTAAAAGTTGGTGAAATACGCATATAGATGTTTTTCACATACAGGCCTCTATGATACAGGCAAAGAAAGACTGGTTGTAGTTACTCGCATGTTGTGTGACTATAATTAGTATTTTCTGATATAGATTATATGTGTAATGTCGACTGAAGAAAATACCCAACGTATAGCATAGCGTGGCCAGACGTCACTTAGTTGGTGGGACTATCTAGATACAATTTAATATCTTACCTAATTGAATAAAACACATATTCTATCTTACCTAATTGAATAAAACGCCTTACATAACGAATATACAACTGACGTCTGTTTATTTGGCTAACTTCTAAAAATTTACCGTACTTTGAAGGGTGAAAATAAGGCAATTATTTCAAGTACCTCATGAGGAAGACATATACCTTACTCTATTGAGAAGACATTAAATAATGAGGATATAATAGCATTGACTTTTACGTTTTAATATTACTACGAGTAACTTTCTTATTTAAATTAATTCAATCAAAGTAAATCGAATTGCAAAGAATAAAAATAATCATCAAAATATAAAATATTCCTATGAATAGACCAACAGAACAAGAGATACATTTTAAAACAAAATAAAACATTGTAAGTGTAATTATTATGGCCCATTAAGACCTCGGAAAAATACATCGCCAGGTGCGGTAAGTAATTCGTTTCCAACTACGAAGCTTTATCATTTTGTTAGGCAGGCTCCACCTGCGAAGCTAAAAGTGGAATTAAAAAACTCTTCCATTACCACAGGAGGGTCCTAACATCATTCCCCTGTTATGAGGTCCTAAGAGACGGAGTGCTCAACGAGAACCTCATTAAAAAGTTTCCACGCGTCAGCCGCGGGCGCCGCGAATAAAAGAAACAGCCCGAGGACAGTGCTGCCAACGCAACATCGCAAATGGATGTTCGTTGCCATGTGAAAAATGCTTTTTTAAAGTTTTTATCAGTTTCTGCAATTTAAATAAAGTTACTTCAAAATTTATCGACGGTCTTCGAGTTAGGACTGGAATCCACAACTTATTAGGAACCGGGCAAATTGCTCTAAACAACCGACATATCGAGGACTTTAATACCTAAGTCGACGAATTTTGTACAACCTGTGCGGATAAAGAATGGGATCAGAAATGGCGGCGCATCTATTCACTTCTCGCTCGCACACATATTTGCGTCTATACTCGCACTCGTGGGGTGCGAGTGTAGACGCAAATAGTGTGCGAGCGAGAAGTGAATAGATGCGCCGCCATTTCTGATCCCATTCTTTATCCGCACGGGTTGTAAGTGCTCACTTCACTGTGAGCTGACTATATTTACTTACATACGTAAGTACGATGAATATATTAAAAATTAATTTAAAAAATAATGATGTTGACCAAAATTTAAGGTAAACCGAGTAATGAGCAATAAAGTCCATGTCAATGATGGACGGTGGCAATCACTTACCATCAGGTGATCCGTCTGCTCGCCTGCCACTTAACACATAGGTTTTAGGTGCCATAAATGTGGTAAGTAGGTGCTAAATGTGAAAGCATTCTTATGACAATAGTGCAAAGTTGGTAACACCAGCATGAATACTCGGCCCACGTACCCTAGGCCGAATAAAACGGATTACAGGCCGACGACAAATCGGCAAAAACATTGGGCACATCCCACGCCTCGACGAATCATTTATCTACAAATCGCGTGTGGGACTCGAGGATCCAACCTCCGGTCATAGCTGGGCAGCTGAGCTACGCAGCGAGCTGTAGACCCTAGCCACAGTAGATAAATACGCTAAAGCAGTATCGACACTCCGCCATTTTGGATACAAAGTTACCTACCGTATAGGGTTGTCCTCTTATTTATGTAAAATATTATTCTTACCTTGGGACTACTGGTTTAAGTACCGGGCCGTGATCGCGGGATCCTAGGTGCAACAAGGATCATCTGGTGCGTGTTAAATTAGACCTAATGATATTTTTTAAGAAATAAGCATAATACTAGCATACAATATTCGAACAGAAAGTAAGAAAAGTACACAATATGATTCCTAAAGTTGCAAAAAGCTACGCAAAGATACATAAAATTAGACATATTTTTAATACCGTTTTGTTTCGTTACTTGGAAACCACATTAAGGTATTGGTCATGCACCCGATCGCTCGGGCCAAGACCATATACTTATTTTCTCTACCAAAATAAAGTAAGCGGCACTCGAGTAAAACCGACAACCCTGAATTTAGTTCCTACGATTGTACTCCGATGGGACCTTAGAATCCGTGTAAAGTGGGCGTCTGTGTGCGTGCGTTATCGAGCGTTTGTTCGTAGTGTCCATACAGCTTGCGTATATATCTACTGTGCCCTAGCCACCAGTGGCGTAACCAGGAGCTCCGTTAGGGTAACTTTTGAGCAAGTGCTACTTAGTAGCATGTGTGGACGGACGTGTTAAAAATAAGCATGCTAATTTTGATTTTTAAGCATGCTACCTGTAGTGCGCGTGGAAGGGGGAGTGTGGCGGCAGAGTGCTTCAGCACGTGTAAACAGGTTTGCTTATTTTTAAGCATGCTAAAATTCTTTCAGTGTCAAGACAGTTCCTTAAGCATGCTCATATTTAGCATACTTAAAAAGCATGCTACAAATGAACATTTGTAACAGTAGCTTTAGGATAGGGCGATCGCCCAGGGCGCTTGCAGGAATCAGTAGAGGCGGCAAAATAGGGTATTTGACTAAGCCCGAGATTTAACAAAATACAAATATTTCATCAAAATACAAGTAAATATGTGCCCATAGCAAATATTCTCAATTAAAAATATATCGTCTAGACGGTTTCATGGTCATTCAAAGATTTTTAAAATATGAAATTATTAAAAAAATAATTACTATTATGATAGAACCATTGACATTAACGAAGCATTTGATATATATAGCTACCATACAAAATTCAAATGAAATGAAAATACTTGCATGTGACGTCACATCTTAGTAACCATTTGTATGGAGCGTTTTGGGTTTGCCCAAAATAATGTGATTTTAAAGTTGTGATATGTCAGGTAGTTTAAATGAGAATCAAGTAATTCTATCAACGATGTTTCTATTATTGAGAAGTCTTTTGATTACAAAATTAAAAAAATGGTCAAATACCGTATTGCAATCGAAATCTGACTGACAAGATGCTAGTAGCGTTTAAAACATTTGACGTAACATATGATGATAGAAGATGGGGTATCTGGGCCCGTGGACAGTTCTTCGGAACGAGACCATAGGCTTGGATACGGTCTTCCTCTAAGAGGACCTCTTTGGTCGGAGGCCTGTAGCATTTTGCCACCCCTGCCACTGCAGTTACGCCCCCTGCTAACCACTTTATTACAAAACGCGATTCTAAGTTATTCCCGTAAGTACTAAAGTTCATACCATCCTGTTCCAACACCAAATCTTTAAAATGACTGGAACATGTTTATTTCCGGAACTTTTCTTAGATCCCATTTTGTAATAAGGGGGATGTAAGCCCAATCTTTTCGATAAAAAAAATCTTAATGCACAATCGGATTGTTACGACTTCGCGGACCAACTCAGTAGCTTAACCGAGACCTATAAGAAAGAAGGCTGCAATGTTTTGAAAGATTATGCCGAGAGCAGTCAAACGCAACTTATCGGCTGATGCAATCCAATTGTTTTTGTGAAGTGCCGCAAAGTAATAGATATCAATATAAGAATCGTGAATGTATCGTTTTGACCCTTGATAGTACAGTGGCGGACAGGTCAAGCTATACAAAACTGTCAAATTTCCTCAATCGATTTCGAACTCAATGAGTAACAATATAAGGTTTATAATCGAATGAAGAAATTTGACAGTTTTGTATAGCTTGATGTGTCCGCCACTGTACCTACAGGTACATATGACGAGCCACTACTAAAAGTGTTATATCACATGGTTGGTACCTACCTACTGGTTATAGTTAGGAGGTATATAGGGATAGCAAGGACATTGGTCTGTGGCATGGACCAACGAGGCGTAACATCGAACATGGACACTTACTCCATGCATATATTATTTTGCGGCAATGATTTAATGGAGAATTATCAAAATGATGATAATGCAATTTTCGTTAAGTAAACAAAGTTGTTACCCGCGATGGCTTTCTTAGTAGGTACTGCACAACTAAGTTCCATCATCATCCTATATTCATTCACCACTATACTCACTCAGTTCTGTGGAACGGTTTGGCTGACTAACGACATTAGGGATCTTCAAGAAAAGAGCGTACTCTTTTTTAAAAAGAGTTTAGCGATCTCTTTGATTTCGCAGATGTTCATGGGCGTCGTTGATTACATACTTTCCATCAGGTGACTCGCTTGCTCGTTTGTCGCCTCTAGCATAAAAAAACATAGGATTCTCCTATGGCATGCCACTCAACTCGGTTTTCTAATTAATTTTAAGTCTACTCCTTCTGGCGGGACCCGGCCTTAAAAAGGTATGGCTTGACGTCGCGACGTAAGGGATCATGCCATGCGTGCCAATGCACCGTAGATGACCAAAAGATCATGCGAAATGGAGGAGTCATAGCAGGAAAGCTGATGGAATACTGTATGAATTATTTGATTTATAAAGAATGGAACTAGTTTTTTAAATTTTATTGCGAAATATGGGCAGACGAGCATGCGGCCCATCTGATGGTAAATGGTAACCGCCGCTCATAGACATCAACAGGCCAGTCATGCCGCCTATCGTGAAAGAAGAACTCTTTTCAAACCTCTTTTAAAAAAGGACATGTCATAGCGGTCAGGGAAACGGCGGTTGGAAGCACATTCTTCTTACCGAAATCTGTATTTCTGGACCACTACAATCTGGAGTTCTCTATGGTAACAGAGAACAGGCCTCTTCTAGGCAAACGCGTTACATCCACTGGCTTTCATCCACTAGGCAGATCGTCACTTTACATCAGGGAGATTGTGGTAAAGCGTTGGCCTATAGATCATAAAATATCGCTTCTAATCGCATACCACTCAACTAGGACCATGTTGAAAGGTCGACGTCACATCTAACTAACCTCCCATAGAATACCCGCATGCGGGCGCCTATGCCGTCTCTAAAATATGATCCCTCCTAATGAACCTCTTCGTATTCCCGCCGCGCCGGCCCGGGTAGTTCGCCCTTTCAATTATTGTTGTCAGATTATTTGATCAGTTTGGCAAATTGTACAGATTGAGAGTTGGGCAGTCAAACGGTTTACTAAGGCCTATCAGTGCCAACAAAGTGTGCTCGGGAAGTTTGTCGATAATAAACCTTATAGTTGTTGAGTTACGCAAACAAGGATTACGGAACCTCTGCAGGACCAACTGAAGAATAGGCTTGTGAATGAAACGTACACCAACTGGGAGAACTACTTATAAATGAGATAGAAATGAAGAGTCTTGTCTTACCTATAAGATATTGAATTGGATGTTTGGAACTAAGAAATATATTTGCGGGGCCGAAACGTCAAGCATGTACTTGTTTATCTTTGTCGCGTTGAGGCCCGATATATGAATTTTAATTTAATATATTAAAACTTTCTTAAGCATATATCTTTAAGGGACAAAGTCACTTAGATACTTTTTACAAGTTTATAGTTTCACCTATTCCGATGTTTGTCTGTAATGGAATTTAGCAAGTTGACCCAATGTGTGTACTAAAATCTCTACCTACACATTACCACTTTAATTACGCCATTTTTTTATCTGATAGCAGGCAGACGAGCAGAACGGTTACCTGATAGTAAGCGGTTGCTCTCCAGTGGATTCACAAGTGCGTTGCCACTCATTTTCCTTTCCCCCGAATTGGGCCTGTACACTCCAACATTTAACCAAGGAATGGAATGAAAGCTCCGGCTCGATTGGACTGGAGTGATACCATAGCCTCACAGAAAACTCGCGTGACGCAGCCTGCGCTGTGTTCCGCCAAGTAAGGCATAAAGTTTAGCAGCACATTTGTGACTCCACGCACTGGTGAACCGATTGTGTCCCCTAATCGATTTACCTCTGTACAAAGCTAAACATAAAGTAAAATCATGGCTCCTAGACCTTAACTACCTAGAAACAGAAGAAATTATTCCATAATCCATGACATGCTAATAAGAACTTACATTACAATACACGCTTATACACTCATAGACAACACACACGCACACGCACACGCACACGCACACGCACACGCACACGCACACGCACACGCACACGCACACGCACACGCACACGCACATGCACACACAAACGAAATATTTTACATTCTGCCGTCCGATGACGTCATCTTACGTTTTTTAGTTTTTAATTTTTTTCTCAGTAAATAAGCAATATAAAAATAAATAAATATATATTCGAGTAGCGGAAAAGTAAATAAAGAATTGGTATTTTTTGTTTCATAGCTTAGCAATTTTGAAATGTTGTCCATTAGCTCACTCAACGACTTATGCGACACAGGCCTGCGAGCCTAGTGCATAAGTCACTGAATCTACTTTAATTGTTTATATTTTTTGCCAATAAAAAGAATTGAATTGAATTGAATTGAATTGGTGTTGCAGCTATCCATGGGCGGCGGCAATCTCTCATAATCAGGGGATCCGTCTTCTCGGTTGACACCTACCACAAAATCCATCGATTTCATCGATCGAAGAGTCCAGAGATCAAAATATTATAATCACCTACCTACGTGTTCATTTTGATCTCTGATCTGGCCGGATGGCGCATTTTGGTAGTTTGGACCCTGCCTCATACGCCAAAAGTCGAGGGTTCGAACTCCCTGGACAAATATTCGTGTTATGAACACTTGTGTTGTTCAATGTCCGGGTGTAATATAGTTATGTATTTAAGCATATGTTTGTTTGTAATCAGGTGATGTGATCAATGTTGAGATGTTGTATGAATTATTTACTTATTTGATTGAGGTGGCTACCATACCTACTTACTTATTTTTTGCACTGACTGTCCCTACAAAATGTTACGAAAACGAGGCTTCAGGGCTGGTAGTTACCGACGAACTAAACAAACAGTCCTTTCGTCTAATTCACGGAATAATCCTTGACCTCTTATTTCAGACTATTCACAAATTGAGTGAGGTGGAGCGTCAATTCATTCGTCTCTCGTTCCAGCTCGGGATGATGTGGGTGGAATCAGATATAAATTCGGACCCAGAAAATTATTTAGATGTTTAGGTACAGACAGCCACACATTAGGTTACCACAATCTGTAAAATTTTCTCAATTGATAATGAACCAAACGTGTTTGACATTAAGGTGACGGATAGGGCACACTAGCGACGCTGATCGATTTTAATGTTTAGCTACTAAACCGGTTCTATTTTGAATAATTTTGGGGCTACAACCTCTCGGCAAACACTTATACTATTTATTAAATAACCATGCACAAATGTTGGGTCCATTTTTGTACGCGAAAAATTTATTCACGCCAAAAGCGGCCACTTTTGGCGTTAATCAATTTTTCGCGTAATATTTTTGCTCCGGTTCAGTAGCTAAAAATTAAAATCGATTGGCGTCGCTAGTGTGCCCTACCCGCCACCAAGTTAAGAATCAAATAAAGAAATTTAACAGTTTTGTATACTTTGCGTTCAACGGCAATGGAAACTAGGAATAAAGAAGTTAAGTTCATATTATTAATCCAACCCACCACAATTATGTTTCATCAACAAGTATTGTTGCGAGAATCGAACCTGCGACCCAGACTACCTACTTATTAATATATTACTCTATGCCGCGACCTTTGCGTCTCAACTAGAAATGACAAATAAATGTTTTAAATCATTTTTTTACATTATAGCGGACAAAAGAGCAGACGGCACACCTGATGGAAAGTGATCACCGCCGCCCATGGACATCTGCATCACCAAAGGTATCACATAATCCATGCGTTGCCGGCTCTTAGGAAAGGAATAAACCCTTTTCTCAAATGTCTGAATCTATTATTTATAACGAGGTAAATCCTACACTACAGACAGCGGCAACGCTTATAGATAATCCAGAAACACGAAACGCTTGCGCGATGTAATCAACACCTAGCGCCATCTATCGGTATAGACTGGAACTAATGTTCCGAAACGAAGTAAAGTAAGTGTTAAATAATTATCATGAATCAATACCGCACTAATACTGTCCAAAAACTATATTTAAAGCGTAACTCAGAAAACACTACAACACTCCAGCATCAAACAGCCTGCGCGTCTATCGTGGGGCTCCGTAGAAACTGGAGGTCCTCCACAAAGTCCTTGTCAAAGAAGCAGTTGGAGGGCGGCTGGGTGGAGGCGAGGCACCGGTGCTGGCGCACAGGAGGTACAGCAGGAGGTTGTACTCGCACGTGGCGTTCTGCACCATCTTGAGGGTCGCTTCTAGCTGCTCCTGCTGCGCGTCCCAAGCGCGGAGCCGCTCCACGCTCGCGCCCAGGTACTGGTTTAGCTGAGGACCAGGAATGTAACTAGAGTCAAATTGAAGGTACGGCAGCATTTGTTACAGATAGGGCTGTGAATGCGACAGAGGGGATGGGTCGAATTTTCAAGGTTTTAAGTTATAATTAGAATTGTGATTTTAAGTTAGGGCATTGCCCCACATGCCCACCTAGCTACGACCCCGGGGAGCAAGGCAACTGGAGTGTTAAATCCATCATCATTGGGCCCCTAGCGCCGGTGATGATAGGTGGAGTAAACACATGACCGAATGGTGCACTAGAACCGCCATACCAAATTCCAGAATACCACTATGAGATCGCCTGTGCACTGTAATACGTGCCAGTTTCTTGCCGGATCGTCTCGACCAGAAATAACTTTCCGAGCCGGTGGTAGATTCGCATTATGTTTTTTTTTTTAGTATATTTTATGTATCAACATATTTATGTTTAACATGTAAACTATACATAAGTGCTTATAAATAGTTATAAATCATTCAATGTATGATGATTTGTAAGTGTTGTGAACTAAGCCAATGCAAATAAAGAAATATTTGACTTTGACTTTGAATACGTCGAGTGAGGCTATGGGATGCGGACTTGTGATTCGACTGTCGTTGCATGGGCGGCGGCGATCGCTTAACATCTTACCATCCACAGGTGATTCGTCTGTACAGGAGTTTGGCAATATCCCCTCATGCACTACCCCATTCCCAGATCTGAGAGCTTCACATACACTACTGCACTGGCTGAATATTTGAACGGAACTTGGTACCTATGCAAGATAAGTAGGTATAGGTATTGAAACACACTCAGAGATTGGCAGTCTGTTTTAAAAAGATAGGATAGGATAAAATCCTAATGATTAATCAGTACCTTTACTATCCGTCTTTCCATCAGTTTCCTCTGTATCCATTCGCAAATGTATGTGAAGAACGCAAGAAATATTAATGTGACGGTGAAGAAGAGGTCCAAAGGGGGGAGGTGTGAGAAGGCGAGGTCGAACCAGGCGCCGGCGGAGTGCGGCGCCGGCTCCGGGGCGGGGAGGACCTCCTCCCCCAGGTATAGGTCCGGTACATAGTACTGCACGGGCACCAGCAGCAACGCTACCACCGCCGTCAACAGGAGCCCACTCGCACAACCGCTTAGTGGCATTGAGAGCCTGCCACTCCTTTACATAACATCAGCATCAACACCTTAAATACTACTCTAAACATAAAATGGCTAACTAGAAAAATAATTTATCAAAAAATTTAATCGCTGTACAGTATAGGTAAATGATGTTTCGGTGACGTAAAGTGACATAAATGACCAGACTTAATTTTCTGATTTCCAAGAAGTAGATAATTTGTGAAAGAAGTTACGTATTTACTCTTACTCAAGAACTTACTATTGAAGATTACTCTTTGGGCTGTATGGAAAAATATCTTGTTGTTGCAATATTACTGCTTCAACAAAACGTCAACGTCAACTACTAAGCTACGTCAATGTCATCAAATGTCAATCTCACAAAATCAAAAGTTTTCGTAAATAAACTTCGGAAACAGAATAATTTAAATAAAACCATATCACGTGAGTATTTTACACTATAATAATTTTATCATTGCATATTAGTGTAGTCAATTTTCTGTTATTACATACATAAAACTATATAATTGTGTTCGTAGATTTGATTTAGATCCTCAGCTCAGTAAATTATCATTCTGTAATTGTCTCACGTTACTTACAAATTCATTCAATTTCCTGTATTTCCAGGGTCACGTACGTACCATGCAGTAGTTGTAGTAGTAACACAAAGGGTTGCATATGTGAAGCGATTCCTTCGCCATGAAAAAAGCTATTTTATTCAAAAGTGAGTCTGAGGACTATCAGAAAGCGTTTGCTAATAGTGAGTTTGAAGTGTCCTTTGTGGAACCTTTGCAGTTTACATACATCAACACAGACCAGCTCAATGAAAAACTCCAGCAAAATTATGATGGTCTCATCCTAACCAGCCCCAGGGCGATTGAAGCTGTTTCTAAATGTTGGGACCCTTCAAAGTTTGTATCATGGAACACGAAGAGAATTTACACCGTGGGCGACGCAAGCCGACAAAAGATAACTCTATTGTTGGGCCTTGAAGCTCTAGGAGCAACTTCTGGCAACGCAGAAAACCTCGCCAACATAATTAGTAAAGAAAACACTAAAACTTCAAAATTTCTGTTTCCCTGTGGAAATTTAAGGTCAGAAACCTTGCCAAATATATTGCAGGCTGCAGAACTGACAGTGGACGCAGTGACAGTCTATGAGACAAAAGAGAATGAGAATCTACATCAGGAATTAGTGGAGATCAATGAGTCTGAAGAAGAGCCATATTGTTTAGTATTCTTTAGCCCAGTCCGGGTGTGAGTATGTGCACAGGCGCTTGAAAACATTTAGTAACAAGCTTTCTAGTATACCACACTTTGCCATTGGTATCTCTACAGCACACAAAATAGAAAACTTTGGTGTGGAGATAGCAGGTGTGGCTGCCAGGCCTAAGGCGGAGAGTATTGTGGAAGCAGTACAAAAGTATTTCGCAGCTAATGAGTGTAGATAGTAAGTTATTTTGTAAATGGTGTTGGTTACAAATATGTTTTTTTTATTATGTATAGTTCAAATTTTGATACATTAAATTGTTTTATGTATGCAATAACTTGTTATCAGTAAAAATGTTATTAAAATAGTGTTGTAATATTTTTTATTTGTACATATTTATGTAATAGTTTAACCTGAAATATCTTCTCTTGAAATCTTGAGAAATTGTAAGAATTATTTTTGTAAGCTTTTGGGTTTATCAAAAGTAGTATTTTTGTCAAATCATTTATTTGTCAAAGGTTTTCTTATCAATCAAATATTTCCAGTTGTCCAATCAATGTAACAAGTTGGACCAGGTTTCTTTAAAAATACAATACTAAATTCAAACATCACTCAGTCACACAATATCTTGAATAAGATTTTAGGTACACATTTTTAATAATTTCCCATGATGAATAGATATGTGCATGAAGGAGGCAGGAAGTGTCCATATCTTCTTCTTAGTTTGTGGACCGTCCTTATCGTTACACAGTCATCTCCCTAGACCTCAAGGTGGATGACAAGCTCGTTGCTTCTAGACCTCATGTTCCCTCGGCGGGGGCCGGCGCGGCTCCACGCGCAGCCTGGCGTTGTCAATACGCTTCGTCACCGCCCGATACGTCATCACGGCGCTCGCTGTCACTAGAACTGCGTTCGTTATTCCTAAAGGCTGCAAGAATAATATATTTTTTTAAAAAACAAAAGGAATCGCTGTGCATGGCAGCCCCAGATTTGTGATTAGTTTACCCTAGATTTTACATACATCCCTTCTCATATAACAGCGAATAGTAGCTACAGCGCTGCTTACTGTCTGGATTGCTTACCATTATTTTTTTTATGTAATAGGTGGCAGGACGAGCAAACGGATACCTGATGGTAAGCGATTGCCGCCGCCCATGTACACCCGCGACAAGAGTCACAAGTTCGCTGCCAACCTTTAATCCCCCGTTTCCCCCGGATTGGGTCTCCTCCCTCCCTCACTCACGCAGCGAAACACAGCACAGTGCTGCTTTAGGCCGGTTTACTGTGAGGCTATGGTATCAATTCTGACGACCCGGTATTTAATTAAATATTGACAAGCCTTTATGTCGATGGGCGTTGCCTGCCTATAATGAAAAAATTGCAATGTAAATTGCCATAAAAATTACCTTTATTAAAAAAAATACTAATACTTACTCCATGTAGATACCCAGAAATAGTATTCATCTGACAGAACACCATGCTGAGGACAGCCGTCACCAGCAGCAGAATGCCCATCACGGTCGAGATTATGAGATCCTGCAGGAATGGACAAATTTAAAGTTTTATAACGAGGCACATATATTTTGACAGTGGGAGAGCCACGCTTCGGCATGAATGGACCGGCTCGACCAGAGTGATACCACGGCCTCACATAGAAACCGGCGTGAAGCAGCACTGTGCTCGTCTGCCACCTACTATCACTATCAAAGGTTGACAGGTAGAGAATGCCTCTGGGCATCAAGTTCGCCTATTGTATCGGTTTGTGCAATAAAAGTTTTAAATAAATAAATAAATCTTCTTCTCAGTCGTACACTCCTGACGGAGTAGTCGTGATTATGGATTGTATGTATGTTGGGTAGCGGCTTTTAGCGAGACTTCTCCAGCTTTCTCTGTTTGTGGTACTGCGTGCACATTCAGTCAAGGAACACTTTGCAGCAGACTTGATACTGTCCGTCAACCTTGTAGGTGATCTGCCTCGGGAGCGTTGACCTTCCACTCTTCCCTGTACCAATAAACGTTCCAAGGAGCTCTCGTTTCGGATTATATGTCCAAAAATGGTGAGTATAAATAAATATCACATAAAAGGAGGCTCAATTCGTCAAATAGTTGGCTGCAGATTAGTTAGTTTTTCCTGACGGTTACGACATCGGGCCCTCCTTTATCAAAGGCCGGCAACGTATTCGACTTCTCTAAAGCTGCCATGGACATCAGCCACACCAGGAGTGTAGATGCGTTGCCGTTTTTTTTTTCGGATTGAGATGGCTTCAATTATTATTATTTTATTTGTAACCTTCAAGAAAAGAGCGTATTCCTTTTTACCCGACTACGGCAAAGCAAAAGGAGGGTTATGATTTTGACAGGCTATGTATGTAGGTATGTATGTATGTTCATCTGTTTCCACGTAACTTCTAAACTAGTTATCATATTTGAACAAATGAGGTGTCGTTAGAAGCGTCTTGGTTGTCTTCTGGTTATAGGCAACATGACGTCACGTTAAATTTATTACGACAGAGTAAGGGTCTAAAAAAAAATTTGCTAGACGGTACCGTGTGGGGTATCAAATGAAAGAGCTTTTTAGTACATTTCAAATATGTAATCATATTTACATAACTAATAAATATGTTAAATAACAATATAGTTTAAAAACTAAAACCCGACTACCAAAAAACACGATCTAAAAAGTACAAAACAAGAAAATTGTCTCTGCTGAAATGCCGTATCGCCGTGGTCGTATGCCACCTACTGTAGCAAAACAGATTCATTATAATAATAAAATAAAATCAATGTGGCATACGACCACAGCGATACGGCATTTCAGCAGAGACAATTTTCTTGTTTTGTACTTTTTAGATCGTGTTTTTTGGTAGTCGGGTTTTAGTTTTAAAAGGTCAGCAGCGCATTTGTGACTCCTCTGGTGTTGGTGTCCACGGGCGGCAGTAATCGTTTACCATCAGGTGACCCGTCTGCTCATCTGCCCCCTATCTCATAAAAAAAACTAAGCTGCAGTTTAAAAAATACTGTCATCAGTAGGGGTAGTTATTTATTTTGGTACTTTGACTGATTTCATACAGCAAAAAAATAAGGTGGTTATGGGCCTCAATATCGTGAACTATCTTTTCGAAGTTGAAATAAACCCGTATTTTTTTTAAATATAGTTTGTTCTATGCCGGATGCCTTAATATGACGGGTAGGGCCCACTAGCGACGCCAATCGATTTTAATTTTTAGCTACGAAAATAGCTAAAAATTGATTCACGCTAAAAGTGGCCGCTTTTGGCGGTAATCAATTTTTTGCGTACAAAAAAGGACTTAACATTTGTGCATGGTTATTTAATAAATAGTATAAGTGTTTGCCGAGAGGTTGTAACCCCGAAATTGTTTAAAATAGTTAGTAGCTAAAAATGAAATTCGATTGGCGTCGCTAGTGTGCCCTACCCGTCACCGTAAACGGGGGTCAACATTAAAATTGTCTGCAGTAATTTAAGAGATACGGCCAAAATTATTTTTTGTCACGTGTCCATATCAAATGCCGGAAAGATCAATATCAACATTTCGATCACCTAATTCCGACCTCTATTCATCAGGTATCGGGATCGGACGGAAGCTGATCAGCGAACGTGTTCAATAGATACCTACTTATGTAGGCCCATGCCATACTTGGATCGTCCATTGTTTATTTCCTACTTGGTCCAAGCGAGCCGTGTTTGTGTAAAGCTTTAGTGTCAATATTTGCCTAGTCACGACATGCCGGTACGTAATGCGGTACGGTAGCGCATGCCGGTGCATCGACAATCGACGCACTTATCATAATTACGAGTACGAGCAAATGAGGAGATTGAATTAGATAGCTAACCACATCTCGCTTCTGATTGCATACAATTATCATAATACCTACTTGTATCAATAAAATTATCATGGGAATTCTTGATAAGTACCTACTATAGTTATTTTGCATGCCGACTACGGCATGCAATATCAGAATCTCGAAATCTCGTAATATTGGAAACTCGGGCTTCCAGATCCGATTTACAATACCAATATCTCAATATTGGAATCATAAATCATTTATAAATGGTTTAAAAAACATCTCAAAAATATTACATAATCCACTCACATGAAGTTTTATACAAAGTTAACCTAAATTTAAGTCTAAAAAAGTCTCAAGCGCCATTTTTATTCCACAAGAATTGTAAAATTATCAAAATCTTAACATGTCATTTATTTATCTTTGCTACCAACCCGTGGTGTAGACAGCTCGCCGACCGAACACCGCTCCTCGGTGCTCTGTCCGCGAGACCCGGACCCCAATTCTCGTCTTAAGTGTTTGCCGAGAGGTTGTAACCCCGAAATCGTTTAAAATAGATCCGGTATAGTAGCTAAACATTAAAATCGATTGGCGTCACTAGTTGACCCTACCAGTCGCCTTAACTGAACAGGCCTTTGGTTGATTGATATCTGGCCGCATTTATATACTTATGATATTATTATATCGATGTCTGGCCCTCATGAAGATTAGGGTAGGTAAGGTAAGACCTTTTTTTTTATGCTAGAGGCGACAAGCGAGCAAACGAGTCACCTGATGGAAAGCAATCATCTACCTACTTCTTAAATGGCCTATCCACATATTTGAACTAAGGAGTAGAGTTTGTGAAATTAGTTACAAGCTTGTCTCAGCATAAGATGCTGAGATCTGATAACTTTGACAGTGCCAGTCTCATGTCCTCGCCTAAATAAAATTGTCAGTAAAAATATCTAATTCTAGTCCTGAATAAAAATATGATAAATATGAGCTTAATATGCTGAATCTAGATCTGAGAATTTTGATACGAGTATCACGTCAAGTTATTAAGTTACAAAGGGTTGAATATCAGAAAAGTGGCATTTAGTGTATTTTTTTTGTAATTTATTTAAATATGTATTAATTGGTATATAACAAAATTCGATAGATATTTCGAAAATGAAAGCTCTAAATTATGAAATGCTTTTTAATTTATAATTTTATGTGATTTCCCTGCAACGCTAGAATTAAGTGATTATTTGTATGCATGTTGAAATGAATATTTCTCAACATAGATAAAAGATTAAGATGAGCTTGACTGATATGCCGAAAACATTTTTTTAAAGTGCTTGTACTTGTTTTGAAATTGTCAATGAAAAAGAACCTAAACCCAAATTTTGAGATATTTGACTCTCTATAAATCCAAAAACAGACGTGGTATCAAAATTTTGAGAACAGATTCATAATCAGGGAGTGCAATTTAGTAAAATTATTATATATTATTACCTCTGATATTTGTTGCGAAAAAGTTAAAAATGTTGTTGTTGACTAGTGATATTGGCAAGAAATGTGCAGCAATGACTAAAGTGGCGCTTTGCTATTTCGGAAGCAAACACTCGGTTCGCTGAGCCAGCAGAATAGTAGGTAAGTAAAGTATAAAGTGTTAGCCTATATGTATAGGTACTATCCCACTTCAGGGCAAAGGCCTTCATCATAGAAATCAAATCATCGCTACTATGATGTGGTTAGGCTTAATCACCACGCTTGTCTAATGCGGATTGGTGATCACTAACTTGAGCTATGTTCGAAAAAATCGAAACATACTTTCGCTCGACCGCGAGATCACAGCCCGGCATTTAAGGCGACGGGTGGCCCTTACTAGCGACTCCAATCGATTTAAATTGATAGCAACTAAACTGGATATCTTTTTAACAGTTTCGAGCCTCTCGGAAAGAATATACACCTGCTATTTATTTAGTACTCATAATTAACTTTTTGATCTGTTTTTTCACTCGAAATTTGGATTAACGCCATAAGTGGCGGTTTTTGGCGGTAATTCATATTTCGAGTAGAAAGCAGAATAACATAAATATTATCAGTATTGAATAAATTGTATAAGTTCTTTTCGAGATGCTCGAACATCGAAATTGTAAAAAAGATATCCAGTTTAGATGCTAACAATTTAAATCAAATGGCGTCGATAGTGCGCCCTACCCGTCACCTTAAACCGCTAGACCAACGGGGCGTAAAATCATATTTTTAATTAAGGGCCGTTCAAGTATTACATAAGCACTACGTAGGGGGGGGGGGGACTAAGCAAAGCAAAGACCCCCCGTCTTTGCTTTGCTTATTTTGGATGACATGGGGAGTAGAGGAGTCTAGATGATGATTACGTCATCGATAATTATTTTCTTTTTAACTCATGGCAACCCTCACATTCTGTTTGCTTGAAAACGAAACGTATTTTCGGGGAATTACCTACTAATAAATGCATACGGTTAGTAGGGTTGCCGAGCTGTGACAAAAAAATCGAAAAATGTATACGTAAGCATGGGGGGAGGGGATAAGAGCTTTGCTTACTTTTGCTGACAAGGGGGTTTGGGGGGTAAATAACTGTAATAAATCTGCTTACGTAATACTTGAACGTCCCCTTAGGTGTTGTAATATACGCATCGGCAGGACTAACAGCCAGGAAGGCGGTCCGGGGCGCGCGCAGCGTGAGCTGCAGCGCGGAGGCGGCGCACAGCAGCGCGCCGGCGCCGGCGCAGCCCAGCGCCACCACCGCGCCGCTGGCCGCCAGCTCCGGCGCCGCGCCGCAGCCGCCGCTGCCGCTCAGGAACAGCCCCGACAACGCGATGCATGCTATCTGCAACCACGCCACTCATTCATTTTATCAGGGAGGAGTAAGTATTAAGGTAACTATAAATATATCAAAAAAATCCTTCGAAAACAAATCGTGATTATTGAAGGCGGTTTGTTTTTTCGTAGAGAAAGAAAATTCATACTTTTTAGTGTCTCATTTTTCAGCAGCACCCCAGCCAAATAACTAACAGCTAAGATTTTAGTATAGTATTCAAACAGTTATCTTTTAACTCCTAACCGTTGAGTTGACCTCCAATCCAGCTGAGCCACAAAATTAATACATCATCATCATCGTCAATCAATACAATCTGTGCAAGAATTTCTTGAGTACAGGGAAAATCAGCAAATTGTAAATATTATTAATTAATTTGTTACCGTAGCAAAATGTGATACTCGTAAAGTTGACATTGTGATTTTTAAATTGTATTTGCATGCTGTTTGTAAATGGCTGGATAGGCGATCATGATAACTGTTACCATCTACTTATTTGTAAACCCTGTTCAAAAGCAAATAAACTATTCTATTCTATTCTATTCTATTCAGGCGTAATTTGCAGGTAGGACTTGAAAAAAAAATACGTTGCCGTTTAGTTAATTAATTAGGTTCCCCGTGATTTCTCTGGGATCCCATTATCAGATCCTGGCATGGTTACAATGGGACCAAATTGGGAGTTCTTTCAAATAAAAAATAATTCTACAAATCGGTCAATAATTGGTTGGCAGTCAGTTGGCAAGATCAAAAGACTAATACTAGCATCAAGACCCTGTGCTAGCTAGCTCACTGTCGGCCTATTTTTATCTGTGTGATTATGTATTTTATTGTAGATTTATATATATTGTTACCGTAATGTTATTTCAACTACCTATTTAAATGTAACTAAATCAAGTACACTGTAATGGCATGAGGTGTCTATTTGTAACTGATTTATGTATTTAGCAAGATTTTAAGAATTAATGTGTTACGATAAATTGTAAGTGGACCTAATAAATAAATAATTAGCGAAGAAATCGGTGAACATACATAAAAAAACATACATACAGACGGACATAGAACCTCCTCCTTTCTTTAAGTCGGTTATAATCCCCGTCAAGTCTTTCTGGTGTAGTGTTACCAGATGGTACCTATCCTAGTCTTTTGTCCTCCTTTTCCAAGTTTTATTCTCCAGTCCTCCCTTACCTTTCATCTCTTTACTGAAAGTAAGTAAGTACCTTAACTGACTCAGTATTCCTTTTAAAACTTCGAAAATTCGAATGGTAGAGCTATATTATATATATACATCACACACGATATTGATATTTTATCAACGCATATGTATCGTATTTGACTACCTCGATAGCGTAGTGGGTAGTGCGTCGAACTTTAAACCGACGGCTGCGCTCCCGAATCCCGGGTTCGATTACTGGGTCGAGCCAAAATTTGTACCTGAGTTTTTCTGTTAAGAAATTCTCAGTGTCAGCCCGGAGTCTGGAAGTTTGGCGGTCATGTACCGAGCCTCGGAAAGCACGTTAAGCCGTTGGTCCTGCACCCGATCTCTTTCCGGTCGTGTCACACTTATTTCCCATCAGAATATGAGGGCAAGAGAATATAGAGTGCACTTGTGTTTGCGCACACACTTGAACACTATAATATATCCTGACTTAAGTGGCTGATAGATATGAGATTAGCAGCCTTAACCGAAATCGGTTGGAGAATATTATTACTATCGTATAAGATCAAGCCCTAAATTTTTTATCTCCATAATGAATCTACCGACAAAGTCACCGATAATAATCGATTGGCAATAATAATATCTAGCACATAGGCCAATACGATGCCATATTACATTATTACAATATAAGTAGGTAAATCCAGGTAAATCAAATGTTATCAGTAGCGCTACCGTGAGTTGACATCGCAAACTGACAATGTTAGCAAAGCGTTACTCGCTAGCGAATACATTTCTAGAGCTTTCTATTTGATAGCTCATACTACCGAAACCTCAGGTGACCGCTAGAGGCACAGTACATTTTTTCATAGATTTTTTTACGTCGACGCTAGCGAGTTCGGTCACTGTTAACTCATGGTAGCGCTACTGGTAACCACAAACAATAAAACTAAGTAGGTACACTATCATAAGAACTAACTATAAGAAGAAAGATAGGTAGGTACTACGAATACATTTTACTATAGATAGACGAGGACGGCTAGATGTTGTAGGTACATACTACTCTGAAATAATTATTGTTTGTTTTTATGTCGCTGTTATGAAGGTAATAAGATGAGCGATGGTAGCTCAGTGGTCCAGAACGCGCCGTCCATACGGTAGAAACGGGTTCGAATCCGATCTGTATGCTCGGATTTTTTAAAATATGTGCGTATTTCTACCATTAGCTCGGTGGTGTGGGAAACCTTCGTGAGGAAACCTGCACGTTTCAGATAGTTTATGAAACGTGTAACATGATTCAGTCGGTCTAGTTCACCTGTAAAGGATTGCGAAGGTCAGACGGCAGTCGCTTCATTGTTATTACCAGACTCCCCAAATCAAGAATCATGGTCCAAGCGTACCCCGGCTCCAGAGCGACAGCTTTGGATGCAACTGGGCACTACACTCTAAGATGAGGATGCAATTTACCTACCTTATACACATACTACGGAACATGAATTTTAATAAAAGCTTACAGAAATCAAGACATTGCAATTGTACTTACAACCGCTAACACCTTCAATATCCACTCGGCGGACAAGAGGAACTCGTTGTCGCTGTAGTAGTCCCGCAGCACCTTGGCCTCCGTGTCTTCCACCACCAGCGCCGGCTCACGCGGGCGCGGGCGACACATCGCGGCCACTTCACACCACTCACATTACTGTTCTACTGCTGATGACACCGATGTTTAGGAGCAATTAGAATCCAATCAAAGGCTCTATCTAATTATCTATGCTATTTATATGTAGAATCAAACCAAAAAGGCGATATATATGTTTTAAAACGCTTGCGCGATGTTATCGACAACCAACGCCATCTATTGGTACGTTTTCGAAATTATACAGAAAATGAAACGGAGTTGGAAAATCCATGAGAGACCTAACTAAGTTGTGTAATTGTGTACTTTGCCTTAAGATGATTGCGTGCTTTGGAGTGTCTTTGATAGTGATGGTTATTATTCCTTAACAGCCCACACGATCTGAACTATAACGATATATTGTTTTTTATTGCACATGTAGAAAGGTACTTTAGTCAATTCCTTGTTGCAATTTGAAAACTTGTTTGATTAACTGACTTAAGCTTTTTAAAATTTAATTATGAAATACGCATTTTAAAATCACTCACACTGCACTTTTATTGCAATCACTTTCACGATGCCACAAAACGCAGTGGCCAACGGGCATCTTCGTCACTATCTTAAAAAAATCTGAGAATATTATTTTTTATTAACTACCATAATCATTAGATAAGATTTTAAGCTATGATATGGGAAAAATATGGCGGTGATTTTCCCAATAAAGATTATCAGATAATCAGATAACAAAGAAATCATGACGAATGGTAGGTACCGACCAAACTTAATTCCAGTGTTGAACCTTATTCCATAAAACTTATGATTCAACACTGTGCACATTAATTGTTTGGCTGTTTATACCTAAGATTAATTTATTTGACAGCTTCCGAACTGTCCAACAAAATACAGTCGAATCATGGTTATTTGGCACGTGACAAAAGTCGAAACTAATGCTGTTTTGATATTTTTTAGATAGAAAAAACGTTTCAAAACACCCGTCTGTAAATGACACTGAAGTCATGGTTTGGGCTGTGGGTTCATTCTTAGTCACTCAGATTCTCCTTATATATATATATATATAAGGAGAATCTGAGAGTCGCAATAAAGTTACCAGTAATCTATATATATATATATATATATATATATATATATATATATAGATTACTGGTAACTTTATTGCGACATTGTCGCCCCCGTATCTATTTTTTTTGTTTTATGATATAGGGGGCAGACGAGCAAACGTTTTACCTGATGATAAGCGATTTCTGCCGCCCATGGACACCTGCAATGTCAAAGAAGTCACAGGTGCGCTGCCGGCCCTTTTAAAAGGCTTTTAAGCGACTAGCTTCGGGGGTCCTTCTTTAGGAATTTTTCATCATCTGTTTGGTGTCAACTAACGTCACAGCCCTGTCACTTCTTCGTGTCAGATAGAAATTGATTACATGCTGAGACCAGAGGGCCTACAACAAAACCGTCCCGTACCGAACTAGAATATACCTGTCTCAGCCAAACAAAAGAGACGCAGACGCGGAAATGGACGGGGATCAATATTCGGTCGTTCATTCCGTTTCCTTGTAGGCACTCTGGGTACAAACAAATTATTACTTACAACATTAACCAATTAAATTTTTTAACTATTATAATTCTAATTATAAAAATAAAAAAATATATTTAAAAACTATTATAATTCGATTTGTTTAGAAAATTTTACTAACATTACATAACATGAAAACATTTTGTAACCAATTGTGAATTATGAGTATTGTGACATACTATTTTGTAGCGTTTTTTAAAAAATAAGGCTATAAGTATTAGTTATGTAGTGTATATGTATTTCAATACGAAAATGTTTCTACAGAGGAAGGGATTTTGAGATAAAAACCAAAAGAATTGTATAAAACCATATATTATCATTAAAATTTAAAAGTAAAAATGACTCCCACATTGATCGAGATCGTACACCGGTTACTTATGGAATATCGTTACATGCCTCGTGAACAACGCCATCCGAACAGTGGTAGCTTCGACACCACGCGTGCGGCGCTCGCCCAAGAACCAGCTTTAACCACTCAGATTCAATAATGGAACCTGAACCGCGCTTTAAACGGAGTGTATCATTTTCAGAAAAAAACGTCACAGATTATGAAAGAGATCCAACCGACCCAGACGCAGCTTTAATGCATGTCTATACGGGTGCGATAGAAAAAGAATGTCACCCAGTACTAACGACTTCGCGCGGATTTTCAAGTATGGCTTTCTATGAAAGGGCTCAATCTGGTTAGGGTGCATATCTATGGATTCAATCTACTAAAACTACACATGGGTTCCTTATGTTTTCCTAGGCAACAATTAATCTGTTTGAAAGGTTAATGTCTGCCAAAATAGTGTGTGAACAAAAACAGTAGTTGTGAAACGCCCAATTATAAACGCTTCTTAACTTAGGTTATTACCATAGGTACTAAAGTTCATGTCATCCCGTTCCAACACGGAATGTTAAGAGGGACTGGAACGAGTTTAATTCTGGGACTTCCTTAGTAAGGGGGTAAGAGCGATTCTGTTGAGGATTGTGGAACGCCATGTATATCGGCTGATGCAATTCAAAGGTTTTAAATTAGTATTTAGTGGTTTTTAGAGTACAAATTTGGTATTTTTTTGTACACTGTGATGCCTATTGTAATTAATAATAAATAGGAATTAATTAATAGTGTCGTTTTAAAGTCAGTGTCACTTTATTATTTCTCTTGACATTGGCTAAATTATCCCCATATAAGATAGTAGAGCCATATTTAAAAAAAATCCTAAGAGCTGCTAAAACATGTCCCTTAAGGTGACTGGTAGGGCACACTAGCGACGCCAATCGATTTTAATTTTTAGCTACTAAACCGGATCTATTTTAAACAATTTCGGGGTTACAACCTCTCGGCAAACAATTATACTATTTATTAAATAAACATGCAAAAATATTGGGTCCAACGCGTACGCGAAAAATTTTGGAGGTAATCAATTTTTCGCATACTAAAAACGGACCCAACATTTGTGCATGGTTATTTAATAAATAGTACAAGTGTTTGCCAAGAGGTTGTAACCACGAAATGGTTTAAAATAGATCTGGTTTAGTAGCTAAACATTAAAATCGATTGGCGTCGCTAGTTGACCCTACCCGTCACCTTAACATAAAGTTGATTTAGAAAGGGATAACATGATGTTAGAGACCCTCTCAAAGGTATAAAACGTTTGAGTCGGTGTGTTTTTTCGTGCCTAGGTTTCCATTGTGTGGCTACTACAGTGTATTATAATCCAGATTGATTATAGCAGAAAGTCACATGAGTTACTTAATTAATAAATATAAGGTGTATTTACTAGTGAGTTCATTTCATTTGTATTAAATTGTGATAAAGAATTGTAGATTGAATATTCGGTGTAATTGTATAAATCACTAATTAGCTGAGTTTATTCGCAATGCACAAAATGTCAGAAAGACTAAGGGCCTATTAGGCCCTTATACTGGATGGTCGGTCGCGAGTACCAACATACACATGCGCGCGCGCAACCGACGTCGGTGTAGCAGGAAATAGTCCCATAAGGGTTTTATTTTGAAATTGTACCTCAATAATAGTTAATGATTCCGTATATCTTGGGCGGGCGCACGCACTCACTCCACCGTCAAATACATGCGGAACATACAATAATATCTCAAAAGATCTGTAAAAAATATCACAAATAAATCTATTCAATTCCCGAATCGAAAGGTGTATTTACAAACAAAATTCGAAAATAACTCGTCGTGATATGTATGGCGATCTATTAACGAAACAAACTGTACACAATATACAGGGTGTCCGAATGCTTACAGGAATGTTATAAATGCGAAGTAGTAACTGAATCTTTTGAAAGATATGTTCTAAAACTCGTTACAAATATTACACTTCAAATAGATACCAGCCATTCATGACAAAATTCACTCTCGTCATTTGACGTTTTACATTCGCCAATTCACACCAATGCAATCAAATCAATTCAGCATGGATTGAGTTAGTAAACACAATAGGATCCAGACACCCTGTATAGGAAATCATCAATGAACATGGCTAAACAATGGCAGAAGGCTTCGACCTGCAGACGGCACCGTACAAGCGGCCACACCCGGTACAACCGTCAACTGAAGAACCAGTACAATACAAACGTTCCTAAGCTCATGGAGCGTGTACGACAGATCGGACAGTATAAAATTATTTCCTATAACAATTCTTAATATATTCGAATTCTCCTTAATCTAACTATTACAATATGTCGCATACGAACATCATATAATATCATGCAAACGATTCAATCCAGTACAAGCTTACGAGGAAATAAAGATCTGACATAGATAATACGTAGTAATGGTTCTCCATATACAACAATAATGACTTAACGCAATAATATACTTCGCTTACAGTATTACCCTTTTACATTTGTGTATATAGCGGTACGGTAACGGTACGGTACATTCGTATATGCGGGCCGGACGAAAGGAAACCGGGACGACGCAACGCCCCGGGACCGCGTGTCCGCCTCCGGATCGCTCCTCACTCATCCTAGCATTTATTATTTGCCAACTAAATTTTTCTTCACACAAGTAGATGACGTCACAGTCCAAAACTATCCGTTTAGTTTATTTGATTTCATTCAGGAACAAGATTATGGGCCGTGTGCTATTGTGGGCTTTGTAGTAAGTAAACTCGTATAATATAATGCCAAAATTAACTTCTACCCATAAATTCCAACTCCACTACCTCTGGTGTGGCTGATATCCATGGGCGGAGGTGATCACTTACCATCAAGTGACTCGCGTGCGCGTTTGCCTCCCTTTCTCATAAAAAACAAATACTGTAGATTTTTCTGAACATGATTTTTCTACAGGTAATATCAGTTTTTGGTGTCATAATTCTACTTTCAAGCTAGGATGACCGAGTGCGATCGCCGACCGGATCCCGGCGTGCAAGCCAACGGACACGCGGCCCCAGAGCACTCGATTCGAGTCCTCGCCGCTGGACGCGAGACCTGGAGCTAACTTTGTGCAAACTACCCGAGGAACGTAAGTAATTAAATTACAGTAAACAACCGACTAAAGCTACGAAACGGACTAGCGTCAAAATCAGACTTGCGTAAAACAGTGGACTAGACGAACTGGCAGTGCGGGCGCCGCGGCGGCGGCGCCTCGGCTCGGACGCGCCGAGTGGACGAGCGACACACCCCACACCCACACCCCGCACTCCACACCCACACCCACACACCCCACACCCCACGCCCTACTGCCCCCCGCGCACATCACTCGTCTGCTTCCATAGACATGCACTCGGAGACATGTCTAACCGCATACAGCTTATTTTTCATAAAAACGTACACACACGAGAAATAAACTATAGGCAGTTAAGTATAGGTAACTATGGCATACCTTATTGTGGTCTATGAAGAGTCTATACACATTTGCCATGTTTATACAATCGGCAATTTGGAATTCACGTTTTTGGATCATAGTTGCTACTTGCAACCAAAAGTATATTGTAATTTACTAGATAACCAACACATTTTCTTTAAATATTATTGTAGTTCCAGTTTAAAATAACATCTGAGACGAACTCTTCTAAATACTATCCTAGCTAGAAATGCTTAATGCATAGCTGAATTCTGAACTATGTTACTCTGTCTGTCTCTGAATACAGAAATAGTGTTTCTGGATAGCCCATGCAAGCAGACGAGCCGATGTGGTTGGATCAGCAATGCATCCATTTACACATTTTTGAGGCAAATTCCTTTGAACAAGGTTCCACGAACAAATCGATCGCGAAACCAGGTATTTAGACTTCTGATTGCTTCAATCGATAGTAGCATTTGAGACCTGGACGTTTATTTATAATAGTATTTGGGGCTTAGCGATGGGACCACGTGGTGTGGAGGCAATATTTGAACTAACATTATACAGAATTATTACTTACATGTGAGAAGACATCACAAGTCTTTTTTTACACATTATAAATAGCTTTACATGAAGATTTAGTAACGCAAAAACTTCCACAAATAAATAACCATCCTGTATAACTGATACACTTCATTCAGAATAACATGCACACAGTATGGGACATACTTGAGATCAGCTTGGGGTTTCTTAAGAGATACCGATACAATTTTATTGTTTACATTTTGGTCATGTTACAAGTCTACCTGACTTCTTAGTAGACTATCTCAAATAAAACACCTCAAACGCCGGGGAATGTCTTAAATACAACTACAAAGAGGTCCCCCTTACAAAATGTATAAATTGAGGAAACCGAGTCCTCACGAGAGCCCTCGGACACTAATCGGAGATTCTCGGACCGGACGCGTCTGAACAAAAGGTAGATTTCAAACTGATGACTTTCAAAAGCGTTCGTAGCGAATTCATCTGTAAACGCATTCGCTATCATACTACGATATGCACGCGTATACGCTTCTTCATCCTCGGCGAGTGTGTTAACTCTCTCGTCTGCTCTTTCTAGCTCTCGACACTGAACGTGTAGAAGCTCCAAAAGTAACAACACCCAGCCTAAAAGGTTCTAGGCTAAAACACTGTCAGTCGCAACTCAACGTGCCAGCGAAAAGCACGTTTAAAAATGACCATTTTAGTACACAAACATGCTTGAAAATCTCCAATTCGATACTACTCAAAGTCTTATTTCACCATTTCTACATAGATTTTGGTCTTATCAAATATTTTGACAAACTTCCTACATTTACGCAGAAACGGTGCAACAAACTCCAAATGACGGCCGGACGATGTCTCCGGGCGCCGAGGGCTTGGCTCGCGCCGGCGGGGCGCCCTGTCCGCCGCCAGGCCGCGCCCGCTCCGACTCAGCGGGCTCCATGCCCACATCTCGACCTAGACTAAACTAAGTCAGTGCTGCGTTGCCAACGAAAGGATATCATACTCACAAATGAGTTGTGCGCGTACACGTACAATCACTAAACAGAAACGAAACCCTCCATCAAGTAGTAGTTCAAAAGAAATGCTCGCAACAGTTCGGCACTGACGTATCCTAGCGAGTCGAGACGAGACGACTGTTTCGCCGCGAGCCGGACGAACGAAGTAGTGATGCCCGTCGATACACAATACGCCACCTTCGATAGATTGAACCGATGTCGATGCTATCGATAGTGAAGCTTCACTTATTACAGTGTAGCCATATCCTCTCAAGAGTCATGACACCCAGTGAACGGAATTAATACACAGCCTCAAGATGTGCTAGTGTCGACTTCACCTTAACAATGACATTCGAACATTAATGGGTGATTTTACATTTCCGAGACTTTTTTCACATTCAGACGACGCACATTTTACACTGCCAACAGATGCCGCTTATAATATGAGAACTGTTGCTTCGCTAAAGTCCTCTAAGGATTCATCGAGATAACGCATTTTAGTTACGCGTTTCACAGTTCATTGCTATTTAGTAAGAAGTTTAGAATATACTATAACTTACAAAGCGGTTGCAAAAGTTACAAAACTCGTGCCCAAGACGCTTCATGTTAATCCTTAAGCGATCATATCGAAGAAACTGTAGCGCCGCACGTATTACAGTCGCGCGATTTCCATATTATAAGTTTCATTTGTTGTTGAAAAAATATTCAGAGGATACCACACGTCGATACAGTCACTTAACACGTCAGAGGATCCTGAGACGGTTTTCAACTAACACCCAGGAGCCCAATTCTCGTGCTCGTGATATTTTTAAAACGTGGCTGATATCACATGAAATCCATACAAAAAAACTATGTTTTAGTAATATGTCATATGATATGAGGGTCTTCGCGTGTGAAAAATCCGCTAGATGGCGTACTGTTGGACTGAGGTCGAACATCAACCGCAGTGGTTGTTTAGTTTGTCAAATCGACATTTTGACAGATCACGTTTAATCAAAATAACCAATTACAGTGTATACAGACCTCACTCCTATAGTATTCCATATAGCGGATTTTTCACACGCGAAAACCCTCATTGTCACGAGCAAGACTGAACTTAATAATTTATGCAGTCAGACGTGAGTCTTCTAAATATGAAAAAAGTCGGCCAAATGTTGGAGCTCCCTAAGACTCGCTAGGCGGGCATCACTGGGCACTCACCCGGCGCGGCGCGGGCTGGTGGCTGGTGGCGGGCGGGCGGCTAGAAGCGCGTGGTGCGCAGCGAGGGCTGTCACTATAAGGGGTTGTCGCGCGCGCTGGAGGGCCCGGGCACGGGCGGCGGCGGCGGCGCGTGCGGCACGGCGCGGTAGGCGGCGCGCAGCTCCGCCGACATGGAGCGCGGCGTGGAGCACGGGGCGCGCGCGCGCCGCCGCGCCCACCAGCGCGAGCAGCCGCCGCGCGACAGCGCCGTCGCCAGCGCGCCCGACGCCATCGCCCCGCCCAGCCCGAGGCCCTGCCCAACACAACCCGGTTACTATCACTTCTCTTGCACGACAATATTGACATTACGGGTAAAAAAAAATACAGTTGTAACAGTTATTTACGGGATTTCTACCATTTAACTTATTTTTCAGTTTCCGATATTAGTTAGTTCTAATGTTAAATACCATGAAAGTTTAAAACAATATTTATGGACAATGGATGCGAATGTATAAATAAATAAATTTTGCAACATAAGCTAGATTTTTCTCACGTATTACTTTATAATTACATATATTAACAAACAGATCACAAATTTATCTGAAATAGGTTACCAAATGTTTTTTATAAAATAAAACATCACTTCAATCGAAGATGGCATAAAGATAAAATCTGATTACTGCTTAAACAATGAATACTTACGCGTCCAAAGAGAAAGAGAAAATAATAGAGTTATATTTGTGTACTTACGCAGGCGGAGTAGAGCAGGTTTGCGATGTGGTCGGGCGTCCAGCGGTACTCGGGGGCCAGCAGCACCGCGTGCAGCGTCAGCAGCCCGCCCAGCGTCAGCGACAGTCCGCTCCACACGCTCGTGCACATGCCCTGGAAACAACACGCATCCCTCTACAGTTGCACTCCCACGTTTAATCATCATCAATCTCAAGGGACGTACACCGCTGAACAAAAGCCTTTCTCAGTGACTTGTACGAGGGCCACACCGAAATGATCGTGAATAGAAAAAACTACTAAGATTATACAATAAAAAATATTTTAATTGTTTTTCGAAGTATTCTCCGTGACAGTCGATGCACTTTTGCATTCGTTGGAACCGATTCTTGAAACAGTTATTCCAGTCTCAAGTGGACATAATCGAAACGGACGATATGTAGGCTTCGACTGCCTCTTCTGGGCCTGAAAACCGTTGACCACGAAGCAAATCTTTAGTTCTTGGAAACGTGATGTAATCATTGGGGCTCAGGTCAGAGCTATATGGAGGATGGTCCATCAACTCCACGTTTTCTTCATTTGTTGGGATTACGACGGCGACAATGAAAGTTCTTAGAAAATCAACAATTAAGCAAGTTGTTACTTTTATTATATCTTTTCAAAATAGTGTCCCTTCACATCAATACATGGCTGCATTCGATGATTCTTCATGCAAAATTATTTGAATGGCTGTCATACCAATGCCAAGGGAAGCCCGTATCTGCTCGTATGTCACATGTCTATCGTCTTGTATTAATTCGCGTACAGCATCGATGTTTTCTTGTGTTACCTTTGTTTTTGGTCGGCAACTAGAGGGAACTGTGATAAGCGCCAGAATCCGCCACTTAAATATTCAGTTCTACGGGCCATGTACCCGGGCCCATGCCACTCTAACCAATAATATCATCCAAAGAATTTTTTTATGTGATAGGTGGCAGACAGATTGACAGAAATCTGCTGATCGGATTTCTGTCAATTGACGTAAAGAGCTCGTTGCGCCTCCGATCTCTAAAGGAAATACAGATTCGCGTTGGAGGCCAGCGTACGCTTGAACCGTGCTCCAGGATTTCGTGAGTCTAGTATTTACAATGAGGCAAAGAGACTGCGCAGTCTTGATGAACTAAAAGAACTAACACGCAAAGAGGCATTCTACGTGCATTCGGACAAATACTAGTAAGAAGTACGAGCGATCGAGCGGACAGGATAGGCCCGATGGCAAGTGATCGCCCATGGACACACGAAACCCAGGTAACGGATAAGTACCTTGTACTTTGGTTAGGTTAGGCTTTATACTCTTACGGTTAGCAAAAATAGAGGTACGAAAAGCCATTCCCCATCGTACCCATACATTATACCATGTCCGAATACCACGCTTAAATAAAATGCGAGTATAGCACAAAATCACGCGCGTTCAAGGTTAGGACCAGAACCAATCATACATTTTCCCGTTCAAAGTCAGTACTATCTAATCAGCTGATTTGTGCGCTAACTGGTCCTAGGACGACCGGTTTACTCATTAGATGTAATATGAAACTGGTTTTAATGGTATCGAAAAGCTCTTTTTCTACATAAATAAATACCTTTATACGTTGAAATCTGTCCGATTCTTTTTGTATTGAAATTAAAAAAACTTGATTCCCCAATGCTCCTAAAACATCACAGTTGCGAAGTTGTACTCGTAACCACTCTATTTCACCAATCGTGCCACCAGCTCATTTGTTATGCAGTGGAATAAAAATGTCATAACAGAATTTACATGGTACCTAGTCACGGCAGTACAACTCAACAATTTCATTATCATTTCTAAATTACGCGTGGTGGTAGCACTTTCCAGGTTGCATATTTCGATGACTTACACGGCTATAAAAACGGAACTGTTTACTATTTCATGCACAAACTATTGCTTTTCATCCTATTTACGTACATAATACATCCTATACTACCTATATCAAAAATATTAGTACTTTGGTTGTTGACTTCGACGACAAAGTTCAATGGTCAGTCCTGAAATTGAAGTCTATGATTAGACGTTTCGGCTACGTTACAGCAGCACGGCTGCTGTAACGTAGCCGAAACGTCGAGCCAAATATGTAAGTAGGTACACAAAGTTGTAGCACATAATAAATATCGTGTTGATTCCCGTCTTGATACATTATAGTTACAATGCAACGCGAAAATCTAAAAAACTATTTCTATGATTTGACTTTGCTAGGTCTCATAAATAATACTGCATAAGGCAAAAAAATCCCTCATTCAAACAGCCTGAATATCAAATCATCGTCAGCCCATTTAAGTCCCCACTGCTGGGGCACGGGCCTCCCTCAATCACATGAGGGGTAATTGCCATACTCACCACGCTTGGCAGATGGGTTGGCGAGGGTTTTGATATAAATGCAGAGTTTTCCTTCTCTGTGTGCTGATGATCATGCCAGCAGCTTTACCTTAGTCGCCTTTTACGACACCTCGGTAAGAGTGAGGGTGGCCTATTCTACTCTGCCGGGGACCACACGGCCTGAATATCAAATCAGTAAACTTTTATAGCCAAATTTTTTTAAAACTAGCTCCCCGCCCTCCTACAGACATGCAATGTACCCCATGTTTTATCCACAGTACCTAACATAAACCCGCTAATACATGAGAGAGATTCTTTCTCTATTAATGTACCGCTAACTTCGAGACGCATTAAAAGCTATGCTATGTCGTCTATACGTCCTTAAGCACGAGCGGCTTCGTCGCGACCGCAGTCCGGCCGCACCGCAAATAGGTCAAACTTGTTTATTTCCACGAATGGACCCAAAGCACTTTCCCATGTAAATCTGTAGCTTAGCGGGATTTCGACATCATTAGCCTGTTGACAACAAACCATTTAAAGGTGCGATCGTGTAAAGTTTCTCGGGAAATTACCATAATATGCCATCTTTGGGCGCATTACGCTAATATTGTCGAGGAATAGAATGTGGAAAAATCAGACCACTTCTTACTTTTGCACACTGAAAGAAGTGACAACCATCAGAATGTGTATTAGGACGTGTGGTACATTGCGCTATTGAAATCAGTAGGTTCTTAAGTAAATAATTACATTTACAATTTTACACATGTTAAAAATTATTTAATGGCAAAAGCCTATTATACAGTTAATGATTACTTAAATGACAAAAATTTGTGGAAATGATAAACTGTTCGCCTACACACATGATACTGTACTTAAAAAAATTTGGTGATTAAAAAGAGTAACTGGCGAATTTCTTGCCGGATCTTCTCGTCAGAATCAACTTTCCGATTCCGGTGGTAGAATCACATTATATTTATTCATTTCTTAGTATATTTTTTGTATCGACATATATGTTTAATTACATGTATAATATATATCCATACTAATCCATACTAATATTATAAATGCGAAAGTAACTCTGTCTGTCTGTCTGTCTGTCTGCTACTCTTTTCTAAATTACTGCATGAAAAACAGTTTGGATTTACTAAAGGAAAATCCACTACTGATGCAGGAGTGGCTCTTATCAAACATGTTTTTGATGCGTGGGAGAAAAAGCAGGATGCAATAGGTGTTTTCTGTGATTTGTCGAAAGCATTTGATTGCGTTAATCATGAAACACTATTGATGAAGTTACGGCATTACGGTGTATTGAATAACGCACTTGATATGATTAAATCTTATTTGTCTGATAGGATTCAAAGGGTTAATGTTAATGGAATCGACTCTTCTGGCGCTCCTCTATTAATGGGAGTGCCCCAAGGCTCAATATTGGGGCCTTTGTTGTTCTTAATATACGTAAATGACCTTCCATACTTTACGAAAGATCTATGTGAGATAGTGTTATTTGCTGACGACACTTCCTTGATTTTTAAGGTTGATAGATATAAAAAATCAATTGACGACGTAAATGATACTCTCACAGGTATTGCACTGGTTTACGACCAACAATTTACTTCTTAACTCAAAGAAAACTAAATGTGTAAAATTCACCATGCCAAATGTAAGGCAGGTCGATACAAGTATTAAGATGAACAATGAATCTATTCAAATCATTAATTCCACCGTTTTTCTCGGTATAACTATAGATGCGAAATTGCAGTGGAGTCCCCATATTGCTGCCTTGGCAGGAAGACTAAGTTCCGCTGCATATGCAGTAAGAAAAATTAGGCGTCTGACTGATATCGAAACGGCAAGACTGGTCTATTTCAGCTATTTCCACAGTGTGATGTCATATGGTCTACTGTTGTGGGGGTCTGCTGCTGACATACAAACTATTTTTGTATTACAGAAAAGGGCCATCCGCGCTATATACAGCCTTAGATCACGTGACTCACTTAGGGAAATATTTAAAGAAATAAATATTTTAACCGTGGCTTCCCAATTTATCCTCGACTGCATTATGTATGTACGTAAGAACTTGCACACTTTTCCAAAAAAGTCCGATAGTCATAGTCTTAACACCAGAAATAAACATAGGCTTGCCGTCCCGGTCCTCAGACTTCATAAAATTGGTAATTCGTTTGTTGGCTTAAGTATTAAGATATTTAATAAGCTACCACAAAATGTCATTAACCTATCACTGGATAAGTTTAAGTCCCATATTAAAACCTGCCTAATGAAGAAAGGTTACTATAGTGTACAAGACTATTTAAATGATAAGGATTCTTGGTCATGTTAATTCATTAATCTTTTGAGTTGTTATTCATAGTAGTCTATTAACTTTCATAATTGTATTTTTTTCTCTCTTCTCAATTGAAACTCTGTAACATCATCAATATTTGAAAAGAGTTTCTTGCTGGTGTCTTCTCAGTAGAAATCGACATTCCGAACCAGCGGTAGATAATATGTACTATTTTGACATTCATAAGTGTTCTGTGTGGACCTAAATTGAATAAAGAATTTTTTATCTTTATCTTATCTTTATCTTTATCTTTCACGCCAAAACTACTCAACGGATTTAAATGAAATTTGGTATACAGATAATCTAGACCCTGAGAAAGGACATAGGCTACTTTTTATTGCGAAAAGGGGGTTGTAAGGGGTTGAAAGGGGGGTAAAAAGTTACTTTTCCACGCGGACGGAGTCGCGGGCGGCCGCTATAATTTATATTTTTCATGTATGACGAATTGTAAGAGCTCTATATAAGCCTATGCAAATAAAGTACTTTTGAATTTGAATTTAATTTAATAACACACTTAAAAATTTCATCTCGCGTTCAGGCGCTTTCTTAACTGGTGGTCAAATATTTGTAATAATATTTCCACTGGATATTGTAAATATGTAATATTGATGAGACTAACGACAGCCAATAAACGTCCACTATTGGACATAGCCCTTCCCCAATGATCTCCACACAGATCGGTCCTGTGCCGCCCGCTTCCAAGGGATTCCTGCGACCTTCACCAGATCGTCGGTCCACCTTGTGTGCCTACCACGGCTTCGACCTCCTATACGCGGCCTCCACTCGAGAAACTTTCTGCCCCATCGGCCGTCTGATCACTTTAGCAATGTGCCCTGCCCATTGCCACTTGAGGTTGAGGCATGCAATTCTTTGGGCTATGTCATTGCTCTCTACTTGACTTTGGAGCCTTCTTAAGCGGCTCATTGGAAGCTGCCACGTTTCGGTTCCATATGTCATCACTGGCAATACACACGCATTAAAGACTTTCGTCTTGAGGCACTGCGGTAGATGGGCCGAAAATATGCTGCGTAACTTCCCGAATACTTTTCAACCGAGTTGGATTCGTTGATCAACCTTTTTTTGGAAGTTGGACTTACTAAGTTGAACTTTTTGTCCCAGGTAAATATAATCGTCCACAACTTCCAGTGTAGAGCTTCCAACCTTTACAGGAGTGGGTACGACATGGGAGTTCGACATAATTTATTCGCTATTTATATTGATGCCAAGTCCATCCCCATCTAGCAGTTTAAATACGTCCTTCAACGCGAGGGCGAGTACCCTTAAATAAATAACACCACATAAATAGTCACTTAAAAAACAGTAGTTTAGTGTTCATCGCACCAATGTCTAGCCAGAGTAGTAACTGAAATCACGACCTTATATCCTATATAAAGCAAGGTAATTTCCAAATGCGGCATCACATCGAACCAGTCAAATTTCTCTGCTAATCAAACTCACCAATTTATTCCAGTCAATGGGCATGAGCTGCACGAGCCCCGTGACGTGCATGACCAGCAGCAGCGTGTGCAGCAGCACCGAGGAGGTGGCCGCGAGCTGCAGCAGCTGCACGCGCGGCGCCAGCGGCAGCTGCGCGGCGCGGAGCCCCACCGCCACCCACACGCAGACGGCGGCCGCGGCGGAGCAAGCCACCACGCCCAGCGCGGCCAGGCCGCGGCCCGTGGCCAGGTGGCGCAGGCGGCAGTACACGGGCGCGAGCGGGCGGCCCCGCGGCGCCGGCGCGCGCCGGTACTGCGCGTGCGAGTCCCACGAGCGCTCCGTGGCCTCGGTGCCGGCCGGCGACCGCCCGCCGCCGCCCGCGCCGCACCCGCTCCCGGCTATCTCGAAATCCTATACATACACATTACACCTCTTTGTCGTCTTCCAATTATCGTCATTTCTTAAAATCTATGTGTAAATAAGTACATAGATATATGAAAATTTTGCTGTATTGAAATATCCAACTAATAATATTCTTTTAACGCTTTACCGGGCAACTAGACATCATTTATTTCATTGGTTTTCAACTATATACCGCCTAAATTGTACACAAAATGTATGTAATGCCTAGTACTTAAGTTGTGTATTTTGTGCAATAAAGTATATGTATCTTATCTCAACTGCACAAAGTTCGAAATCTGGTGGTCTCGTATTATCCATTGCCTGGTTAAATGTTAAACCAAAGTGTTTTTAATATTCAAATAGCATGGATGGTAGGTATAATAATTTCTATTTATAACAGATCTGTATTGCCAAATAATTGTTTTTTTTTAATTCTACTTTTTTATTTAACTTACAGCCCCAGAACTCAAAAAATATGTTTTCAAAATATATTTGCAACATAATAAAAAAGTATTTTTAAATAAAAAAAAGACTATATTACAAAATATTTCTGAACATGGTTGTTATGAGCTTGTAACGTCAACAATGTAAAGTGGAACATAATGGTGCAGCCTAAGCATTATAAATTCTATTTCAAAGTTTCAAACACATGTCGAGGGACATAAATTTTTTATAAGGCATACTCAAAGCATGTGAGAAATAAATGAAGAAACTTGTTGAAAAGTTATACAAGCAATCATTTACAGAAGTAAACTTCTCCATCTTGTGGGTTACAATAGAAATTAGATAAGAGTACAAGATGAGAAACATAAAAAAAATATATTATTATTTATTTAAGAAACAGAAGGAAATAAGATCACAAAAGTTGATTTTAACATCAATTTTATAAAAGCAAGATAAAATAAAGGCAATAATAGTATTGCAATAGCAATCTCTTCAAAACAACCAGAAATACATCAGCCCCTCTTTGATAATTATTCCAAAATAAATTAGGATCAGTTGAAGTTGTGATTGATGTACTTATGCAGTGAAATGTATTATCAAGTAAGTTAAATAAACATTACATTTGGAATAAGCAACTCTTATCGAAATTTTCATCTATTTGTACGCATTTTTGTTTTTTTATTGCTTAAAATAGGCAGACGAGCTTGCGGCTTATCAGATGGTAAACGGTTGGTGCATCCATGTCAAGATTTTGTCAGAAATTCCACACCTAAATCAGATCACTGATAATGATACAGTGCAAGACAATAAATTACATATTTTCCAGTAGAGTTAAGTTCAGTATTGGTTAATTCAGGCACAGAGTTAACAAGTGTATTTAACAACTTTAGTTGCTGCCAGCCATAACAATAATATTAATTTTTATTTACCGCAAAGAAATGATTTTGTATATTGTATTTTCTATTCAACCGAGAAGGTTAATATTTTTTTCAACCTGAATATAGAAGATTGGACATAACTTTGGGTCAAACATAATTAATATATCTTTGAAAGTATCACACCATTGAGAGGATGAGTTTAGCATTCATTGACTACAAAGTAAGAAACAAGACAAATGCTTGCTGTTTTGATACAGAACATGTACAGTTGATTATACAGATTTTATTTATTGAAGGTCACTACTTTATTTGATTTGATAGTTTTGTATAATCTTAACGCACTAATACACATTGCATGCCGTGGCAACCTATAAGTAAGGTGACACTTAGCTTTAAGATTATGTGTGTTTATGTTCTTATTTGCTTGTACAGTGTTTATCTTGTTGGTTGTCCTAATAAAATAAAATAAATAAATAAAATATGTTAGTAGGGAGAAATTTCCAAGTGATTCTAAGTATCTGGTCCTGGTGATAGGACTACCTATGATGGTTCATTGTGGATATTCTGCAAAAGCGTTGAGTTATGATCTTGGAATGAAACAATGAGTATGGTAGGTACCTGCACGTCTTCCCCGCGGCAGCTCGTGGGCTCCAGCTCACGTATCTCGTCCAGCAGCAGCTCCACCTCGTCGGTCGAGTACAGCTCGCTCACTGACACGTAGCGCGCCGGCGCCGCTTGCATATCACCCGCGCACTCGCCTACCGCCGAGCGCCTCCGCCCCGGCACCTCCTACCATCACCCAGACCATCACAACTCTCCAACTCACGTTTACTGCACAACACAAACGCGCGCACACATTTTACCTTTTCCGAACGTTGACATTAAGACTACGCCCTTTAGTATGTGACCACATAATCCAGGGACTCTGATATCGTTTAGATAAACGCTGACCTAATAAACAAATCCATTCCCACACGACGCTTTTCAGCACGCCATGTTTGATAACATACTTTTTTACAGTGGAGTTGTCATTTGGGTTATGGCATTGGCTTACAATTCATTTTGAGACATAATCATTTTCGTTTTTAACTCGGTTTTCCGACGCTCTCTCATACCCACAGAATATACCATGAAGCTATAAAATGGAAGTATAAAGGAAAATGCGCGCTTCAATAAGTCTATGATACCCGCGAATTTGTTAGCTTAGCCGTCTAAGGTGTGTAGATTGGTATCGGTGGCAAAATATCTTCGGGTAGAGCAGACTATTATTATCTTACTTTATGGGGTAGTAGAGCATGTTAATATGAAAAAATAGAGCCCGCACCAAACACAAAATCAACATTCAAAGAGCTTTTTTAATGTATGTATTACATGGATAGAAGGATTTTTTTTTAATAATGGCTCTACCCGAAGAAAATTCGCCAATGTCAAGTAACTTATTGAGAATAAGTAGGTAGCAAGGAACTTATTAAGCTCTTTGGTAGGTATAGTTAGTCAACCAACAGTCGAAGTCAGTCAAAGGCACAGTCACTCAATAAATTTCCGGTGTTTTACGTTTTACCGACCTACGGATTCAGCGGATATCACTCTAAAAGCAATCGTGGGTTTTTAGACTATTAGGTCCAAGCAAGTTGTCACGAGACAACTCACTCGACGCACAACAGCAGTGTTAAAAACGATACAATCCAATGATTCTTATTATTAGGATCGCTTTGCGGCACTTCACTCCACAAATAAACACTAAATTTGTTCACTAAAATCCTGCCGAATCCTACAAAGAATCTAAATGTTCAATTATCTGTTTTCCGCGGGACTTCTTTCGTGGCATGGACTGTTGAGGACACAGAACAATATTACTCCTGCTGAGGAAGTATATTAATCACTACACGGACTTTTTACTGAAAAGGGTTAAAATAATTTTTGTCCATTTTTTGTGCAGTCGCGCTACGAAAGAAGTCCCGCGGCCGCGGCATTACACGGAACTAAATTAGATTTGTGTATATGGACATAAAGCTCAAATTTGAATCTTGATGGCGACTGAATGGTCTTCTTTGGGGGTATATCGCTTACCATAATCAGGCATCGAGCGATCTGTCTGATCACCTGCCTACCACCTGTCACATACATTTGGTTCATTGACGGATTGTAGTAACCCAAACTGTGGCTGTCTGTACAGTTGCCCGGCATAAACCCACCTCTATCACACATTGTAACATCAAAGAGAGAGTTCATAGGGCAAGGAGGGTCAAACAATAATTAAAACACAGTATGTTTCATAGATTTTTTATTTGTATTCAAAATTTATCACTTGAAGCGTCCATTTAACTCTATTTTTATCACAGAATCAAATCTTAAGCTTACTTTAATAATTGCGATCCCACATGGAACAAATCGTTTGACATAGGAACTGTACAATATTGTTACACAGTTACACTTATTAACCATGCCATAATGCGCCAGTAAAAGAAATCATAAATGTATAGTTACTGTCACCGTCAAAGTCAATAGACTCTTACGTTGAATCCTGGCAGCTAAACAAGGAAATAAAATGGTATGGTATGTACTATCGACAAGTTTCTCCATTTGACCATTTATATCATAAGATACTTAATGATTTATCGTTGAATATTGACCAAACGAGAACTATGCCGCTGTACATTTTAAAGGATAACAAATTGAACTGGCCTGTTTTATACATCAATTCCCTATGCTTTTGATAACCATAGCACCTAAGTAAAAGCAGGGCAGTTCAATGAATTGATGCATAAGTTATAGGTCCAATTTTTACTTCTTAGCATCAATTAGAATATAAAAATACACTATAGATGGGTAAATTCTCGTGAACTTAAACGGCATCTCAGCTATATCGGCAAAAGGTTTCTTTCGATGAAATGTCACGTAGTAATCATTACGACATAGGTTAAACAGTAGTGAGACTACGATCAGGAAGCACTTGTGACATTGACTAGGGGGGCGTTAACATATTTTCAATGGGAAAATGTCAAATAAACTGTTGTCCATATGGCACTTGTAAAGGAACAGCTTAAAATATAGCATGATTAAAATGACATGTCTGTCTGTTACTTGACCTTTATTTCAATGCCCATAAGGTTCATTATTGAACCAAGTTTCATTCTAATAGAAATAATTCATGTACACGGGACAAAACGCGGTTATTATTATATGTAAGTACATACTCGTAGTAGCATATACTCACAGCTTGACGTTTCGACCGCGTTACAACGGTCGTGGTCACAAGCGGACTGGAGGTGCACGGCGTCGTATGCTACGCCCGGCTTGTGAATCTTCGGATACCCTCTCATTTTTGTATTTACAACCGCCACTAAATAAAATGTCAGTGAGGTCAACCCGACACACTACACTCACAGTATCTGGGTTGGAAGTAATTTGAGAGGTTTACATTTGTCAATTCATTGTAATAGATTTTTATTACGATAGACCGAAAGATATTTTTTCTGTGATACCAATAGCTGACATTTAAATTTTTATAAGAGCGACTATAAATCCTTGTCCCGCGATTACTACGAACCTTAATATGTCAATGTCTTAAATATCAAAACACAACGTAAAGGAAAATAAGTTCTGCTGTTTGGTATGAAATAGTTTTATGTCAAATGTAAAAACTATATATGAATCTACTTCGGAAAACTCCTTCCAAAGAGGGTGTTTGCTGATCATAGCCGATGTACCATAGTTCTCGAGAGCTGTATGTACCTACTATCTACTATACATGACTTACATGTAGCTCATTGATGAGTTTCAGATCAAATACAAAATATTTAGCTATTTAGATTTAGTACCTTGGAATAAGGCGAGTTGCATGCGGTCGCAAATATTATATATACTTAGCTCGAGAGCTTTGAGCTCTATTTTATAATACGTGTTTATGCATCTTAGCAACAATGATAAAAGAAAAACAAAATGTGTTAACAGTCTTACTAACTATGGAAGTGATAACGCAAAAAATGCAACTATTTACTCTTATAAATTTACATTACCTATTTTATGTACTTATGTCATATACATTATTTCTATGTACTCATGTCACTTACAAAAAAAAACATAATAATCAAAGTACCTATGCGTAGCAGATTAAAAGATACAATGTCAAATTTAAGGATCACACTTACAATCTAAACAAAAGATTCCAAACTTAATATAACAGTACAACATCGTACTATTTTATAAAAATAATATACTCTCGAAAGTATATCTATTTTACACATACTACATACATTATTTATAGTATTCTTAGATAGTAAAGTAACTGTATAAGTACCTACCGAATCTAGATACTTTATCTATTCTCTTACAGCGAAATAAATGCCTACATGAGGTAGATACGACGGGGTTTCAGATCAGTCTTAATTACAATAACGATGAAAACGGAAGTGAGTGCGATGGGCGGCTAGAAGCGGTGCGGAATCTTTCCGTTGCTTTATCAAGAGGTCTTAATAGGCGAATAATATCATCATGACTTAAAGGGACACATTTGGAAAAAAACAATAGGACGATCGCGTGTGAAAAATCCAGCAGATGGCGTAATATAGGATTGAGGTTCGTGTACGTTATTTTTACCGCAATTTTGACGAACAAAACAATCAATGCTTTTGTAGTTGGACCTCGGATTCTGGCGGTAGGACTATAACACTCCTGCATGAGCTGATGCAATTCAAAGGTTTTAAATTAGTTTCTAGGGGATTTAGTGAACAAATTTGGTGTTTATTTGTGCAGTGAAGTGCCGCGAAGTGATTCTAATCGCGAAGTGAATCGTCAAATTATGTCGTTTTTAACACTGCTATTGTGTGTCGAGTTGCCACGAGACCACTTCCTTGGACCTAATAGTCTTAAAACCCGCGACTGTTTTTAGAGCAGTATCGGCAGAATCCGTAGGTCGATAAAACGCAATTCCGACTGGTGACTACCCACTTATTCTCAATAAGGTACTTGACATTGGCAAGATAGTATGTCGGAAATCAGATGAGGTTCTCGACATACTATCTCGAGGCTACAGCATCTAAAAAACTGAGGATCCTGAACAGAGTGCGCAGGTTCTTCACGCCGGACCAACTCTCTCTCTTATACAACTATCTCTTATACAAGACTCAAGTCCGGGCATGCGTGGAGTACTGCTCGCACATCTGGGATGGCTCCGCTAAATACCTTATGGATGCTCTCGATAGATTGCAGCGACGGGCTGTACGTAGTATGTGACGAAGAGGTCACCAATACCCTTGAACCTCTTCAACTACGTAGAGACATCGGGTCGCTTATCGTCTTTTACCGTCTATATCACGGTGAATGCTTTGAAGAGATTTTCTCCCTCATGCCACCAGCCATATTCCGACACAGAACTACACGCGCCGGACAACGCTGTCACCGCTTCACACTGGAAAACATTTCATCACGGACTAAAAAATTTAGCAATTCCTATTTCTGCCGCACCATCAAGAAATGGAACTCGTTGCCGGCGCATGCATTTCCTCCTCCCTACAATTTAAATTCCTTCAAACGATGCGTGATTCTTCACGCATCGTATATCATCGCATCTCGCGGACCAGTATGGCAGTCTCAACGGAAGTGATGCCTGACACCGCATCCGTTGTAATTGCGACGTGGGCTATTATCTTGCTTACAATCAGGCTGAGGAGAGCCAATATACTGTGTGTTATATAAAAAAAAAGATATCTTAAGGTAGGGCCATATTATAAAAAAAAGAAGTTGGACCTCAATCCAGTCCACCATCGCCATCTAGCGGGTTTTTCAGATGCGACTGCCCCCATTTAAATGGCACCATCACGTCGAAGTAATGAGATAAGTAGTTGTTATCGTCTCCGCGTCTAGGTCCTCATCGACACAACACTTCAAGAAGGTACAGATGTTCAAGTCGGTTGACGCGCCTAGTTGCCGAAGCCGGGCGGCGGGCGCATGCCGGGCGGCAGGGCGGCGCGGAACTCCGGCGCCGTCGGGTCCAGCGTAGACGCCGCGGCGCCCGCAGCCGTCGCCGAGGTAGTGGTCGTGCGCATCGCGCGCGATATCGCGTCCACCATGTACCAGTGTGCCGCGTTCGCGTCTACGCGGCTTAGTAACTTGAAGATCTCGCACTCGGACACGCTAAGAGTTACGTCGCCGGATGGCGCGCGGGCGGTCACGCGTCCACCCTCCTCCACCACACCGTTGTAGGGCGGCGGGGGGGATCCTGCGCGGGGGACCGGCGAGGGCGCTGAACTTGGTTGCGAGGCTGCACCAGGAGGCGGGGGCTGCGGGCAGTACGGCGCGGACGTCGGCGGACAGTGGGGCGCTGGACATGGGGGCCGAGGACCCGGCGAGGTTGCACCAGGAGGCGGGGGCTGGGGGCAGTAAGGTGAGGAAACCGGCGGATAACAAGGAACCGACCCTGCCCGTGAGATCGGCGTGGTACCGGCTCGTGCTGGGGGACAGTACTGCGCGGGCGGGTGGTAGGGCGGGAACGGCGCCGGCGGCATCATCACGGGCGGGCTGTACACGGGCGGGTAGAGAGGCATCGCGCCCGGGAACGGCGGGAAGTAGCCCGGCACCGGCAGCAGCTGCGAGAACGCGTGCGGGAGCGCCGTGCGCACGGGGGGGAGGAAGCGCGGGGGAGGGGGGCCCGGGGGGGCGGGGCCGCGCGGCGGAGAAGATATAGTAGACGCCGCAGTTGCAGAGGGCGGGTGAGTTGTTGAAGGGAATAGAGGGATCCGATTGACGATGGAGACGTCCGGCACAGTGATAGACGGGTGGAGAGAGGGCGATCGTGAGGAGACTTCTGGGTGCGTCGACGAGGGTTCGCCGGGGGAGGAGGCGGAGCGGGCGAGCGGGGTGCGCAGCGGGGGGGTGGGGGATCGCGTCCGCGCGTCGTCGTCATCGATGTCGTCCTCTACTTCGTCGTTCTCGTCGTGTTCGGGTTCGGAAGCGGCGTCGTCGGCCGAGTCTCCCGTGGTGGGGGGCGGCGCGGGGGAGGAGCTGGGCGCGGGGGTGGGGGGAGTGGGCGCGCGCGGCGCGGGCGGCAGGCAGGCGGGCACGTGCGCGCGGAACTCGTCGACGTACTCGAGCGCGATGCCGTCGCGCAGGTAGGCGTGGATCTCGCCGAAGTTGGGCGTGTCGCCGCACTCGAGCGCGCGGAACCGCGGGAACAGGTAACACTCCGGCGTCTGCAACATCGACCGCCCGTTAGTTCCGGCTGGGAGGCGCGCGAGTCGGCCGACGTCGCAGACCTCGGAGGTTATATATATACGGCCGTGCCCGGGTATAGGAATAGTCACGGAAGAGGGAGAATTTATGATCTATAACCCCGAAGTCGCGACCTCCGACCGACGCGCGCGAGACCGACGTACGGCCAGCAACACATCAATTTATTGAAACTGTCAAATTCTTTCAATCGATTCTCACATTTATTTAAAAAGGTTTGGTTTAGTAGCCTGATGTGTAGCTGTCTGTACTCTTACCGAAAAATCAAACCATAAATTTGACAAAAATCATAAATTCAACAAATCGTTTTTGAAGATAATTATATGCCAACACCTTATTTATTAGATTCAAGCCCCAGAATGAGGTTTGTTTATGTGTAGAATAAAAATAGAGTACCTATGTATGTCGCAGCCATATCATTAAACAGACACAGACACTGTTCACTTATTGTTAACAAAATATTATTTATTTGTAAGAAACAAAAAACTATTTCTATCTAACCCCTATTTTGACTTCCAATTTGGCGTATTTTGCAATATGGCTGCAACAGGGTATAAATGCATAAAATTATACTTTTTCCTATATAATTTACAACAAAACTAAACAAAGACCCTTACATTTGTTTCTTTCAATATTTTTTTACAGTCAGCAAAGTGGTGGTCATTTTATTTTTATTATTTATTTACACAAGTCAAATGGGGGTTTTGACAAATGAAAAATCCGATAGATGGCGTGAGGTCCAGCAAGAGTCCGCTCCACTAAGAACATTCAAATTTGAGCTTTATGTCCATAGACACAAGGAATCTTATCTAAAATTTTAGTTCCGTGTTTTGCCGCGGGACTTCTTTCGTGGCGCGAACTCTTCGTGTAGATTGGTTATATTTTGAGGTGTCATTCAAAATGACAATGTTACGTATAAACAACATAGACATGACCCTACATATTTGTGTGTCTTTTCATAAAAAGCCATACGTGAAAAACTGCGTGAAGCCTGTGGTGAAATGCTGGGCGATGTCGTTTCTCTACCGCACCCGTATAGTATCTGCGATGGATCACAGTTGGATCTCTTTCACACTCTGTGACGTATTTTCCGTAAATAGCACATTCCGTTTGAAACGCGGGTTTTCTAGTTCCTTAGTAAACAACCAATTCCGTCGAAGTTGGATCTCACGCCATCTTTCGTATTATGTATTTGTAAACACCCTCATAATCCGTAATACTCAGTGTACACGGATCCAAATAGCAAAATAACTACTGTAATATCGTAAAAACTAAAAAAAAAACATCCTAATATTTTTCCGCTAAAATGAAACATTAGTCTCGAGTGATTGCAGTATTAAACCGTAGTAAAAGTAGAATTTTCAGAAATTTATTGACATAAATCTTTCGTTGCCAAAGTAATAATTAAAAAAAAAAACAAATATTTCCGACATCAATCATCATAGTTATCATCATCAGTCTGTCTCAGTCCACTGTTCGACATAGGTCTCCGCTAATATTCCCCATTTCACCCTGTCTTCGGCTTGAGTCTATACCAGCGGACTTTCGCAGATCGTCACTGCATCTCTCCAGAGCTTTCCGAGTCTTAACTCACGAACTCTTTTACCCCGACTGTTGTCCGTTCTCCCACAGGTATGGCCAGTCCATTTGCCATTTCAGCATGCTGATTCAAAATTCAATCCATTTATTTCAGACATAAATTTCGGTCACTTTGGTCTTTTATCGGATAATCTCATTGCAGATCAAATTCACGCTGATCGACTGGACTGGGCTAACCTTACTGAAAGAGGGCACGTCCCCACTACGCGAACAGTGAGCGGCAGACAGATGCCTCCCTACACATTTTAAATGGAGTGTGCACAGCGCGTAATGTACGCAGTTCACGCGTACTGGTTTTTGTTGTCGCCTAATGGGGACGCACCCTAAGTGTCCACGTTTCAGCACCAGGTCAGTGCGAGTTTCTTATCATTTGTTTAAATAAAAAAATAACTGTAGGCAAAGGAAAATACGACTTTCACTACGATCTAATATCTCCATAACACGATGACGGTACTTCAAAGCGAAATAAATATTAAAACCTATTTCTTCAATAGGGCCAGTCGCTTCTGCAACAGCACACTCGAGCAAGTGAGACGAGCCGTCTCACTCGGTGCGTCGCTCCCCCTCAGTGATTGAGGCGGGGAGGGGTCCATTAGGGGGGTCTCCGCCGATCGCTGGCTGTTAAGCATCCTCGCGAGGGCCAGTCGCCGTTGCAGAAGCTGACTCGTAACGGAGACCACGCTGCTCGTCTCCGAAGGGGAGGAGGACTCGCTACTGCTCCCAGGTACTACCGGGTCTACTTTGACGCCTTCCACTGGAGATGAGGATGGAGCTGCGGAGACTTCAGTAGGGGTTCGCAAGCGAGAGTACAGAGCGCGGAGACGAGCGAGACGGATGGATGAGTCCAGACTGACGACGCTCGCGTCGTCGGAAGCTCGATTCTGATCAGCTGTTTCTCCGTCCCACGTGCGTAGGCGGCGCGGCTGTCTTCCGACGACCTCGGAAGCGGAGGCGGACACGTCGCTGGCGTCGTCCACATTCTCCCGGTCGTCGGGCGGCGGGGGCGTGTGGGGCGTGTGGGGCGTGTGGTGCATGTGGTGCATGGCGGCGAGCAGGGTGCGCACGTCGGTGTCGGAGCGCGCGTCGGTGTCGGAGCCGCTACTGACCTTGAGCGCGGAGTCGGAGCGCGCGTCGGCGTGGCCCGAGCGGATCATCTCGGCGCTCACGCACACGTCCTCCTCCGTCGTCGTGTTGATCAGGAACACCTCCAGAATATCCTCCTGGAATGCGCAAATTATACTCAAATAATTTATTTAAAGACGAAACTCGAATGACTGACTAGAAAATGGACATAAATGGCACAGCCGTAACCAATTCAAATTTGGGAGAGAAATCTAAAGGGAAACGTTATACAAATGGCGCAAAAAAGGAGTATGAAAGGGTTTTTAATAAAATTAAACTCTTAAGGTGGCTTAAAAAGATGTTTAATGTTGTAGAAAGTTTGTAATTTTTGATATATTTTTTTTAGTTTCATCTGTATATCGGAAACTTCTGACAGAGTGGTTATCGTTGTCGATGAACAGAGTTGTGGCTCGCGTCGTCGCTGGTTTTTAAGGCCGCGTAATGTTTCTCCATTTTTGTCATTTTATGCGGAGTTAGTACACACTGTCTTGCGATTGCTAAGGACGACCTAGCGGGTCATAGACCGGTCTCGTGTTGGAAAGTAAAAAATTGCTAAATTAATTATAAAAGATCAGTTATCTTAAAAATCGATGCTTCAGCTCTTGCTGGACAGTAAAAATGTAATTTTTTTAACATCATCATTATTTTCAGCCACTTTTCTTGGACATAGACCTACATCTCTCTCAATGCTTGATTTGCTTGATGTCATCGACTCATCCATAGGTGGACGGTCCCGTGTTTTTTATTTTATAATTTTAGAAAAATCAATCATCAATCATATAATTTAGAGAAATCAGTCTCGCTACTCGGAGGGGCTATTTTCGTGCCCTTGAGATTCAAGTCGAATTCAAAGAATTTTATACATTCGACTTTACAAAAGTTTCTATTAAAAGGTAATATAAATAAGAATTTGTTAATAGCTTAAATATTTACTCTTAGTTCTTAAGCAATAAAAATAATTAATCTTCTCCGTTACATCAACTTAAACAATATTTTTCTTGTAAACTGTACACACTTAGGAAGAGGACTTTTGCCTGTAACACAAGCCTCAGCTTAGCATAGGCAAGATAGTTTGCATTGTTAACTATGAGGGTTTTCGCGTGTGAAAAATCCGCTAGATGGAGTACTATAGGAGTGACGTCCATATACAATCTGATTGGTTATTTTTTTGATCTGTCAAAATTTCAATTTGACAAACTAAATAACAAATGCGATCGATGTTGGACCTCAGTCCAACAGTTCGCCATCTAGCGGATTTTTCATACGCGAAAACCTTCATTAAAACTGAAAATTAGTATTAGGCAGCTGAAACGCTACCTACTATTAAACAATCTGGACGTAACCAATGACGTAATCATAAGCGCGCGCAAAATGGCGGCGTTTGAACAGCTCAGTTTTGTTCAATGTTTTAAATTTTACTTTGAATAAAAACTTACCTATTTGTATTTTTTTCTATGTTATAAAAATGTAAATGATTAATTTAAGACATAAAAAAAAACATGTATATTCCCTATTCTGGTGCGCTCGATATTGAAGTCGAATTTAGAGTTTTATTCATTCGACCTTACAAATCCCCAACTCGACTTCAATGTTGAGCGCTCGAGGATAGGCCTGAGGAGGCGGGCTCACCTCGCGGTCGACGCAGACGACGTTGGCCACTAGGCGCGTGTCGCGCACGGCGCCGAGGAAGTGCGTGCTGGCGGCGTGCGGCCAGCGCCGGCCCGCGGCGGGCGGCCGCACGCCCGCCAGCCGCGCGCGCAGCGCCTGCGCCGGCAGCCGCGCCCACTCGCGCCGCAGCGGCTTCAGCGCGCCCACGCGCACCGCCTCCACCGTGCCGTAGTCCACGTGCCGCACCTGCGCCCCACCCACACACACACACACACATCGTTGGATAACATCAAAAATAACTGCAACTTGTCCCCATGCAAATACAGCCCTGGCCAAAAGTATTGAGCACCCCTTAAATATTGCGTGAGTCCAAGAATCCTCAAAAAACCTCTAATATTTATTTGTTAAACACTTTCTTGACACGTTTGAAAAGAAAAATTCATGTCATAACATGCATAAAGTCATGTTACGACCTGTTAAGTTAAGAAAACTCTGTAGTGTTAGCAAATTCATTTTCAGTTTGCAACTGTCGCGTGAAGGTAAATAGGACAGTTCTATTTTGACATTCAAAATGAGATGCTCCTTTGAAACCTAACTTATATTTTTAAGAATCTAGAATATTTTCTTTAGAAATCTAATCGACTTTTTAATTGTTTGATTTTTAATTTTAATCAACAATTTACCTATGAATTTAAACTATCTGGATATGGAAAACAATATGTAAACATTCTTAGTGGTACACACACAATAAATCACACATAATTAAATAATATGCATTTTATTCATCTGAAAAATAACAACACTCGCTTGACGTGTCGCTATTATTTACTCTTTGGGCCAACAGCGAAGTGTGCTTGACAATCGAAAAAGTTATCTTTGAAGCTCGCGCAGTCGCACACGGTTCTAGCTGCGAACGTCAATCCTATTGGTCGGTAACGGCGACGATAGACATCCGACTGATTGATTGGTCCAAACAGAATATACATTTTTTGGATGGGTCAAACGCACTTCGCGCCCCACGTCCCACGAACCATGGGAAGGTCGACTTTGTAACGATAAAGCTATATTACCTACTCGGTAAGGAGCAACTCTATCGACGATAGTTAGTCACAAACCAAACGTTAAGGTGACGGGTAGGGCATACTAGTGACGCCAATTGATTTTAATTTTTAGCTACTAAACCAGATCTATTTAATCAATTTCGGGGTTATTTTTAAACATGATCTGACAAAATGTCAACCGGTTTAGTTTGTCTAAACAACCAATGCGGTTGATGTTGGATCTCAGTCCATCTAGCGGATTTTTCACACGCGAAAACCCTCATTTCGCATACAAAACGGACCCAACATTTGTGCATGGTTATTTAATAAATACTATTTATATATTTATTAAATAGTATAAGTGTTTGCCGATCCGGCAAACACATATATAGTGAGATCCGGTTTAGTAGCTAAAAATTAAAATCGATTGGCGTCGCTAGTGTGCCCTACTCGTCACCTTAAAATGTTATTGGATACGTCAGTGTTGACGACCGCTAGCGCCACGCTCACATTACTATACTATCCTGTCAGATATTCGTGATGTCAATTTTAATTATGTTTACGTACGATAGAGTTCTTTCAATTCTCATACAAATTGATGATGATACACATACACTAGGAATCATTTAAAAAGTTCGTGCTAGCCCTTCAGTAGGCATAACGACATCTAAGACCATAAAACGACTTATAAATCTATGAACAGCGTACACGAAACAGTCACAGCGCGCGCCCTAGGCAAACTCGTGATAAAAGTATAAATCTCATCAATGTTTTTAGGGTTCCGTAGCCAAAATGGCAAAAACGGAACCCTTATAGTTTCGTCATGTCCGTCTGTCCGTCTGTCCGTCTGTCCGTCTGTCACAGCCGATTTACTCGGAAACTATAAGTACTACAGTGATGAAATTTGATGGGAATATGTGTTGTATGAACCGCTACAAAAATATGACACTAAATAGTAAAAAAAAGAATTGGGGGTGGGGCCCCCCATACATGTAACTGAGGGATGAAATTTTTTTTTTCGATGTACATACCCGTGTGGGGTATCAATGGAAAGGTCTTTTAAAATGATATAAAGTTTTCTAAAAAACATTTTTCTTAAAGTGAACGGTTTTTGAGATATCAGCTCTCAAAGTCGTAAAAAGTATGTCCCCCCCCCTCTATTTTTATAACTACGGGGTATAAAATTCTAAAAAAAATAGAGGTGATGCATGCTAATTAACTCTTTCAACGATTTTTGGTTTGATCAAAGTATCTCTTATAGTTTTTGAGATAGGTTGATTTAACTGTAATTTTGGACTTTGCTGCTACGGAACCCTTTGTGCGCGAGCCCGACTCGCACTTGGCCGGTTTTTATAACACCCAACATTACCAGGTAAAATCAAAAACCGCATAGGTATAGCACGAAAACCTGCGAAAAATCAAACAATAATTTTCCAAACGCTCCATATACCATCAGCGTTGCAAGTAAACGTGATTCAAAAACACGCTTAGCTTTGAGTTTCTAACTGTATGCCAAAAGACCTATTTAAAGTCTTGATTATCGCTCCGACCATCCTAGATAGTCCCGAATCTTTGACACTCTGATACAGGGTGGTTGGTGGGTCTTTTAGACAATTCTATTTACCTTGACGGTGTCGCTGTCCACGATTCGCACGATGAGCGAGCGGTGCCAGTCGTGCTCGTACACGCTGCTGCAGTACTGGCCCACGCGCACCGCGCCCAGCGCCAGCGTGCGGTCCTTGCCCTCGCCGTTCGTGTAGTATTGCCTGAACACAGGGTTCAGTTTACTGCTACAGTTCTATGCCAATACAAACTAAAAGTTTGGAGCATCAGCTTCTGATAATAAAAGCTTCCATCTATTTATTTATTTATTTAGGTTAACCAACAGCACATCATACAAAAATAATCATAACAGCTTTTTATAGTAAATTAGATGTCAGTATGTATGCCAATTACTGGCGAACACAGCATTGATGAGTATACAATAGATAGACAAAACGTAATTAATCAATTACTTACATTACATAATGTGAACTTAATATTTCAAAATATAGCTTATGCAATGGTTTTGCTTTAAAATAGCAGTTCTTATTTCAGCAGTTTTCTTTTAAAACCTGTAAAGGTGTCGTGAAAGATATCTATATCGGGTGTAATATTGGTAATTTCATTATATTTCGAGCACATTCTAGGTATTGGGCTATGCAGACCTAAGTTACTTTTGAAAAATGGTGTACTGAAGATTTTTGAAATCCGATTTCCGGGGTATCTGCATGGGACATTAGGACCTATTTGGGATCGTAAACTTTGACATTTGATTTTATTATTTATGACTTTATCTAAGGTCGATACTGCCTCTAACTACCTCTTACTAGTCCACCAAGAGTCCGCGAAAATCCTTTCCGATTTCATCTCTCTAGTTGCACCTTGAACAGCCAAGTAGTCTTCCATCATTCGGCTAGACACGGGCAGTTTTCAATGGAAGTGTTTACAATCAAAATATAAAACACCAAAAGTCAACCAGCCCACGGTTTCACATCAATGTGCTTGTATTACCGGAGTGATACCACGGTCCCATAGAAACCCGGCGTGAATCAGAATTGCGCTGTATTCTGTCAAGTCAGTAAGCATTACTTCAGCAATACGGTATTTGACAAATTTTTTTTCATTTATGTAATCAAAAGATCTCTCAATGAAAGAAACATCGTTGAAAGAATTACTTGATTCTCATTTAAACTACCTGAGATATCACAACTTTAAAATCACATTATTTTGGGCAAACCCAAAACGCTCCATACAAATGGCTACAGAGATGTGACGTCACACGACAGTATTTTGTATGCATTTCATTTGAATTTTGTATGGTAGCTATATCAAATGTTTCGTTTATGTCAATGGTTCCATTATAATAGTTGGTGTAAATTATATGGGTTATTCAATGGTATAATTATTTTTAAAAAATTTCATACTTTTAAAATGGACTTGCCCATGTATCTTTGAATGACCATAAAACCGGCTAGACGTTATATTTTTAATTGAGAATTCTTGCCATTGGCACATATTGACCTATATTTTGATAAAATATTTATATTTTGTAAAATCTCGAGCTTAGTCAAATACCCTATTAGATATTTCAGCAATGTTTATCTCAAGGCGTTTTTCCGCAATGTCTTAAAAAAGCTGTAATAGTCCGTGTACAAATCTGGTTGTAAAGATCAAGTAACCAATTATAGGCTTATTTCCATTTTATCTTCAATATCTAAAATTTTAGAAAAATATATCAATAACAGACTGGTTACATACTTAGAGAGAAAGTGTATTCTGTCATGTAAAATCAGTTCGGATTTAGATCTAAAATTTCAACTACCGATGCTGTGCATGCATTAACTATTTAGTGGAGGAACTTGACAAAGGTAATAAAACAATAGGTATTTTCCTAGACCTAACTAAAGCTTTTGATACCGTTTCTATTCATACTCTAGTTAGCTCGAAGCTATAGGCATCAGAGGTACGCTGCTTCATCTTTTTTAAAAACATTCAACTGATCGTTCCCAATGCGAGAACATTGGCAATGTTATCAGCTCTGACCTAACAAACTCTGGATATGGGGTTCCCCAGGGAAACATTTTAGGCCCGACACTTTTATTAATTTACATAAATGATCTATGTAACACCACTTTGGAATGTGGGAAAATAGTAGCCTACGCTGATGACACTGTTTTATTGTTTTCCGCAAAGTCAGATAAACAAGTCTTTCGAGTATGCTCAAAAAGGCTTTGACACTGTAAATAATTGGTGACAACATCACTAACTAACACTAAATCCAGTGAAAACGAGTTACGTTAAGTTTACTATGCGCAGAACAAATGCCGAATTAACTGAATCTGGTTTAATTGCACACTGTTGTCAGAATCTTATGGAGCATGAATGTAATTGTCCAGTTATAACTCCTACTATTTGTTGGTTAGCAGGACGCGCCACGGGCAGGAGAGGTTGACTTGGAACCCGAAAGATGTTGTGTGGGCCCCCTTACGTCCCAACAAAAGAGGCCCTGGCGAACTACCCACCAACCCGCACTGGACCAGCGTGGTGGGTTATGGTCCATTCCCCCCTAATGAAAGACACTGTATTGCCCCGGCCCCCAGTTCCCGGCAGCCCTGCTATTCCGGGCCAAGGCGGCGGTCTCGGTAACGGCAGGGCAGGGGGTGCTAAGAATCTCCGGTATACGGAAGGCCGCCATACCACACTGACCTTGGCGACGTTTAACGGACGCACGCTACGACTCGACTCACATTTGGCCCAACTCGAGGAGGAACTGAAGCACATAAGATGGCATGTGCTCGGGCTGTGCGAAGTCCGTAGAGAGGGCGAGGACACGCTGACCCTAGAGTCTGGCCATCTTATGTACTTCAGGGAAGGAGATAATCCGTCACAGGGCGGCGTCGGGTTCCTAGTCAACAAAGTCCTCACTGACAACGTTATTGAAATCTCCAGTGTGTCGGCGAGGGTTGCGTACCTCGTAATTAAATTAACCAACAGGTATAGCCTAAAGGTTATTCAAGTGTACGCTCCAACGTCGACATACCCGGACGATGTCGTGGAAGAGATGTATGAGGACATCTCTCGAGCCTTACACACCACCACCAAGGCTCACTATAACGTTGTCATGGGGGACTTCAACGCTAAAGTGGGTGTACAGACTTGCAGCGAATCGATGTTGGGATCATGCGGCTTTGGGAGTAGAAATCATAGGGGGCAAATGCTCGTCAATTTCTTAGAGCGCGAGGGACTTTTCTTAATGAACTCGTTCTTTAAGAAACAGCCCCAGAGGAAATGGACGTGGCAGAGCCCCGATACTATGACTAAAAATGAGATCGACTTCATCATATCGGACAAAAAGCGAATATTCAGAGATGTCTCAGTGATCAATAGGTTTAAAACCGGAAGTGATCACCGACTTCTCAGAGGCACTCTGAATATCGATTTTAAGCTTGAACGCTCTCGGTTGATGAAGTCCACGCTCCGGCCAAATCTGCTCCAATCGCTCGCTGGTTCCGACGCCTTCCAACTAAAATTGGAAAATCGGTTCGCTGCTTCGGAAACCACAATTGACGTGGATATCGACGAAGAACTCGACCAAGTGGTGGAAATCCTTCGGGACGAGGGTGCAAAATTTTGTGAGTTGCGACGTATGGGCAAGCGGTGTAAACTTTCGAAAGAGACTCTGGACCTAATGGACAAGAGGCGGAACGATCCATCAGTCACTTCGGCAGAACAACGGGCTCTGAATAAGTCCATCTCCAAGCTGATAAGACGTGACCTCCGAAGTTCCAATACACTCTCAATACAGAGAGCAATTGAGCAGAACCGGGGGTCCAAAGTCTTCGTACAACAGCTTGGAAGGAGCCACCTGTCGAAGGTGACCAAAACAAACGGAGAAGTCGTCACTTCAAAGCCTGAGATTCTTTCGGAAGTTTACACCTTCTACAGCCAGTTATACGCGTCGCACTCACCTCACCCTACGCCGGATGAGAAGGATTTAAGAGCCACATTAACCCGCCATGCGACGGAGGATCTTCCCGACATCAGCCTGGAGGAGATCGAAGCAGCTCTTGGGCAACTTAAAAATGGAAAAGCCCCGGGAGAAGACGGAGTTACAACCGAGCTTCTGAAAGCAGCCGGCAAGCCGGTGCTGAAGGAACTTCGGCGTATATTTAACTCAGTTCTTTTCTCCGGGAGAACTCCTAGGGCGTGGCAGCGGAGCTTGGTCGTATTGTTCTTCAAGAAAGGTGACAAAACATTACTGAAGAACTATCGACCAATTTCTCTCCTGAGTCACGTCTATAAGCTGTTCTCAAGAGTCATTTCGAATCGCCTTACACGAAGACTTGACGAAGCTCAACCTGCAGAGCAGGCCGGATTTCGACGAAGTTATAGCACCATAGACCATATTCACACAGTGAGGCAGGTTATACAGAAGACCAAAGAGTATAACCAGCCCCTGTGCATGGCGTTTGTGGACTATGAAAAAGCTTTTGACTCCGTCGAGACCTGGGCTGTTCTAGAGGCCTTGCAAAGGTGCCAAGTCGATTGGCGATATATCGAGGTGTTGAGGTGTCTGTATGACGCTGCTAATATGTCCGTAGTAATCCAAAATGGCCAAACTGAGCCTGTCCTCTGTGTCCTCTGTGTCTGGTGTGAGACAAGGAGATGTTATATCTCCGAAACTTTTCTCCGCTGCGCTGCAGGACATGTTTGGAACGCTAAACTGGAAGGAGCGCGGAATCAATATTAATGGCGAGTACATGTCACACCTACGATTCGCAGACGACATCGTCATCTTGGCGGAAACCCTACAAGACCTACAGGAGATGGTGAGCAGCCTGGCTGAATCTTCCAAACACATCGGTCTTCGGATGAACTTGGATAAAACCAAGGTCATGTTCAACGAGCTCGTTGATCCGGGACCGGTCGCTGTTAATGGAGTACCTCTCGAAGTTGTTCAGGAATATGTCTATCTAGGACAAGCGCTCCAATTAGGCAGAAACAACTTCGAGAGAGAAGCCAATAGAAGAATTCAGCTAGGCTGGGCAGCATTTGGTAAACTTCGTCAAGTCTTCTCGTCACCCATCCCTCAAAGCCTTAAGTCGAAAGTCTTCGACCAGTGCGTCCTTCCGGTCATGACTTACGGTGCCGAGACGTGGACACTCACGGCTGGACTAGTCCACCGGTTCAAAGTCGCTCAAAGAGCTATGGAAAGGGCTATGCTCGGAGTATCTCTGAAGGACCGCATCAGAAATGATGTAATCCGACAGAGAACCAGAGTCACCGACGTAGCCCACCGAATTAGCAAACTGAAGTGGCAGTGGGCTGGTCATATTAGCCGCAGAACTGACAGCCGTTGGGGCCGTAAAGTCCTTGAGTGGAGACCGCGACTCGGTAAGCGTAGTGTAGGACGCCCTGCGACAAGATGGGATGATGACATTCGAAGGCTGGCTGGTGTGGGCTGGATGAGAGTGGCCGAAAATCGGGAGAAGTGGCGTGCATTAGGGGAGACCTATGTCCAGCAGTGGACGAGTGTGGGTTGCTGATGAACTCCTACTAACCATATTAAGTATTTAGGAATTATAATTGATGACACTTTGACATTCAAAAAACACATTGAAGTCTTTAGTAATAGAGTTCGTAAATTAATATTTGTATTTAAAAAAAATCGTTTAGAGGCAAACATGGATATCATCAAACAAGTGTACTTTGCCTTATGTCAATCACTATTAACTTACTGCATTACGTCTTGGGGTGGTTCTGCCAAATCATCCCTAATAAACCCTTGAGAGAGCACAAAGAGCTATTCTTAAAGTCTCAACTCTCTACAACTATATTAAGCACAGTTCTTAAACAGCATGCTGCAATTCCTAATAGCACTTCCATTACCAATAAAAGACGAAAAGATCTTGTTTGCCCTAAAATTTATAAAACTCATCACTTCGCCTCTAGATTTTTTGTATTTTAGGCCCACTTTTATATAATAGACAATGGTACTTTAGATCTGTATCCCTTTACTTTTGCAAAATGCAAGCACACCCTCCATGATGCTCTACTTAACATTACATATGACGATACAGAAAAACTGCTTATTGTTTTGAAGTAGGTAATTTACAAAAATTGATGTTTTTTTTTTACTTTATATTCTCTTAGATAAATAATTTTGTGATTATTTATGAGTACTTACTGTTATGTTTTAACTTTCTAGCCTGAGAAACAGGTTCGCCTAGTTCAGGCATTTGTATTTATTTCTGACCTTATTCATTTAATTTTAGTTAAGGTTTAATTGTATTGAAATAAAAATAAAGTTTAAAAACTAAAACCCGACTACCAAAAAACACGATCTAAAAAGTACAAAACAAGAAAATTGTCTCTGCTGAAATGATTATGCCGTATCGGCGTGGTCGTATGCCACCTACTGTAGCAAAACAGATTCATTATAATAATAAAATAAAATCAATGTGGTATACGACCACGGCGATACGGCATAATCATTTCAGCAGAGACAATTTTATTGTTTTGTACTTTTTAGGTCGTGTTTTTTGGTAGTCGGGTTTTAGTTTTTAAACTTTATTTTTATTTAACATATTTTTAGTTATATAAATATAATGACATATTTGAAATGTGCTCATAGAGCTCTTTCATTTGATACCCCACATGGTACCGCCAAGCAATTTTTTTTTTAGTTCCTTACTCTAAGTCCCTGTAAAAGGGGCTGTAATAAATTTAACGTGACGTTATGTTGCCTATAACCAGAAGACAACCAAGACGCTTCTAACGACACCTCATTTGTTCAAATATGATAACTTGTTTAGAAGTTACGTGGAAACAGATGAACATACATACATACATAGCCTGTCAAAATCATAACCCTCCTTTTGCTTTGCCGTAGTCAGGTAAAAATTTAATTCAATTGGAATTGCTGGAGGCTCAATTCGGGGTGGCTGTTAACCAACTAGAACTGGAAGCAAAAGGGGTGACTTATGACTCCACTGGAGTTGAGTGTCTGTAGACGGTAGCAACGCTGCTCGTCTCTCGTCGTCGTCTGCTCGTCTGCCGCTGTAGTAGCTGACAAGCACTCACGTCATCTCGTCCATGATGTCCTCCATGGCGATGTTGTAGGCCTCCCCCAGCCGCAGCAGCCAGAAGTGCGAGGGCGAATACACCTCGCCCACCATCACTTCCAGCATGGCGCCTGTCTCTAGCCCGCTCAGCGACGCGGCCGGGATGCTCTCCATGAAATGCACACAGTCCACCGGGAACACGTCCGGGTCCTGAGAAACACACAAGCATATATTCTATAGTTGACTGTTGCGCAAGAGATCACGGGTTCGATCCCCGGGTTGGGCCAAAAATTTGTTTGTTTGAAGTTTTCTGTAAGAAATTCTTAGTGTCAGCCTGGAGTCTGGAAGTCAGTGATTTCAGTACCCCCGTGTCTCGGAAAGCACGCTAAGCCGTTGGTCCTGCGCCTAATCCCTCTCCAGTCGTGTCCCATCGGAATATAAATGAAAGGGAATAAAGAGTGCACACACTTAAGCACTATAATATATCCTGCGTATGTGGGTGATCGTTGAGATTGGCCGCCGTAGCCGTTATCGGTTGAAGGATATTATTATTATATTCTATAATGCAATTAAATCACTCGTGAAAATAAAAAAAAAAAAAATTGTTTATTCGTTTCAACAACAACCATTAAAATTTAGGTGTTGACATCCTCTAGTAGGTACAAAATTAGCACCTGTGTCAGAGGAAGCCACTCTTCCTTAACAAACAATCAGTTACATACAACAAATAAACAGCGCATAAGGATCTATCTGTGTGTGTGCGTGCGTGTGTGTGTGCGTGTGAGAGAGAGTATGTGTATGATGGATCACCATCTCAACCAGGGTACGAACTTAAGATATTTTCAGTTTCATTATAGTCTAAGATTTTTAACCAAGTGCTAAGTTTAATTTTACATTCTCTAGATGTTAATGAATATATTTGGATGATTCTATTTATTTTATTGTAAACTAGTGACGATAAAAATGTCAAAATAGTATGCGTACATCATCATGCTAGTACGTCTTTTACAATTGCGTCCAAAGCTGTCGCTTCTGGGTCCAGGGTATGCTTGGCTCTTGGACCATGATACAGGATCTGGGAGGTCTGGTAATTACAATGAAGCATGTGTTGTTTGACTTTTTTAACAGATTGTGAGATTTTTGCACCACCTTTATTTGTATCTCCTTTTTCTCTTCTACATCTTAGTGTGTAAATCCTGGTTGCGTCCGTCGCTTTAGAGCCCAGGATACGCTTAGAGGTCGAGATTGAGGATTTGGGGGGAGTCTTAGTAATTACAATGACGCGACTGCAGTGTTACTTTCGCAGTTTTATTTCTATCTATTTTTGAGTTGCCATGTACTCACAAAGTCGATGCCTGGCAGCGCGTCGTCCACGTCGACCGGGACGGCAGCAGCCGGCGCGAACCTCGCCACGCTGACGGGCAGGTAGCGCCGCGGCCGCGGGTCGCTGACGGCGCGGCGCGGGTCGCGGAGCAGCCAGTTGCCGGTGTCCACGGGCCGCGAGATGTGCACCACGTCCTCCAGCATGCACACCAGGCTGATGATGCTGGTGTAGCCGAACCGGGAGAAGTTCAGCTCGCGTTTGTAGCGCTCTCTGGTCAATGGGGTACAAATAAAAAATAACAAATGTACTCATTAATCGACGATGTATAACATAATAGGTGATGATAAGTATAAGCATCCTCCAACATGTTATTACAATACACAAAAAATAAAATAAACACAATTTATCAAAAAGCTATTGACAAAATACCACATTTAAAAGCTAACACTACACTCCATTTAGTTTATTTACCATTTAGGCTAGCTTGTTATTGATTAAGTATACAAAATTATTAAAATGGCCACCCACTAACCTATACAAACCAATAAGATCAGTACACCACACTCCCTCAGGGTAATCTGCTATCAGATCTCTTATTTCTATTTTCAACTCTTCCAACAAAGCCGCTTTGGTACTACTATTACCTAGAACAGACAAATAAAATTTCATAAATAAGCACACGATGATAATACCAGTACATAATAAAAACAGAATACTTACTAGATGAAGTCTGTCGGCCAGAATCATCATCATCCTTAGATGAAACTTTTCCATCGTAAGACTTTTCACTGTCCACATTATAGGTGCTGTTATAAATGGGCATTCGTTTCTTCAAGAAATTGTGTAGTGCATTCCGGGAATAGTGTTCTGTTTGGTCATTTGTATTGGAATGCTTATTTTCTTTATTCAGCTCCATTGAATCTGTAGTCGTCTTAGTATCTTCATGGTGAATGTTCAAATTGGAATTTGTTTTACTATTCGCAAGTGAAGTTTTGATGGCATTACCAGATACTCTATAGCTACTAATTTCTACTGGTTTTTGACTAGTATTGTTGCTGATGTGCACTGGGTTGTTGACAGCATTTACTTCCACTTGCTTTTGGTTGGTATTTCTGCTAATATCTACTGGTTTGTAGTGACTGTTTCTATTAGTTTCTACTGATTTTGGTTGGGTTTGCGTATTCAACTGACTGCTTGATATGAAAGTATTGGCTATCAGGTTTTTTTGCTTCATTACTTGTTCTGGGATACTTCTTCTTTTGCCTTTGCTAAAAAATTATTGAATATGTTTGTATTTATTTAGTCTTTGGAAAATATACAATTATAAGTATTGCTATTACAATAAAAGTTACAAATCTTACAATTTGACACTTGATGAAACCTTCTGTTTCTGAACAAACTGATCAATGTGTTTCAAGGTTTCTGGTACTATTAATGTGAGCACAGGGTTCGAGGCAGGCCCTTGAAACTGAAACCAAATTATTCACACACATTTAAATAAGTAAGAATTAAGTAAGCTGTAATGTCACCACACAGAATAATGCTGCTTGCAACATCTGCTACAGATGTAGACATCAATCAATCAGTACATCTCATCAACACCATCTTTCATAATGATGATTAAGAATTAAGTATCTATCGTACATATCGAGTTATTACGAGTATTTAGGTGAAAAAAAGAATATGTACGATTATGGTCACTTGATAAAGAGAAAATGGAATTCATAAAGGAAAAGAAATACTATCTAAGTGACTATGCACACACAGCGTCAAAAAATCGCACCTCCAACAAAATCATGTTCAAATGTCATTAACTCTCGATATGCACATGCAGTCATATTAATTATAATTTTATTTATAAGGTTACTTAATTAACTTAATAAAAAACATTATTTTTCATTATCAAATTGTCATGGACTGACTTGAACTTGCAATATTCAGTCTGGTTTTATGTCAGGTGAGTCAACGCGCGTGTTCTCCCGAAATTATCGATTTCTAGTTAATATACACGAAGACTTTTAATCGGTGATCAGGACCTACTGATTCCGACTAGGTAGATGATGGCCATTGCTATAGTAATAGTTACATGTCAGCGTTCCATTTTTTTTTTCTTGTCTGGGACTTTAAGTTAATAACTATGAATATGGTCATCCTACTCCTCCTTGTTACAAATAAAACCTCTTCATAAGTACAGGTACAGTGATGATAACAAACCTCATTAGAGATTTAAAGTTTTTCATGTTATTGGTAGAAAACTGTCAAATGGCAGACAACGTCAAATAAAACAAATTAACTGTTCTGAAGTAGGCATCTATCAATAATGATTGATGACGTATCTTCTTCACTTCATAAAAATTTGTTATTATTCTATGATAAAAATGTAGGAAGACCATACATTCCAATTAAATTTAGATATCTAATAAAATTTAAAATGAAACCTAAACAAAAAGAAAACATGTAACTACTATTACTATAGCAATGGCCATCATCCACCTAGTCGGAATCAGTAGGTCCTGATCACCGATTAAAAGTCTTTGTGTATAATACAAATAAAAAATAATGCAACAAATAAAGTGTCACAAAAATTCTAAGGAACTTTTGCTGCTGCCGGGCTAGTCGCGAGTTGCGCTACCTTTGTGGATATGAAAGTCTACCAGTACATTTTAGAGACCGGTGGCTATATCCGGCGACATGGGTCCGGTAGACGTCACTGCACTTCGGAAAGAGACAACCAGTTCGTTGTGTCGTACTCTTTGAGAAATCGCTTCTGTCCACGTTAGTGTCTCCACGGTTAGAAGAAAACTGAAGGAGAAGAACATAGAAGCCCTCTCTCTCCTGTCGATTCCCTCACTGCTGAGAATCGAGACTCCTTCCGATTTTGTCGACCAGCTGTCGCCATCGGCTGCGCTCCGCCGCTCGGTGCAAGGCAGTGCTTATCGGGTTCTCGAGCTGTTTCGCTATCTGGTCTGACCATCGCTGGGCACTAAGCTCTCTCGGTCTTCTCCCTTCCACTTTCCCTGTTACAATCAATCGCTTCAAGTTATCCCCACTTCTTCGTGCAATGTGTCCAAAATATTTCACGATACGTCGCAAACAGGTGGCGGACAAGCGCTGGTGCGGCGGGCAGTTCATGGTATTCTTAACATGCGGCGTCAGCACCACATTTCAAAGGCGTCGATTCTTTTCCCGTCGGGTGCCTTCTTATTTCTGGTTCACTGCTACCTTTGTTTGTGATCATCGAACCTAGGTAGAGGAACTGATCCACGGTATCATATTCCTGTAAAAGATTAGTGCGCTATGTGCTTCCGAAGCGATTGATTACCATAAGTTTGGTCTTGGGCTTATTGATGGCAAGACCCATTCCCAAGCTGACGGTTTCTAGTCGCTTTATCAATTCTGCTATTACCGCTTCGGACGAAGCCATGAGAGTGGTGTCATCTGCATAACGAAGGTTAGATATTTTGACTCCGTTTATTTTAATCCCACCTTCCCAGTTCTCAAGTGTTTGGCGCATTATGTACTCTCTGTAGATATTTAATAGTATAGCCAGATCACACATCCTTGCCTCACGCCTTTGTTGAAACTAAACCGGCTCGTACAGATTGCGTATTATAATTACAAGGTGGTGGGCCACACTTGTTTCATGTAGCACTTTCCATAGTTTCTATCACTTAACACAATCGAAAGCCTTTTGGTAGTCCCAGGTAGTCATAGAAACCCACAGAGCTGCTAAAGGTCCAAAATTGACTGCAGCGCACAGGCGAGCCAGTTTAATAGCCCGGCAGTTTGCTCGACCGCTTCGATTGGTCCATTAAGTGTTGGAGAGCTGTTCTCCTCTCAGACGACACATGAGTGTGTCTTTTCTGCAACAACTGACGAAGAAGAGTATACCTGCGGCAGAGTGAACGTTTCGTCCAAGCCTGCATCCAGGAGATGGAGGAATATGGAGGCATATCTTGCATGTTCTGGGACAGTATGTCGGCTCTCGTGGACAAGGATCGCTGACTGCTCGCCGCTTTATCACAGAGATTCTGTATGACCATGTGGTCCCATTTGGTAATAATTTTTAGTAAACTATTGATTATTCATTAGGACTTAATTAAGATTTTTCATTATTTTTCAAATTTTAATGTTGTTTGTATAATTTTAATTAAAAAAAAGATTACACTTAAATGTTGTTTGATACTCCTTTTTGTTACCTTTCTAATGATACCTAACACTATTCTCTACATAAGGTTTAGGAATTTTTGAATATGATTTTTAAAAGGTGCGATTTTTTGACGCCGAGTGTATCTAAATCATTTATTATCAAGAAACTCCCTGTCAAATTGACAGAGAAAGATAGAAAAGCTAATATGGCATTAACCAAAGAGAGACCATATGAATGGAAATGTAATCCACAAAGTTGATTATATAACTTGTTAAGTGAAAGTTCTAAGTAGCATTTGTGAAAATTATGTTTCTTCACTAACTTGTCCATTGAAAAACCAACATTATTAACTGTAAACCTTACCACAAAACAGTCATTGCAGCGTTCCCTAAGGAACTGCATGGGGTCCCTGTAGCCGTATTTGACAATGGGCACTGGCGAGCCCACCATGTTGCGGTAGTCGCGCATCAGCGAGCGCACGTCCATCTGCGTGGGGCTCGACACTACCAGCGACCGCAGCACCGACTTCAAGTCCTTCAGCTCCTGGTCCATCCTCGCTGGGCATCGAACGACCTCTGAATGATCTACCCGGCTCTCGCCTCTGAAAACTTATCAAAAAACATGTAAACATCGGTGGCACGAACGACTACCGACTATAAACAAATACATACATGTAGAATAGAATAAATATATTATAATACTCTTTGAATAGAACGTTTTTTGCAGACTTGGAGGTATTCAAATGAAAACGATTACTTTACTTTTCATTACCATGTGATTGTTGTGGTGGCGCCGGAGGTTGATTATATTAAGTACTTGATAATACGAAAACTAAGGAATAACGTTAAAGTTGTAAGAAAGCATACACAAACTGAAGATAAAGATTATTATCTCAATCAAGGCATTTGAAGGCAATATCAACAAATTAGCACAACAGCAGAAAACAAAATCCCACACATTTTTACACCTGTCAAAAATCTAACTAAATCTAACTAACCTGTGCTACATTACATTTTTTTTAAATATGAGTGACGAAGATATTAGTCTGTAAGTTTAGATGAAACGGTGAAATAAAAATGTTGACACTATTCTCCTATTTGTCATTAATATTTGACAATCCATGGACGGAATCCATGTTATTGTGTGAAAATATTTCGATCGAACACGAATTACGTAAGGTTAATTAATAATTTTCAAAAAAACGATGTCGTTCTTCTTAAAACGTGCCGCTGGTGCGGCCGGCAACGTTGGCCGTATCGTCTTGAGCAGCCCCAAGACTCCTCTGGTGCAGCGAGTGGCCACAAAAAGTGATCAAGTAGCTCCTCAAGTGGAGACCAGACCCACCGTGGCTAAGTTTGACCCAATGCAGAAAGCCCAGCTCATCGATTTCGGCAAATACGTTACAGAAGTGCTTGCCTAAATTCATACAAAAAGTACAAATAACTGCTGGGAATGAATTAGAATTATTGGTGCCTCCTGAAGCTGTCGTCCCAGTACTGGAGTTTTTGAAGGATCATCACAGTGCGCAGTTTACAAATCTAGTCGATATTGCAGGTTTAGACGTCCCGACTCGCCCTAATCGCTTCGAAATTGTCTACAATTTGCTATCACTACGTTATAACTCAAGAGTCCGAGTAAAGACATACACAGATGAGCTTACACCCGTCGACTCTGCCTGCGATGTTTTCAAGGCGGCTAACTGGTATGAGAGGGAAATTTGGGATATGTATGGAGTGTTCTTTGCCAACCATCCTGATTTAAGGAGAATCCTAACTGACTACGGATTCGAGGGCCATCCCTTCAGGAAGGACTTCCCGCTGAGTGGATATGTTGAGGTGCGCTATGATGATGAGCAAAAACGCGTTGTTATAGAGCCCTTAGAGTTGGCTCAGGAGTTCAGACGCTTTGAGCTAGAGGCACCTTGGGAACAGTTCCCTAACTTCCGTGCCAACCCTGCAGCCGAAGAAGTGATCAATGCTGAAGAAAATAAGCCCAAACAATAAATATCAATGGTTTTAGTGTACAGAATTGTAATTATTAAAATGATAGAATTATATTCCACTTTGTTAATATCCTTTGAAATATAGTTTCTTTCCTTTATGCATAACATGAAATTTTAAATATCAAGATACAACAATATTATTATTATTGAAGTCTTCTTTTTCAAAGGCTTTGATGTTTTGATAAAAACATTGGTAATATATTCATGATTCATGAAATCATTTCTTATTATAATTTATTAATACACTAGCAGCAAAAATGATGTGTGTATATAGTAATAAACACATCATTTTTACACAAGTGCAGTGGCGCTTGTGCCGTTTATTTGAGGTATCTTATACAGTGTATTTTTAAAGGAGTTTACTGTTGGAGCACTTATCACAGTTTCAGGAAGACTGTTCCTCGCATTCACAACACGGTTTGGCTAAAAGTGGCGCCTAGGATTGCTTGTGCTCTGAGTGTGTATTATTTATAGGCAGTGCCCTCTTAGTTTTTTTGTGTATGAATGAGAATTCATTCATAGTGAATATTCCATTTAGATCATTCACATCGTAGTATCCCGTTAGTATTTTGTTTCAATTAGATCACCTCGTTCTCTTCTCATCTAAAACGAATTAGCACTAAAGAAATCCTTACTTGTATCCAGTAAACATTACTAGAATTTAAATAAAGAAAAGAAAAACTCTTCGTAGATCACATTCTGTAATAAGGGGAGGTATTATTACAAAATGTGATCTATGAAAAGTTTTTGAACAAACCGAGTTCCAGCCCCCTATCATTGCATGTAGAAATCGGATAGCACATGCTTTAGTACGGAAACTTTAGATTGGTTAGTATGGCTTGTGTTCTTTTTATTGGTAAATTTAGCCAGAACTGTGTAGGACGTGGTCTAAGTCATAACTGTTCCTTCAATATTAGAAAAGAATATCTGAATAAAGTATATTTCACAGTGAGAATCACTCCCAAGAATTGGATTCAGTTCCTACCTGGCAAAATGACTAAACCAGACATTTTTTAGGCAGTATAAATACTTATACTGCACATACATACAGACAGCCACAAATCAGTTTATCACAATGTCTTCACTCACTTGATATTGAACCAAACATGGTTGACATTGAGGTGAGAAAGGACATCCTCGTTTTTGGTCCAAGTGCCAGCCAGAAACATTATTTGCTGTACTCTGTAGGACTTGTCCCCCTGAGTATTTATTACTATGGCACCAAAGTCGTAAGGTCATTAGACATTATCCCTGGTTTTATTTGAGAAACAACATCTTGATATATTTTCTGTGAAATAGCTATCAAAAACAGTATTTTTTTATAAAGCCAAATCTTGACAATTGAACATCAGGGGGACAAGTCCTAACAGAATACAGCAACATTTTTTTTGGGCAGCACTTTCATATTTGTACCAAAAATGTATAAACTATTTGAATGGAGAAATAAAATTTGCTATTAGGCAATAACCATGTATTTGATCTGTTGTTGTAAAGTTGGTCGCAGGTACGTAAATTCCGTGCCGCCTACCGCCGGTACCGGTAGCGCTTGAAGTGGAACCACAGCTGAAAGATGTTGTTGTGGAAGTGGCAGCGGAAGCCTCGCTTGTACGAGTACTCCCACTCGCGGTTCACGATCTTGAACGCGATGTCTTCGTACGGGGGGCCCGCGTGGAACCGCAGCACTGCGAAGTCTGGGTTTTCGGGACACGCTTTCTGAAATTAAAATACATTATTATTAGAACTGCAAGCATATACTTAGAGGGGGCTTATTTATCTTAATCATTTATAATAAGACACGCTTATTATAAATGATCAAGATAGTTACCCTTCTCTAGTGACGTTAAAGAGAAGGGCGATAGTTTTATTAACTTTATGCTTGTATGAAAAACTTTCTTATTTCCAACTAAAACGAACGAGTTGGAAATAAGAACGTTTTTAAATTTTAAATGTGATGTTAAAAAATTTGGGACACCTCTTTGAAGCGTGTGACGTAATTTATCTACTTGCAACTGTAACGTTGCCTGTAATAGGTATAGGTGCATATTGTAAAACAGGTGGGATGTAAACTGACCAGTGAGAACTCCGGCGTGGCGTTCTTGTCGATCAGATCGGGGTAGAAGATATTGAACTTGTAGCCCTGAACGATCTTGGGCGGCGGGTTGTCCATGTCGTAGTGCGTCTGATTGTATTTGTTCCACTCGAAGCCTGTTGCCAAAGTGAGGGACGGGGTGAGGCGACAAGCCAAGAAGCTCAAGACGGCTAGTAATCGGTCCGGACACATTCTGGAAAGTGATTGAGGGATGCCCGTGCCCCAGCAGTGGGGACTTAAATGGGCTGATGATGGATGTGTGGAGTTGTTCATTCGACTCAGAGTGTATTTTGACTTAAAGCGTTATTTGATTCCAAGTGTCATAGGCCTCAAAGTGTCATTTGACTTTAAGCATTAATTGACTCCAAGTGTCAATTGACTCGGAAGTGTCATTTGACTCCAAATGTCATTTTACTTCCCCATATTGCATTTGACCCCAATTGAATCATTTTATTTCTTTTTAGTGAATGATATTGCACTCAAGACATCAGCTTATTTACCGACTGATTGCCGATTAAATGAAAGAAAAATTTTTTTGGACCAAAATTCGATCACGCTCTCACTTACAGGGTATGCGACACGTAAAAAAGCCATGATTTTCAGGCCAATTAATAGTTCCCTATGGATGGACTGGACACTTTGCATGGTCGGTAGATTAGTTTCCCATTGCACGTGAATCGGGTAATGAGTGATGTAAAAGACTCATCTTTTAAGTCGTTTAAAATACGACTATCCTCTTTTTAAACAGCTTTGTTTTAAAATTAAGACTAGCTGTTAGTCTTTAATAATACAACTCAGTCTTTTAACTTATAAGATTTAAAGTACTTAAATAACTTAAAATACTTTAATCGAATTAAACAACTTTAACGGCTTAAGGTGACGGGTGGCCCTAACTAGCGACGCCAATCGATTTAAATTAATAGCAACTAAATCGGATATCTTTTTAACAATTTCGAAGTTGGAGCCTGTCGGAAAGAATATATACTATTTATTATTTATAATTTTTTTGACATTTGAAATTTGGATTAACGCCATAAGTGGCAGTTTTATTCATATTTCGAGTAGAAAGGAGACCAAAAAGTTAATTAGAATCATTGAATAAATAGTATTAGTTCTTTTCGAGATGCTCGAATTTAAAAAAATGTTAATAAGATATCCGGTTTAGATGCTAACAATTTATATCAAATGGCGTCGCCTTAAACGACTTCTCAGACTTAGTCCGCCGGGCGCCGCAGCAATCGAGTAAAACGTTTAGGTTGCAGTGGAATATTTTATTTATATTATACATATACGACGTGTAAAAAAAGAACTATAACACTTAAGGGTATTGTCACTGACAACAGCTATACTGAACAACATACGCCTTACGACTTTAGAGTCGTTAGTCTCTTAAGCTGTTGTAAGTTACTGCGGAGCGTCTTACCTTAAAATACTGCCATTAATAAGGCTAGTCTTACGAATAAAGCTTCGGGACTAAAAGACTGAGTCAGTCGTGATGCGTCAAAAAGGAGGCGAGTCTTTATTAAGTTAAAAGCCTGAGTTTCTCTCATCACTAGGGCAGAGACAGTAGAGAGGTGTGTTGTTACCGGTTGAAGTATCTGGGCTTGCGCGGGCGGTACTTGTCGGCCCATAGGCAGGGCTGGTCGGGCAGCGCGTGCTCCACGCTGAAGCCGGCGTGGTCGGCCGCGCCGCCGCCCGCCGCCGCCAGCGACGCCGCCGCCGTGCGCTGCAGCGCCTCCGTGCTGCTGGCGCCGCCCGAGCCGCCCGCGCCGCCCGAGCCGCCCGAGCCGCCCTGGCCCTGCAACACCGGCATGCGGAATATACAACACGAGATGATAATAATATCCTCCAACAGATTTCAGCTAAGGCGGCCAATCTCAACGATCAGTCATTTAAATAAAATAAAAATAGCCTTTATGACGACCCGATTGGAACAGTGGTAGTGAACGCTACCTCTGATGCAATGGTTGCGGGTTCGATTCCCTCACAGTACAAACAATTCTGTGCATGAACATGATTGTTTGTATTGGTCCAGACCAACTACTAATACATAACAAAAGAAAAGTATTATATGTATATATTTGTAATCCCACTGTTGATTCTGATATCCGTAACAAAGGTGCTTGAGCTACCTATCTCGGAGTCAGATCAATGTATGTGATGTTGTGAAATATTTATTTATTCTACCACAAAACATGTTTACAATCATCAAATTATACTATATATTTAATTATATAATTGTATTATTATTAATTTTATTGATTTCCTTTTATTCATTTTCATACATTTATGTATTAACATGCAATTAACATTTTTCGGAAGGTCGCCTCTTTGGCGTAGGCCTCTCCCAGCTTTCTCCAGTTGTCTCTATCTCGAGCATTTCTTCTCCAGTCTGGTCCGCCTCTATCCCTGAATATATCTTCCCATCGTTTTTTGGTATATCTCTACCTCTTTGGGTTCCTCTTGGTATCTATTCTGTTAATTTCCTAGTCCATCTATTATCTGCCATTCTACATACATGACTAACCCGTCAGTCATTTACGTGTACGCAAATACACAGAATAGAAAAAAATAATGGATTGAATGTAATATAACTGTAATTTTAACCTTAATTCTTAATACAAATTCTGACATGTGTACTTAAATAGATTTGCATGCTATGTTATGGTTAAGGCGACGGGATGGGCAAATGACCTTGAAGATTTGGGCGCTCTCCCTGCGCTATCTGTTGTGATTTCGTTGCAACAGATAGCCGCGGCGCGGCGTGCGTTGCTTACGGCCATTATAGTACTACTCTTTAAATTCGCTGTCAACGGACTAAGTCTAGAGCGGGCTTCACAATTTAAAAACAAAATGATTATAACTATGCATAATATAAATGCATAGTTATAATCATAGATTATACGATAGATACCTATATGACGACTCGTTTGGAACAGTGGTAGTGGACGCTGCCTTTGGACCAAGGGTTGCGGGTTCGATCCCCGCACAGTACAAACATTTGTGTGTATGAACATGTCTGTTTGTATTGGTCTGGGCGTTTTGTACGTATTATAAGTATGTATTTACAAAAGAAAAGAAATATATGTATATATTTGTAATTCCGCTGTTGATACTGATATCCGTAACACAGGTGCTTGAGCTACCTATTTCGGAGTCAGATCAATGTATGTGATGTTGAGAAATATTTATTTATACATATTAATCATACAATTTAATTTTGAAGCCCGCTCCACACTGGCTGTGTAAAAAGGCATTTACACATCTAATATAAATTTTATACATTCTGTGTCTTTCCCTTCCAGGTATGTGAGGTATGATAAATGATAATAGATAAATTATTTAAAACAAATAAAATTCAGTTAATAGCTTTTATTTCTACATACAAAATAATGGACTCTTTATACAAATATTTAGTTTTATAATACGTCCGTGGCAAACAAGCGTGCGGCTCATCCGATGTTATTTTTTTCTTTGCTGCTTGCTAATCCATTTTTCTTTTCTTATTTTCTTCCATACTTATTATTATTAGTCGAAAAAGAAACCAACGAGATCCACGATATCGAGAAACGAGAGGAATCACAAACATGCATCAAAAACGAACAAAACCAACAATCACAAAATTCACAAACTAAGTAGAAGATAATACGTATGCCAATAATGCAAACAAGAATGGCGTTTGATTTGAAAGTGACATTTGCGTGTCGTTACCCGCATCGTTCCATATCGGATAACCCGAACACTCATTGATCTGAATATTAAAGAATAAAAATAATAATTTCGTTTTTATAACAATCACAATTTATAAATCACCTAATAAGCAGTAGATATTGTAATTTAAGTTGTAACTATAAATATGTTTTTTTGTGTAAATAGAAACGAATGACTTTCTCAGGATTCTTTGCTTTATAACACAATGCGCGAGCAACCGGCTGACTAAGCGAGCTGGCAACCTCGCATGAACTAAGAGCCGAGTGCGCGGTGCGGCAACGTCGCATTGCGTACAGCTATAACGCCTAGTATTTGTGTAAGAGCAAATATAACATTTTATTTTTGCCTGAAATCTTAAAATTGAAATTTAATCAAAGCTTGATATTTTTATATAGTTTTTTAGATTTTCGCGTTGCATTATAACTATAATGTATCAATACGGGGATTAACACGATATTTAATATGTGAAACATCATTGTGTACTCATATATTTGGCTCGACGTTTCGGCTACGTTACAGCAGCCGTGGTCACGAGCGGACTGGCGGAGCACGGCGTCGTCTGCTGGGGCCGGGCTGTGAATCTTCGGACACCCTCACATTTTTTGATATTAATTCGCCACTAGATGAATTGTCAGTGAAGCTACTCCGACAAACTACACTAACAGTATCGGTGTTTGTTTGCCTTAGTAACGGCTTAGCACGGGGTTTGCACTTGTTAGTTTACTGGATTCCTTGTCGATGATATTTTAAATCCATCCTCCCGATAGAAAGTCTTATACTTCTTGATCTCAATTGCATCACGCACTATCCTGGTATGATAATGACGATCGGTGGAGAGGATTTTCGGGTCATGTAGTTCCATCCAATGATTAACTCCCATTTCCAGTAGATGTTGTGCTATTGCCGATTTATTCGGTTGTCGATTTTTAACAGCTGCGATATGTTCCTTGATATTTTTGTGTTTCAAACGGGATTACAGGAATAAGACGCGAACTATTAAAAGAGTCTTTGTTATGTTTGGGTGAATTTGGAACGGAAATACGTGTACAATATGAATTCAAAACAATTTTTGGCTTGATTTTTAAAATAAGTATCAAATGCTAATTAAAACTAATAACTTACATTTAGAGGCTACACTTCCAACTTCAAGGTCTTTCTGAACAGTGTGTTTAATTTCAAAGCTTCACAAGCTATGTTAGCTAAAAAATGAATCACAATATATACTGCTTTTATGTGGTTTTGCCCTTCCTCTCGCCTTAAGTATGTCGATCTCTTTTAATATCATAAGACCTACTATGCAATTTTTTTATGCAAATAAAGATTCATTCATTCAGTGCACTCCCTATTCCCTTGTCCTCATATTTCGATGGGACACCAGTGTGACACGACCGGAGAGGGAATGGACGTAGGACCAACGGCTTAACGTGCTTTCCGAGGCACGGGAGTACAAGACCGCCAACTTTCAGACTCCGGGCTGACACTGAAAAATTCTTAAGAGAAAAACTCAGGTACTAATTTTAGATCGAACCCGGAACCCCACTGCGCCAAGGCAGAACACAAGATAATATTAAAAAGCAATCATTAACAACAACAGAGTGGAATTTAGTAAGTGTTTTTAGCACATCAAGAATATTCACCACAGCAGTTCTGATCATTTCGCTGGTGTCTACAATTTTATAAAAAACTTTTACCTTTAAACACAAAACTGAGAAATTTCGAGATCGGAAATATGTGATTTTCCAACCTTCAAGAAAAAAAGGGGGCCCAGAACGCTCACCATTGATTTGATTCCATCTCTACTCATCATATAAACATAATCGGATACTTCGACCACTATCTAACCAATATCCAATTAAATCATCACATGTATCACATTTAACATCGCGGCATCGGTCAATAAGGAGTTGGGTTTCCATACACTATTTTTTATGTGATTGGTGGCAGAGGAGCAGATGCAGATTGCCGCCGCCCATGGACATTCCCACTCATGCAGCGAAACACAGTACAGTGCTGCTTCACGCCGGTTTTCTGTGAAGCCGTGGTCTCTCTCCGTGGGGTATCTCTCCGGTCGAGCCGGCTCATTCATGCCGAAGCGTGGTTCTCCCACGGTCTAAACACTAAAACTACACTAGAACAAGCAATAGGGGAAGGGAGGGTGTTCGGAACGAACACTTTTATGTTGCAATACTTTTATGATGTTAGGTACGCGCGGTAATGAGGTCAAACAGCCTACGCGTCGTACTATACTTTAAACTTACAAATTAGTGCATATTTCGCCGTGCGTTGGTACAATCGGACGCACTCATCAACATAACATTTCATCTAACATTAACATTAGTTTTAACTCATAACATTTAAGAACATTTGTGGAACCTTTAATACATTTTATTTACATAATCAACTCTATCATTTAAATCAAATAACCATCCCGAAGCTCAGGCACCAACATATGGTCCTTCGAGCTAAAACCTCGCGCGCGATAAATCGTGATAGGAGGTGAAAGAAACAGTGAACAGTGGTGTGTGTGCTTTGGGAACCAACATTCAACACAGGAAGCAGTCAGGGCGACTGCTTCTCAACAACACCGGCGGCAACAGGAGTTGAAGCTGTAACACCGGAGCAGGACACTTGGCTTGTGAGCCGGGTGACCACTAACAACATCTAACAAGTAAGGTCGTTCCATTTATTAATATTCGTTATGGCAGAATACGAAGACGTCATGGAAACTCAAAGTGAGATCATGCAGGCAATGGAGCAATTATTAAAAAACTTTAAAAAGGATCCTTTAGATCGGAGGACACCTTCTAACATAAAAAGGCGACTGGAAACTCTTGAAGGATATTGGACAGAGTTCCAATTGAACCATAGGCAACTGGAGGAATTGGAAGATAAATTGGCATACCAATATTTTAAAGAAAATTATTACCAACAAACGCTTAAATTTTACTCTGAAACAAAGAAGTACATAGAACAATTTTTGGAAACTCAAGCTGATAGTGAGAAAATAGTATATGAACCTAGTACCAGTAAAGACACTGGAGAAATTAAACAAAGTACAGCGAAGTTCGCGGTACATCAGGTGGAAGAGGCACCGATACCTCTAGCAAACACGGATCGAAGCGAAACAAAACGGTTATTAAGAAAACAGGAAGCGAACTTTATGGCATTTAAAAGGACTATTGGCCTTATTGACGTCGATTCTATGACTGAGAAATGGGAATTTGAGGATGCACTGAAATCGTTACAAGCCCGCTGGTCAGTCGTCGATAATTTGCATTGGGAAATTGTAGCGGAAATAGGAGAGAGAAGCGTTACATATGAAACAAAATTTAATCAGTATGAAAAACAGTTCAATGACATGAAGAAAACAATTAACACTAAAATATGGTCTGTAGCACATCGGGAGAATTCAACTCCGAAGTTAGAGGTCCCGAGCTTTAGTGGAAATTATAATCAATGGGTATCTTTCAAGGACTTGTTCACTGAAGCAATAGACAGAAATAACTCACTGTCTAGCGCGCAGAAAATGCAGTTTCTAAAAAGTAAAGTGCGAGGAGAGGCTGAGAAACTGATACAACATCTCCAAATTAGTTCCGAAAACTATACTACTTGCTTGGATATTTTACAAAACCGCTATAACAATAAGAAAATGATATTTACAACTCATATGAACACACTTCTAGGATTTTCAAACATGCAACAACAATCAGGAGGTCAAATAAAGAAAATGCATGACATTATACAGGAGACACTCAATGCGATCAAAAATTTGGGAATTAATATATCAACGTGGGATCCAATATTAGTTCATTTATTGTCGCAAAAGTTAGACTCGGAGACCCATGGAAACTACCTTGAATCTGTGAAAAATCCCCGAGAATTACCATCATTAAAGGAGTTTTTAGATTTTCTGGAATCAAAATTTATTACGTTAGAGTCATCTCGGCGAAAACAGGAAAGGGTTATACAACCTAAATCAGTAAACATCAACAAGGATTCGCAACATAAGCCAGTATTTAATCATGGCTACAATAGAGGATACTTCAAGGAGTCGTTCGGGAATAGCTCACATAACAACAACCCGCAACAAAGAAGTTACCAGCCTGTAAAATCTTTGCATGTATCATCCAACTTTAAATGTCCTTTGTGTAATCAGGAGCATGGCATTTATAATTGCAAAAACTTTTTGGAGATGGCAAATGATCAAAAATTGAGAATCGTAAATAAATTAAAATTATGTATAAACTGTCTCTTTAGTCATAACGGAAACGCGTGCATTTCAACTAGGTCATGTCGTAAATGCAACGGTCAGCACAGTACAATGCTGCATGATGCAATCCGCCCAGCGGAAACTGCGCAGCCAAAGGTCATGTTTAACAAAAAACCAAATGATAACACGAACAGCCACTCACATGTGTCTCAAAATGGGGAATCTGAGATTCTGTTGGCTACCGCGATGCTGCAGGTCAAAGCAGTCGATGGTACCTACCATCAGATGCGAGCATTAATCGATCAAGGATCGCAGATATCCTTGATAACGGAAAATGCGGCTCAGTTTTTAGGAATAAAAAGACAAAGATGTAAAGGAACAATATTTGGAGTAGGGCAGAAGGAAAATGCATGCAAGGGGATGATAAACATTGAATGTTTATCTCAATACAATGGATTTACCTTTACCGCCGATGTACTTATTATGAACAATTTAATTAAAAATCTACCAAATAGCTCATTTAAAAACCATCCTGGAATTTCTTATCAGACTTGAATTTAGCTGACCCAGAATTCTACAAAAGTCGTCCTGTAGATATATTATTTGGAGCAGATATTTATTCTAACATCATTTTAAGTGGAATTATTAAAAAGGAAGATCCGACGTTACCTGTTGCGCAACAGACACAGCTAGGATGGTTGCTATGCGGCCATGCGAAAACAACAACTTATCATTGCAATGTAGCATTAAATAACATTACTGAAATAGAGAGATTTTGGAACATTGAGGAAATAACCGAAACTTCTAAGCTTTCCGTGGAAGACCAGGAGTGTATGAATTTCTATTCCACCACAACCCTTAGGAGAGAGGATGGTCGGTACGAAGTCCGTTTGCCTCTTAAACCAAACGTTCAACAAAATTTAGGATCGTCAAAGGAAAGGAGTATAGCTCAATTTCGTAATTTAGAGAAAAAATTTGAAAAACAAGAACAACTAGCAAAGCATTATAGGGAATTTATGAAGGAATATAAAACACTAAATCACATGGCTCTGGATGACAACTCAGGTACCACCCTCGAGTGTTACTTACCACATCACGGGGTTCAAAGGGAGGAATCAAGTACCACTAAATATAGAGTTGTCTTCCACGCGTCCTCCAAAACCACGTCTGGATTGAGCCTGAATGATGTAATGTATTCAGGCCCAAACTTACAACAAGACTTACAAGCCTTATTGATAAAATGGAGACAGTATGAATTCGCATTCACTGCCGATATAGAGAAAATGTATCGGCAGATACTAGTTAACCGTCAAGATCAAAACCTTCAAAAGATTGTCTGGAGAGATTCACCTCAAGAACCCTTAAAAACCTATAAATTATTAACAGTTACTTATGGGACAAAAGCTGCCCCATTTTTGGCTCTAATGACACTAAGACGATTAGCGGCAGATGAGAGGGACAATTTCGTGGAAGCTGCGAAAACAGTTGAAACATCATTCTACATGGATGACCTTGTACATGGCTCTTATTCTATAGAGGAAGGCAAACAACTAATATTAGACCTGATTTCATTACTCAAAGGCGGAGGAATGAACCTGAGGAAGTGGTCGTCGAACAATAAGGGATTATTAGAACACATACAACAAGAAGCTAATGGCAACGAGAACAAAATGTTTAATTTTAACACAGAAGAAACTTCAAAAACCTTAGGATTAAGCTGGAATTCCTCTACCGATATGTTTACTTTTCAATACAAAGAGTCAAAACAGAACCTTAAACCCACAAAACGAAACTTATTGTCAGAGATATCTAGATTATTCGACCCTCTAGGATGGCTAGCTCCACTTTCAACAAAGTTAAAACTGCTTTTCCAAAAGCTGTGGAAACTAGACCTTACATGGGATGACCTAGTCACGGATGACATACACCAAGAGTGGTTAAAAATAAAACAAAGTATCCCGGTCATCAGTGAAATTAAAATACCAAGATGGTTATTATGTAAAGCAAAAGATACTATCGTACTACAAGGCTTTTGTGACGCTTCCGAGAAAGCTTATGCCTGTGTTGTTTACGCACAAATCAAGGATGCCACAAAAGTCATACTAGTTGCCGCGAAAAGTAAGCTAGTCCCTCACAAAAAAGTATTATCTCTACCTAAACTAGAACTCAGTGGAGCCTGGTTATTATCTAAATTAATAAATAAAATAAAGTTATCACTAAGTGAACGTCAAATAGAAATCTATTGTTGGACAGACTCCACCGCAGCGTTAGGGTGGATACAAGGAGAACCAAGCAGATGGAAAACATTTGTAGCAAACAGAGTAGAAAAAATAGGTAGCGTAATCCCGATCAGCTGTTGGGGTTACGTAAAGTCGAGTGACAACCCTGCGGATATGGCAAGCAGAGGATTATATGCCTCTCAGTTCAAGGACAGTGTCCTGTGGTGGGAAGGACCATCATGGCTCTCTGGGAAGAACCTTGATGCGTTAAAAGATGACAAAAAATACACTACAGATTTGGAAGTAGAGTCAAAAAACATAAAACAAACAAACATTATTCAAACGGATAGCGAAGACAACATAATTAATAAACTCATGCATAAATATAATTCAATTACGAGAATCATTAGAATTATAGCATGGTTACAGCGGACGTTGAACCCGCAACGTAAGCAGTTACCAGGTCAACTCACATTGCATGAGTTGAATAAAGCTAAATTGACAATAATTAAATATGTACAGAATAAAGAATTTGGAACGGATATGCAACAGCTAAACAAAAACGGAGTTGTGAAATCGAACAGCAAAATCTTGAATCTAAATCCTATCATAGACAAAGATAACATCTTACGAGTCGGTGGAAGACTGAAACATAGCAGCAGCATTTGCCTAGAAATGAAGCATCCGGCAATAATTCCGTCAAGCGGGCGTATAGCTACGCTTCTGATAAACCAAGCTCACCTGGACACATTTCATGGTGGACCTCGCTTAACACTAGCTAAACTAAGGCAGAAGTACTGGATAACCGAAAGCGTTAATTTTGTCAAGAAGGTGATAAAGGACTGTGTTATCTGTCAAAAGCAAAACTCAACCAAGATGAATCAACTCATGGGTGACCTGCCGGAAGCAAGGGTTAACCCAGCCCCTCCCTTTTACCACACGGGAGTGGACTACACAGGCTACATGGACGTTAAGATGAACAAGGGCCGTGGAGCACGGACTCTGAAAGCTTATGTAGCTGTCTTCGTGTGTATGGTGACAAAGGCTATACACTTGGAGATGGTGTCGGACTTAACAAGTTCAGCCTTCATCGCAGCCTTGCGCAGGAGGTCAGCGCGCCGTGGGGCGCCAGCGCATATTTATAGTGATAACGGAACAAACTTCCATGGGGCAAACAACATTTTACAAACGGAACATTTTAATCTGAAAAGTATCCTCAAGGACAGCTTTTTTAAAGAAATAACAGATATGGAGATTCAGTGGCACTTTACCGCCCCATCCTGGCCCAGCTCAGGTGGTTTATGGGAGAGGGCTGTGCGGAGCTTAAAACATCACTTGAGGCGTGTAGTCGGAGAACAAAAGCTCACATTTGAAGAGTTCTCCACTATTCTAACACAACTAGAAGCTTGTCTGAATTCGAGACCGCTGTGTGCGTTAACAGAAGACATCGAAGACCTAAACGTTTTAACTCCAGCACATTTCTTAACCGGCAGAGCCGACGTGACAGTTATCGAAACACCCGAAGACGCTCGAACTAGATGGCATTTAACAACTAAAATATTTCAAGAAATCTGGAAAAAATGGAAATCAGAATACCTGAGTCAATTAACAGCGCGCAGGAAGTGGTTGAAGCCGCAACAAAATATTCAAGTAGGAGACATGGTAACCATCCACGAGGACAACTTGCCTGCAGGAAAATGGGCCCTGGGTCGAGTAATGGAGACGCACCCCGGCAGTGACGGCTACGTTAGGGTCGTTACATTAAAAACAAAAAACGGATACCTGAAAAGGCCTGTTACAAAATTATCTCTTTTGCCAGTTCGATCAAAACAGGAAGAAAAGGAAACATCTGAACTACTAAACTAAATCAGGAAACACAAGGAAAAAGAGTTACAAAAAATAATCGAAACATCTTATCAACGATCATCCTTACATTGATTTATTTTTTTTTCTTATTATCAAATGTGTTCGGGGCGAGTGTTATCACAGAGTTAGATAAAAATCAAACAATATACTTCGACCCCATGACCAAAATGCAATTGAATAGAGATTCATGGACTTTGGTAGTATATTATGACATGAACCCCTATTGGGAAGGTAACACCGCATTTGAAAAAATCAGTAATTATTTAACAACAACATGTGCCGAATTACATCAAAACAATCAATGTAACATGATTACCCCTCAGTTGAATCACCACTACTTAGAATTAGAGTACTACAACCAGCTGTTACTTAATCAGCATTTCAAGCTTCACTCCAGACAGCGCCGGCGCCGAGGCCTTATCAATGGTGTAGGGTACATAGCGAACGCGCTATTCGGAGTATTGGATGACCAGTTCGCAGTACAATACACTAAAGACATACAATTGTTAAGGGCAAGTCAATCACATCTAAACAATCTTTGGAAAAATCAAACATCGCTTATAGAATCGCAATATAACTTATTGAAGCGAACTGAAGTTATAATGGCAAAACAGCACAAGATTATTAATAAACATTTAGTTAAAATAGACCAAGCTTTAGGAACATTAGAAAAACAAGTTAATAAAGTAACGCTAGAAGAAGACTTCACATTATCTGCTTTAGCGGCTCAGCAGTTGCTACAAACCCTAAAAGAAATCCAACAAACACTTCTGGACACGGTGACCGACATATACCACGGTCACTTCAACATTCATTTGCTCACCCCGCAACAACTACAGGGAGAGCTGAATACAATATCAGCGTTACTATCATCTGAAGTAACGCTTCCCATTAACAATATAGAATCTGACGTCAGAGAGATTTATAAATTACTTAAGATAAAGGCCAAAATGACAAAGGAGTACTTCATATTTGAGATCAAAATACCATTAATCAGTCGAGATACATATGATCTGTATAGACTTATACCTATCCCACAACATGTTGATAATTATATGAGAAAACATCATACCTATATCTAAGCAGATTGCAATAAATTTACAAAAAGACTCCTATATTCCGCTATCCCAAGAAGATATACAAAATTGTATGGTCAAGGATAGTTCCACCTTGATCTGTGCCTTAAATAGTCCCGTATATAAGTTAAAACACGATCAAGATTTATGTTTAAAAAATGAACCTGACCTTTATCACTGCAAAACAGAGACGATCGCGTGCCAAAGCACGTGGCATAGCTTAACTAAACTTAACACCTACTTGTACACCTGCTGCGGGCAGTGTCCAGTTCGCACAATATGCAAGGATCGCGTTACAGCGCATCAGCTGACGAATCCCAGTGTAATAAGCATTAACGGGGAGTGCTTGATAAAAACAGATAACTTTACTGTGTTTACTCGTAAAGACCGTAGGAGCTCCATAAATATTAAAGAAAATTTGGAAATTAACGTAATAGCGCCTATCAATCATATCATCAATCTTAAAATGGAACAGATTACATTAAAAAGCGGAAATGGAAGTCAAGACCTAGTTAACGACCCCGCTCATATGGACATAGAAAAAAGGATTAAAGGACTAAAGGATGCTGAGTCAACATTGGATCTGAACTCAGTGTCTCATCATGATATACACCAGTACACACTCTTGTACGGGATAATCATTGTGGCAGCAGTGTCGGCGGGAATCGTCATCTGCCGTAGGTGGTGGCGCGTGCGCGGGCTCGGCGCAGCGGCGTCGCCTGCGCAGGGAGCAGCGGCGGCGCCGGGCGAGCAGGCGACGCCGCCGCCGCCCGCGCGCTCCACTAGCATGTGTCAACTACACGAGATTAGTGAAAGTGGTAGTGATAGTGCGCGAGTGCGTAAATTTAACAGTGAAACCGAGCTAAAAGTGGTAAGGCCAGTGTCGGTGGCTAAAAAATTAGTGTTTAGTGAAGAGTGATTTATAGACACGCATTATATGTTTAATTTTATTAGCTTTATCCCATTAACAAATATTAAACTAACAGTTTCAGTAGTTTATAAGACCAAATTGTTCATCATCTTGTCTCATCAACATAACTAACTACCTATCAATATGTATCATTTAAGGTTATTTTCCTCGCCCGGGAATATGTTCGGAACGAACACTTTTATGTTGCAATACTTTTATGATGTTAGGTACGCGCGGTAATGAGGTCAAACAGCCTACGCGTCGTACTATACTTTAAACTTACAAATTAGTGCATATTTCGCCGTTGGTACAATCGGACGCACTCATCAACATAACATTTCATCTAACATTAACATTAGTTTTAACTCATAACATTTAAGAACATTTGTGGAACCTTTAATACATTTTATTTACATAATCAACTCTATCATTTAAATCAAATAACCATCCCGAAGCTCAGGCACCAACAGAGGGTTTAAAGGTTGGCAGCGCATCCGTGACTCCACTGGTGTCGCGGGTGTCCATGGGCGGCGGCAATCGCTTAAAATTAGGTGTTCCGTCGGCTCGTCTACCACCTATCATAGAGTAACTTATATTTACTGAGATGGAGGCATCAGTCGAGTCGCCATCTAGAGAAAAACGACCAATACTCAACGGCTATATAAAACCGCCACCTTCGGATCAGAAATCACTTAATGCTAATTGATAAAATTCACAATATTTTATAGACCTCTGGTTTATTTCCCATTCTTTTTAAAATTACTCAAGGTGGCTGGAGGTTATTATCTCGGAAACACGCCTTACTAGCGCGATATAAAAATGCATCGTACATCATGACATCTACCGAAACAACGCCGAACCACCTGCTCGATTGCTTTTTCAAGCTCCATCTGCACTTAACAAGCGTCATCTAACGAAACACTCTGGGATATTTTTCCAATACTAAGGGATGAAGTTCTAAGTGAAATGACCCTGCCACGTATGACATAAAAAAAATAACTCACCATCAAGGCCACATCCTGCGCCGGGTTCCTGGCGTCCCTGGCGCCCCGGCAGGCGGCGGCGGCGTGCAGCGCGTGGCGCAGGAAGGCCACGCGCTGGTCGTCGTGGCCCGCGTCCGTGAGGATGGTGCCGGGCTCCAGGCGCTCGGGCGCCAGCAGAACCGGCGAGTACCGGCCGGCGCGGTACAGCGCCAGGCTGGCGGCGTCCTCGTCGCCCTCCGGCTCCGACTCCGACGCCGGGTGCTCCGACTCGGCCTTCTCCTCCTGCTTCACCTCCGAGTCTGGGGCGGTGGAGGTTCTGGAAAAGGATGACTCGAATCAATTACAAGTATTGCAACCGGCATGCATAACATTGACGACCCGTTTGGAACAGTGGTAGTGAACGCTGCCTTTGGTCCAAGGGCTGCGGGTTCGATCCCCGCCCAGTACAAACATTTGTGTGTATGAACATATCTGTTTGTATTGGTCTGGGTGTGTGTATGTATTATAAGTATGTATTGACAAAAGAAAAGTATTATATGTATATATTTGTAATTCCGCTGTTGATTCTGATATCCGTAACACAGGTGCTTGAGCTACCTATCTCGGAGTCAGATCAATGTATGTGATGTTGTGAAATATTTATTATTTATTTATTTATAACGTAGGATGTCCACTTGCAGGAATGGGAATGAGAACTACCATGTGTGAAAAATGCGGTGAATAAATTAGGACTGAGATCCAAACATAATCCATACTAATATTATAAATGCGAAAGTAACTCTGTCTGTCTGCTACTCTTTCACCTGAAGACAAGGAATAGGCCTACTTTTTATTGCGAAAGGGGGGTCTGTGTTAAGGGCCTTGAAAGGGGCCGGTTTAAAAAGTTACTTTTCCACGCGGACGGAAGTCGCGGGCGGCCGCTAGTTTATAATAATTATTAGTATTATGAGCCCATAGTGTCCCACTGCCGGGCAAAGGCCTCCCTTCCCTTTTTCCACCTCTCCGGTCCCTCGGGTGCAGTGACCAGTCCTTAAAAGAACCGGCATTGAATTCATCTCACCATCGCCTCGATCCGCCGAGGGACATTTAACATTTTGGAGCATCCATTCTGTGGCTATTTTGCCCCAAGGCTCATCAGTCCTATTTGAAAAGAACAGCCTTTTTGGAGACATCGCTTATGAGCGTTCTGGAGCGTAAAGTTATATTCCTAATTCAGTCTGATAATTTGTCTCCCAACATACTACGCTCCATTGTATTTTTTTTTATTGAAAAAACCACGAGAATAATATAAATACTTATAATCTACTTATACTAAGGGAACCATAGGCTTAGGATGCCGCTCTGAATTACATAGATCCAACCCAAATAAATTTCAGCACCAGCTGCCGCTTGCGCCGCAGGTTGCTCTGGTGGCGGGTGATGCTGTAGTGTGTGCGTGGCTACTCACTGCGCTTGTTGTTGTTGTTGTTGCTGTTGCTGCGAGGGCTCGGCCGCGTCGGGCGGCGGCTGCACGCCCTGCTCCTGCTTGAGCAGCTGCAGCTTGCGCCGCAGGTTGCTCTGGTGGCGGTGATGCTGTAGTGTGTGCGTGGCTACTCACTGCGCTTGTTGTTGTTGTTGTTGCTGTTGCTGCGAGGGCTCGGCCGCGTCGGGCGGCGGCTGCACGCCCTGCTCCTGCTTGAGCAGCTGCAGCTTGCGCCGCAGGTTGCTCTGGTGGCGGTGATGCTGTAGTGTGTGCGTGGCTACTCACTGCGCTTGTTGTTGTTGTTGTTGCTGTTGCTGCGAGGGCTCGGCCGCGTCGGGCGGCGGCTGCACGCCCTGCTCCTGCTTGAGCAGCTGCAGCTTGCGCCGCAGGTTGCTCTGGTGGCGGTCGCGCAGGCGCGCGCGGGACATATGCGCTGGAATGTTGATAAAACAACTTTTACTGCACTCATACTTTATTTTTTTTTTCTGAATTATTAATGATAGCAGGCAGAAGCCACGAAAGAAGTCCCGAGGCAAAACACTAAATTAAAACTTTAAATTCCTTGTGGCTATGGTAATAAATCCAAATTTGAATGTTGATGGCGACTGGAGCGCGGTTTTCGGGATTTCTTTCGTGGCGCTCGGCGCTCTACATTGTTTCGAGAATGCCGCTGTGAAATCGTGTTTTTTTCCAGCTGTTTGGCAAATGTTACAGAACAGATGGTCACCTTTGAGCTGGCTCAGCAGGCTCTCCCAGTAGCCAACGTCGACGCCGTCGTGGCGGCCGCTGATCTTTTGCTCGATCTGCGTCTGTAGGGCTTCCAGCTGCGCGCCCGTCTTGCCTTTGAAGATCTACAACATACACCCAAGCACCACGACCCTGCGTTACTTCATCTAAACCATATTGTGAGGACTGCCTCGTTGGCGCAGTGGGTAGTGCACCGCACTACACCGCACCGTCACGCCGGTTTTCCGTAAGACCTTAGAAGCAACTAGGAATTATACGCCAGGGCGCAGAAAACTACGTCGTGTCTTCGTATCGTCGATACCACAGTGCCTAAAGACGAAAGTCTTCAATCAGTGCGTCCTACCCGTCATGACATACGGAGCCGAAACGTGGACATTTACGGTACGGCTGGTCCACAAGTTAAAGGTCGCTCAGCGGTCGATGGAACGAGCAATGCTCGGCGTCTCTCTCCGAGATCGAATCCGAAATGAGGTGATCCGGCAGAGAACCAAAGTCATCGACATTGCTCACCGGATTAGCAAGCTTAAGTGGCAGTGGGCTGGCCATATTAGCCGCAGAAACCGATGAGGTAAATGAGTTGTTGAGTGGAGACCGCGTCTTGGCAAAAGTAATGTAGGGCGCTTTCTGGCTAGGTGGGGGGACGATCTGCGCAGGATGGCTGGCAAGAGCTGGACGCGAGAAGCCATGGATAGATCACGGTGGCGAACAATGGACAACATTTCATATTTTTAACATGTCCATATTGTTTTTTTATATGAAAATAGACATAAAATGAACGTACCCATATTTTTTCTTTTTTCAAAATTTGTCCATTTTCATGCATAAAATAATTATTAAAATTCTTTATATTCTAAATAGACGTAAGCGCCAAATGACGTCATCGGACGGCTGAATACAGCGATATTCCGTTGCTTATCATTGTTTTAATAAAAAAAAGGTACAACTGTCAAAGGTAAATAATACTAGTGTCAACATTGTCAACGTCATTCATTCATTCAACGTTGACAAGTTGTCTTTTTTTTGACAGTTGCATGTCATGGGTTTGGCATTTCGTAAATTTAAAACTATAATGTGTTAAGCAAAGAAATATTTTACATTCTGCCGTCCGATGACGTCATCTTACGTTTTATAGTTTTTAATTTTTTTCTCAGTAAATAAGCAATATAAAAAATTAATAAATATATATTCGTGCAGCGGAAAAGTAAATAAAGAAATGGTATTTTTTGTTTCAGAGCTTAGCAATTTTGAAATGTTGTCCATTGGAGAGGCCTATGTCCAGCAGTTGACTGCGATAGGCTGATGATGACGATGACGATGATGCGCAGAAAAGCCTATTGCACGGCACTGTACCTGCGTGACGTCCTCGGCCACGGCCTGGTGCACGCCGTCGCGCCTCGCGTCGGGCGCGGCGAGGCGGCGCAGCTTGCTGAGCTCGTCCAGCACGATGGTGCGCACGTCCTCCCAGTACGGCTGGTTGCTTGAGCTTTCTAGCTCCTTGTACACCTGCGATAGGAATTTATGGCATCAGTATCGTATGGGGTGATCTGTCCCGCAACACATCCAGTACTTAATCGTGGGAGAGCTACGCTTCGGCATGAATGGCGCGGCTCGACCGGACAGAAAACCGGCCTGAAGCAGCACTGTGCTGTGTTTCGGTGCGTGAGTGAGGGTACCCGAGGCAAACTCCGGGGGAAAAGGGGGTTTAAAGGTTGACTGGCGGCACACTTGTGACTCGAATGGTGTCGCAGGTGTCCATTGGTGGCGGCAATCGCTTACCATGAGGTGATCCATCTGCTCGTCTGCCACCTATCACATAAAAAAAAGTTTATCTAATTAAAATGTGCCGCTGGAGGTTTGAACGTGTGCGTAATTGCCGGGCTTAGGTTACAAACACCCTACCACGCACACTTCAGCACGATGTATTTGGGGGCTCACCGTGCAGACTGTATCGTGATTGTGATCGCGCGCATTTTTCCTATGTACTTAAGCTGCCAACTCGCTCACTTGCATCGCAAAAGAGACAACCCTAACCCAAAGCAAAAATAAGCTAGAACCTCACCGAGGGGCCTTAGTAAACTTACTGCATATTACGTATTACAGTACTTAGAGGTAATGGCATGATACGGAAATAAAATTTGTAACGATAGTTAATAATAATTATACTTTAACCAAAATTATATGGTAAAAGTGGAATGATTGAATTGTAAAAGTGTGGATATTTCCTGATCCCTTGAACCTATTATGTATACTATTAAATCACATTTTACATACCCACATTGAACATACCTTAATATCCTCTAGCAAATCCTCCAGGTCCTGAGCCTGCAGTCCATTGAGATAGGTGTAGGGTTCGTGCATCTCCAATGCATCCACACACTCCTCGGAGCTCACGTACCAAGCTAAGAGGTCTATGGGTTTTGCTGGAAACCAAAGAATATCAATATTAGTTAATTTTCAATTTAATCAAGAAAACAAAGGAATAGAAAAACACCTGCTACAGATAAATAAAATGAAACCCTGACAGTTATGACTTGGTAACCTTCACAACCAGGCCAGACTCCAATAGAAAATGTTGGAGGAGGTCTATGCCAAGACGCAAACTGAGCTTCAAGACATAGTATAATAAAAACTTGCATGTGCTATATTTTAAGTCTCTACCTATGTAATAAGTTCAGAATAAAATGGCTTTTTATTTTATTTATTATAACCTTCATGCGAGAAGCATAAAGTAAAGTAATGTATCAGCCTATAGCTGTCCCACTGCAGCAGAGCAAAGGCCTCCATCATAGAAATCAAGTCATCGCTACTATGATGGGATTAGGCTTAATCACCACGCTTCCCAAATGCGGATTGGTGATCACAAACCCGAGCTATGTTCGAAAAATTCTAAACACGCTATTTGCTCGACCCAGGACCCCGAGATCACGACCCGGTACTTAAACCCCTAGACCAACAGGGCGTCCAGTCGCTCAGTGCTACGGTGGTCACCTCGTCCGTCGCGGATGCGTATCTGCGAGCGCAGGCGCGCCTGGTGCAGGTGGAAGGCGTCCTCGTGGCGCGCCCACGAGCTGAACTGCGCCGCCTCGCGCGCCCGCGCCGCCGCCGCCGCCTCGGCCTCGCGCGCCGCACGCTCCGCCTCGCGCTCCAGGCGGCGCTGCTTCACCTGTGTACGGGATTTATTGTTTCATTACAACAGCAGTCGACAGCAGATGCCACCTATACTAATCTTTAACGACCGCAAAAATGTAGTAGCCAAGGCTTTAGTCCGAAGGGCAGATTTTCCCACATTTTATTTCTCCAATGGATCAACAGCCTCAGACAAAAGCTTAGACCCAACCAGTAGTCAGTCTAAGGTAAACAAGACTCCTACAGGACAATTGAGTCACAGCAATCAATGCCAAATCAATAAAAACACTCAATGGAAATGGTCAGGGCATATGCCTGAGAGAGAAAAATGAGAAATGGACTAAAACAACAACAGAGTGGTACCCCAGGGATGGGAAAATAAGTAAGGGCCGACGATGTAAGCGCTGGGAAGATGACCTTAAAAGAGTCGCCGGTCCAAAATGAACCCAAACTGCAAAAGGCAGGAACAAGTGGAAGTCCTCAGGAGGATGCCTTTGTTGAAGGACAAGCTGTTGAAGTAAAAGACAAAAACGATACCTAAATGTAACTTAGACGTAAATTGATTAACAATAATAAAGGCTTATTGAATTGTATTGATTTGAATCAATGCCAAAAATAATACAAAATCATCAAGACATACATGTGTTATATGCAAAGTTGTGAAAATGAATTTTTTAGAAACTAAGACACTTCCCATGCCACACTATACTTGATGAGGTTAGCAGTGCAGCACCCATATCATTTATTTTCATGACTTTATTGATAAATCATGTTCAAATGTGTCCACTATCTAAAACTCAATAAAACAATCTCACCTTCTCCAACTCTATTTTGTTCTCCATCTGCTTCTGTCGGTTTAGAGCGTCCAGCTCGTCTCTGGAGACAGTCTTCACCCCCTCCTTGGCCAGCTTCTTGGTCCACACAAAGGTGTGCGTGAGAGCAGAGTCTCCAAACGGGTTGTCCTGGTTGGTGTAGCACTGATACTCATTGTCCCAGCCCATTCTCTCTCTTCTTTTGCGTTCCTTTTCTTGCTTCTCTTTTAGCCGACGTGCCCTGAGTATAGCACAAGAGTCTAGTCAAATAATAAATTCATCATCATCATGTGGCTTCGCAACCAAACGTCAGTAGTGTAATAAAGAGCACATTATAGGAGCAAATAATTACAATGGGTTAAATTGATATTTGTCTATCTATTTGTAAAGCATTATTCTTTTACCTTTTTTCTTCAGGAGTCTCATTGGCCTTCATCAACTCTTTCTGCTTCTGCTTCTCCTTCCTTGAGCCGCAGTCGTTCCGTCTCCAGCCGCTGCAGCAGCTTCAGCTCCTCCTCGTCCGGTGTCACTACTCTGAGCTGCTGCTTGACGAGTGCCTCTTCTTTTTCTTCTTACTCTTCTTCTTCGACTTTTTATCCTTTTTCTTCTTTTCTCTACTTGAAGATCTGTGTTTCGATCTAGGAGAGGGAGACTTAGATCGACGGTCTTTGGTTCTGGCGCGGTGGTCGCGGTGACGCTCCACTGATCTACTTTTGGACCGATCGCGATGTCTCATCACTTCGTGTCTTGAAGACCTGTAATAAAATTATGAACATATTTAAATAAAAACGCAGAAGCCCCTGACAAATGTAAAGCCAAGATAAGTCAAATAGAATTGCAGGTTAACTTACATTTTTCTTAGACGCTACTGATATTAAGTGGAACTGATTCACGCTTCAAACAGAAGACAACGTATTTGCCTTAAATTTTATTATCAATAGCAGGGCTCCAATAACAACACAAAAAACAAAAATGTAACGTGATGTTGTGCAACAATAAAGTATGTTTGTTTATCTCCTATTTGAACCGAAATAGAAGTCGCTCACTTCAAATATTATACATTGGAGTACCTATACAGACTTAATGGATAAAGATACGGCTTTAGATTAATATAAATAAACAGAATTAATCAAGAAACAACAAAAAACTCTGATAAAACGGAGATGGAGAATGACATATTTGGCATAGAGTAATATACATACATACTGAGGTAGAGGCATCAGTCGGCTAGCCTGTGCTAGCGCCATCTAGAGAAAAACGACCAATATTCAACGGCTTTGTAGTACGGCACCATTCGAAAATCTGTCAGGGAGACGACTTAATAAAAAACAGAAATATTTTTATTTACTATACAAGAAAAGTCCCAATAAGTACCTTCTAGATCTCTGGTTTGGGAAAAATAATGTTGTTGGGGAAAATTCGGGGAAATGAAATCTTTGGGCTAAGTTTGGGGAAAAATATCAAGGGGAATTTTTTGGAAGGGATTTAGGGAAGGTTGGAATCATGTTGGGATTAAAGTTGAAAATTAATTATCCATTGTCATGTGGGAACGTAATTTAACATCGACATAAATAAAACCACCTCACCGTTCGCTCGCGAAAGCAAGCAATTTAAGTGTATAACCTTTTGCAAAGCAGAACATTCATTGGTTTGTGATATTTTAGAGGTTTCAGTTCAAGAAAAATGCCGCCGTAAATATTTTTTAATAAACGTGTTTTAAAACACTTAAATGGATTTATTTCCTAATTGAATAAGTATGGGGGAAATAGTTGTCAAACGTATCATTTTGGGTAAAAAAACGAATTGGGGGAAATGTTACAAATTGGATCTAGCAACACTAATGCGGGCAGGCAGGCGGCTTGAGGTAATTGTTTTGGAAACACGCTTTACTAGCGCGATGTAATAGTGCATAGTGACATCTACCGAAACAACGCTGAATCATCATTTTGACTGCTTTTTTTTTAAAGCTACATCTATTATTTACAACCTCTACCTAACGAAAACCGCTGAACTATTTTTCCCATTCTAAGAAAAAAAGTACACAGTGAAATGACCCTGATATTTGGTTTTGTTGACGTGAGTGCGTAGTGACGGCTGTATTTTTTTTATTTCTTTACAGATTCGAAATCTGAAGCGTTTTGTTCTATCTGCAAGAGACATACAGCGACTGACTGACTGACACGATTGTTTGTTCTGTCAGTGTCAAATCGTGAGAAATCGTGAATTTGTTTTCTTTCGGAAAAGTCTTAAAACTCACTAGAAAATTAAAATAATTATAGAGCTCTACCGTAATCTAACAAATTATATAGTAAAGAATGATTTGTCTTATACGTATTTACTGACGGAAAATAAAATAGCAGCCAAAACCAGTGAACTGTGATAGTAATTAGTGTTGTACAAAAACTTTCAAGAATGTCCTTCCTACGAGGGTCGGAGAATTACGTTTGGTGCACGACCAGCGTGCTAGGTAAGGGTGCTACGGGGGCCGTGTTCCAGGGGGTGAACAAGAACAACGGGGAGCCCGTTGCCGTCAAGACCTTCAACCAGCTCAGCCATATGAGGCCCCACGACGTTCAGATGCGAGAGTTCGAAGTTTTGAAGAAGGTGAAGCATGAGAACATTGTAAAACTACTAGCGATTGAAGAGGAGCAGGAGGGTCGTGGGAAAGTGATTGTGATGGAATTGTGCACTGGAGGTAGCCTGTTCAACATTCTAGATGACCCGGAAAACACGTATGGATTACAGGAGCAAGAGTTCCTGCTGGTCGTGGAGCACTTAACGGCTGGTATGAAGCATTTGAGAGACAACAACTTGGTCCACAGGGACTTGAAGCCAGGGAATATAATGAAGTATATAAATGAAGACGGGACTACAACTTACAAGTTGACAGACTTTGGTGCAGCTAGAGAGCTGCAGGAAGAGGAGCAGTTTGTATCCTTATATGGGACAGAGGAGTACCTCCACCCGGACATGTATGAGAGGGCTGTGCTGAGGAAGCCTGTGGGGAAGAGTTTTGGTGCTACTGTAGATCTGTGGTCAATAGGAGTGACACTGTACCATGTGGCCACAGGCCAGCTGCCTTTCAGGCCTTATGGTGGAAGAAGGAATAAAGAGACTATGTTTTACATTACCACAAAGAAAGCATCGGGAGTTATATCTGTAAGTTTTTGTATGGAATGTATTTTTGATTTTACCAACTAATAAAAATTCTTAAAAAAATATGACTTTGATCAGTATATTAAACCTTAGTGCCTCTATTGTTCTCTATTGTTGTTGCCTGTATTGTCTTTCTTTCGTTTTTGCCTGAGATACAGGATATTCCTAGTTCAGGCAACAAACTTAAAATTTGTTCCCTTAATATAAGTAGATTATTAGTATTTATATTGTTCTCATGGTCTTTTCAATAAAGTTTATTTATTTATTGTAATATCAATCTGCATCTGGTTTTTTATTTACAGGGAACACAAACAACAGAAAACGGTCCTATAGACTGGGCCCGTGAGCTCCCTACCCACTGTCAATTGAGTGTAGGACTCCGAAAACTGGTCACCCCTCTCCTCGCCGGATTGCTAGAGGTGGACCCCCACAGGATATGGAGCTTCGAAAGGTTCTTTTCAGAGGTGCAGATGGCCACATCCACTACTCCTGTCCATGTCTTCCATGTAAATAAAGCTACTAGTATTAAGGTATGTAAAAAAATATTTCTTAGAAATTATATTATAGTTACTTTATGACAAAATGTTTGGTGGTACCTAGGTAGAGTTATATTTGGTACAATCATATCATTAGGTATATTGTGGTGTACATTATCTTCTACTTATTTTCCTTATTTACTTTTAATAGGTAGGCATTCACTTCATCCTAGTCAAATATATGATTATAATATTGTGCTATATGCTGTATGTATTTTATTACTAACCACTAACCACTTGGTGGTCCACTGTGGATAAGGACTTAAAGCTTGCCTAAGCAACCATTTCGACAACCCAGGACAGACAGTCTTGGCGCCGCAGAACGAGGATAGCCGAATAATGGGAAATGGCTAGGACAAAGAAGAAGAGTGTTCAGTGTCTGGGTGTAATAATATTTCACCATTATAATATACATTTGTGCTTCCTCCTTTAATTCTAATCCATTAAACAAGTGCTTAAGCTACTTACTTAAGTTGGGATCACATTGATTTACTTCACTTTTTTACTCTGAGCTCTTATTAGGTAGCCCTTACTTAAGTCATTTCAAAAATGCCACTTATCTACAAAATAATAATCATTTGGTGTGTCAACTTTTTGTATTATTATTCATTACTCTTCAGTATTTTTCCAAGTTCATGTTCATGGTACGCACAGCCACATATCAAAGTATACAAAACTGTCAAATTTCTTCATTTGATTCTCACCTTAGTGTCAAACACATTTGGTTCAATATCAATAGAGGAATATTGACAGATTGCAGTAACCTGATGTGTGGCTGTCTATGCGAACTTTTAGATTGCGTGTGTTTGGTCATAACTAGATCAACAATAAATGAGGTCGGAAAAAGATCAAGATAGTGAAACAATATTGTCTGTCAGTTCAATAATAAAACAACGACATACAAGAAAGTCCCAAAAACGCAAGCATGTTTCCACACAAAACAGGAAGTCGGCGGGCGTCGATAGCTGCCGATTTACTACGCGCCGGCACGCCACCGCGCGCGGACCGACACAGTATGCTAACAGTTCTCAGTGAAGTAGATCTAGTAATGGTAGTCTAGTCTAGCTGATTATTTTGTTGAACTTTTATTGAAAATTCAACACACCGATCACCTAAATTTTTTGGCGCAATTACATTTCATAATTTAAATTTAAATTAAAGAAATTCCTGTCTGAGGAACAGATTTCCAAATTTTAGGCAGCCATTAATTAAAAAAAAATAACTTACTTATAACATTACTGATATTAAAGTTGATTTTATATAATATCTATCAATTTTACTTTATAAATTTGTTCTATCACTACATACTTACTCAAACATTATATATAAATGAAATTTAAAATTATATGTTTACTTATTCTAATAATATATATTAACTCTCCCTATATCTATAAAATACCTATGTCTCCAGATTCCCTACTTATTAAGATATTTTAATATTATTATCTAATTTTTTGTGAATGAGCCATTCATATTTGGAATTGGAAATTGTCTACTTCTTGTAATAATACATGTCACTTTAGCCCCTCATAATAATAACTGGTTCCACTGAAAACCAGCGTTAGCGGCTCCTACTCTAGTCGCTAACACACGCTGAGTGGATACCATTTTGGGCACATATACTTGTACACCTGTATTGATTTGCCTACTGTAAAATGTTGTGTTATTTGAATGTACTTGTAATTTTTAATTGTGTCCAAATAAATATTTTTTCTTTCTTTCTTTCTTTCTTTCTAATGAAGTCAATGTTGAAAAAAAGACATTCACATGGATTTGGCCTATTTTTAAAATGGATAAAATCCATATTTTTTAATGATTTGGTCTCGTACTCCTATGATGTTTTCTTTGTGCATTGCATGTTTTGGAAAATGTATGCTGCTTACTACAGACGGGACTAGCTAGATGCAATATAGTCTCATTTTGTATGTTTCAAATGTGGTGTAAGTATGCAATCTTCTTAAATTGCACAATTTAGTTAGCCGACCGGTTTATGGTATAGTATTGCATTGTGCAATCTCTTTGACACCAAAGAAAGAAAGAAAAATATATACTGACACAAATAAAATAACAAAATTATAATACACCAGATCAAGCAATCATCACTGTGATTAAAAATGCGTGGGTATTTAATAAGTTTCCTCGTGAAACCTTTTATGTTTGCATACCGCCATCAGTTGGATTGTATCAAAATTGCGCAATCCGCGAGTCCGCGACCCACATTCAAAAACAATGCCAGCCTTTGTCTCGCCGCCTGCGTAACTTGATTAGGAACTGAAACCGCGGTGCAAGGCCCCGGCGAAGTATAGAGGGGCCTTGGCGCGGCTGCGGCTCTCAACCTTTTTCTTTTTGCTCGGGTTTATCTGATTAGCTACGGTGATTATAAATGAGCCGGAACGTGTACTTGGCTACGGTTTAGGCAGTCAATTTGCGAGCCTCAAAGATGGTTGATATCTTCCTTGGCGTTGTCACTTAAGCTTTAAGATTTATTTAAATTTTATTCCAGTTGGGTACAATAGGCGACCTTAAAGCTGTATCGTGACCCTTGCTCTCACACTTGGGGTAGATAATTAACAAAGAACATAGTGATTCCTCTCTCAAAGCTATGCAAATGATAGGAGAGATATAATAGATATTATAGATCGAATAGGGCCGAGGTACTCCGTGACTGAAGACCCAAACAGATAAGAATAAAAAAATACGCACTGAATATTTCTTAAAAATATCAAACTCGTTACTTGTTCGATGGTTATTGTTGAAACTATTTTTTGCACTATTTACACAGATGATTGTTATCATAAAAACCAAGGTCTAAACCAATCCTAACATGCAATTAGAGTATCATTGGTTCTGGTAGGTACACACGCTCGCGCCAGCTAGATAGGTAATAAGCAAAAAATGCTATTCATAAAGATATTTAATTGATTTCGTTTCCGCACGCGACCGTTAAGATTGGACCTCCGTAAGCATACCCTCCAGCGGGGGAGCAGGTGGGTTATGTCATACTGACTAAACCCCAGCGACGCTCCCTCATCGCCAGAGTGTGGAGGGGACATGAGTACGAGTAGGTGTACGGGTTGATGAACCTTACTCCTTGGCGGAAGGTCTGCATACATTGTGGGCCCAACAGTCTCCCCCAGTCTGGCTGAGGGTCCTGGTCAGGTGTACCTATCTATATAAAAAAGGGATTGAAGATGTACCTAGAAAGAAGAACGAATAAGGTTCAGCATTCACTACGGTACTTAGTCCCGCTTCACAAAAGCTCATTTCGGTGCGCTTTGTCACCTGGTGCATACAAAGAGCAGCCGTCTCCACTGGCTCAAGAAATGTCTCTTGTATTATTCGCCCTAGACACTCTGGTAATAATCCCTTCATTTATTTGATATTTTATCTTTAATCTCCAGGTGTTCCTGAAGCCTGAAGAGAAGTACGAGCACCTGCAGACGTACATCTGCGAGCAGACGAGCGTGGTGGCCGAGTCGCAGATCCTGCTGTGGAAGGACAAGCTGCTGCTGTCCGAGATAGACGAGAACACGCTCGGTAACTATGCGCTGGCGTTTAGTAAGCCACGCTTTTTATATTATGTGGATAGGTGGCTGACCAGACGGAACACCTGACCGAAAAGATAGCCGCCGCCCATTGGCACATCAGCAACACCAATGGAGCCTCAACTCTCTTTCCTCTCGGATTGGGCCTCCGGTACCTCACTTACTCGGCGAAACACAGCGCAGGCGCTTTTCTTTGAGACCGTGGTATCACTTTGGTCGAGCTGGCCCATTCATGTCGAAGCGTGGATATTCCATGGTCAAGAGAGAGTTTTGGGTTAACTGTTTATCTGTTTGGGGTTCCTTTTAAAAAACCCCAATGGACAACATTTCAAAATTGCTAAGCTCTGAAACAAAAAATACCATTTCTTTATTTACTTTTCCGCTGCGCGAATATATATTTATTAATTTTTTATATTGCTTATTTACTGAGAAAAAAATTAAAAACTAAAAAACGTAAGATGACGTCATCGGACGGCAGAATGTAAAATATTTCTTTGCTTAGCACATTATAGTTTTAAATTTACGAAATGCCAAACCCATGACATGCAACTGTCAAAAAAAAGACAACTTGTCAACGTTGAATGAATGAATGACGTTGACAATGTTGACACTAGTATTATTTACCTTTGACAGTTGTACCTTTTTTTATTAAAACAATGATAAGCAACGGAATATCGCTGTATTCAGCCGTCCGATGACGTCATTTGGCGCTTACGTCTATTTAGAATATAAATAATTTTAATAATTATTTTATGCATGAAAATGGACAAATTTTGAAAAAAGAAAAAATATGGGTACGTTCATTTTATGTCTATTTTCATATAAAAAAACAATATGGACATGTTAAAAATATGAAATGTTGTCCATTACTTACACTTAGACATTTGCCTTCAGAGCTTGATGGTAAACTCACCTAAGCTGCCTCATGTTGCTGGTAACTGTTTCCAGGCAAGAACTACCCGGAGACGTCGGCCGAGGAGCCGCTGATGCTGTTCAACAAGAGCAATCACAACGTGAGCATGTGCCCGGAGCCCGACGCGCCCAAGTTCCCCGTCTTCCCCAACATCGTCTCCGTGGAGAATGATGCTACGCAGGCCAAGGTAACAACAGTAGGATGATGGTAACTCTCAGGCTAGGCAGGTAGGAACTACTCTGAGACGTCGTCGGAGGAGCAGTTGATGCTGTTCAACAAGATCAACCAACAACAATGGAGCCCGACGCGCCTAAGTTCCCCGTCTTCCCTAACATTGTCACACTAAGGTTGAGAGAGTAGCCTATGATGGAGCGAAGCTCGCTCCAAAAGCAGCTCATTCATTGTAGCTCTAAAATTTTTGAGGTTGTAGTCATTGGGGAAAACTGACGCAGGAAGGGCTTCGGCGATAAACGTTTTGTACGCAATCGAGGAATATTCACAAAGAAAATTTAATTTCTCCAGCTTTGATCGATATGGATCTGGTATACCTAGGTCATTGAGAGGGCAACGCAGGCCCATAAGACTGTAGGTTTAACGGAAAATGTCCGCTATCAGACCACCAAATGTTGGAACAATGTACCTCCTCCACAGACAGACAGAGGCAAACTATACGGAACGTGTGAGGGAGGGAAACGATACCGATATACTGTCAACGAACTCTTCGATATTAATGTCAGCTAGAGCTTTGCTGTGTCTGTTTATTTTGTGCTGGAGTAAATTCAAATTATTTTTTCACATGAAAATTTAAAATGTTACTATTTACTCCGATGGCTCAGCAACCCAAAATATATCTTGGCCTCCGATAAAAGACTCTTTTATTGGTCCCGATCACTTCGCGGTCTTACGCCCAGTCGCTGACTCGCAGCTCGAAAAGATCTACCTGCACGACGTCATCCCAGCGATATCTGGGGCGGTCGACCGAGCGTCGAGGTCGGTTGCTATCTTGACATTGCGATCCTCTTCTATCCTTTCCACATGATCCTTCCTCTAAAGATCCCTTTCCTTTTTTCCTTTTAAGATGTTTACAGCAGGTAAATGTGACACACTGGTCAATGTTGACCTGTTTCGAACAGTGATAGTGAATGCTGCCTTTGGTTCAAGGGTTGCGGGTTCGATCCCCGCATAGTACAAACATTCGTGTATGCACACATGTCTGTTTGTATTGGTCTGGGTGTTTTCTATCTATGTATTATAAGTATGTATTTACAAAATAAAAGTATCATATGTTTATATTATTTATCATACTACTACATTGTAATTTCACTGTTGATTCTGATATCCGTAACACAGGTGCTTGAGCTACCTATCTCGGAGTCAGATCAATGTATGTGAGGTTGTGTAAAAAAAAAATGCGTCCTGAGGCTGATTGGATCGGATGGCATGTCGTAGACGGCGTGCAGCGTGGGCCACGTGATCAGGCGGCGCGTGGAGGCGCTGTGCGCGGCGTCGGTGCTGTGCGGCGCGTGCGTGCGGCGCTGGTCGCAGCTGCTGGGCGCGCGCCTGGCGGGCGTGGCGGCGCGCGCCGACGCGCTGCACGCGCACGCCGAGCGCCTGCACGACGCCGCGCGCGCGCTCGACCTGGCCGCCTGCCGCGCCGGCACCAGGCGCGCCGCCTGGGCGCCCGCCGCCCAGCAGCAGCAGGGTGAGTTACCACACCTACTACAATGGACCAAAAGAATCCTGTTTTCTTATTCGTACTGCGAAACAGTGGAATCAGTTGCCTGAAGAGGTGTTCCCTAGTGGATACAATTTGGGGGTTTTCAAAGCGCGAGTGAATAGGTATCTTCTAGGTAATCGTGCTACATCTTAGACCATATTATCACTTACCATCAGGTGAAATATGGTCAAACGCTTACCTATCTACAGTAAAAAAAAAAGAAACTCCAAGTGCGGAAAATGGAGTCCACTTTTCATTTATTATTGAGTTTGTTCAGATTGTTTTATTCGTGTTATTTACACGCGATTTCTTCTAGCAATGAACTACAAATCATATACAAAACGCGCGATTAAAACGCATCATCGGGACAACACCCTTTTTTGGTGGTAAAAAGGGTGTAAGGAAAGCTGCGGGAACTACAGAGGAATCGCTCTACTGCCAACAACATATACCCCCTTATTACAAATCGCGAACTAGGGACAGTCCCGGAACAAAACTCATGCTAGCCTGTTTTAACATTGTGTGTTGGAACGGGATGACCTACACTTTAGTACGGTAATAACTTTAGATCATGATTTGTAATAAGGTGGATAAGGTCTTATCCTATGTGCTCCTTAGAAGATTGGAACCGTGAAAAATCATAAGTGAATACCAATGTGAGTTCCGAAAAAATCGTAGCGCCGTGGATCAGATCTTCCTCCTAAAACAACTGATGGAGAAAAAATGGGAGTACGCTCAGAGCATCCACTGTCTGCTTGTTGACTTTGCCAAAGCGTACAACAGCATTGATCGCGGATCTCTGTATGCTATATTGAGATAGTTTGCCATCCCTGCGAAATTTGACAGAATGATTGAGGCCGAAGTAACAGCTGAATTTGGCTCAAGACACGGGACTACAACTGAATGAACAGCTTACGGTGATAGGGTATGCAGACGACCTTGCCCTGCTGGGCGCAGATAAAGAAGAGGTTATTAAATCTGCCAAAATACTAGAAGAAAAGGCGAGCAATGTCTGGCTTCACGACAAGACAGAGTATCTCCACATGAAACAATATACATTTCTGGACACATCTATTGGCCCACCTTGCATTTTCGTTTGGTCCTAGCAAAATTTTTATATTCGGTCGAGCAAAAAGTTTTTATGCAGTTTTGGACCTGACACATTCATCATTTGATTCAAATGTCTTTTTTAGGGTTCTGTAGCCAAATGGCATAAACGGAACCCTTATAGATTCGTCATGTCTGTTCGTTCGTCCGTATGTCACAGCCACTTTTTTCCAAAACTATAAGAACTATACTATTGAAACTTGGTGAATAGATGTATTTTGTTAACCGCTTTATTATTTATACACAAAAATACGAAAAAAAACAAAATTTTTGGGGGTCCCTGTACTTAGAACTGAAACTCATTTTTTTTATTTCATCAAACCCATGCGTGTGGGGTATCTATGGATAGGTTTCCAATAATAAACTAAAAATCACATGCAAAACGCACGAGTGAAATGCGTCGATTGTACAAGCTTTCAAGGCTACTCCATAAACCCACCATTCGCTTTAATTTTGTATTTCAATACCTCACCTCACCTCACTTTAATGAAATTGTATATACATACCTCAGACATAAATGTAAGTGATGATGCTTCAGCGGAGGCCCGCACGGTGCGCACGGCGGCGGCGGCGCTGGTGTCGCGGCACGCGGCGGGCGGCGCCCTGCGCGCCGAGTGGGACGCCGCCGCCACGCACGCGCCCTGCCCCGCCGAGCTGCGCCTGCACGCGCGCGCGCGCACGCTGGTGGAGCGGCTCCGGGAGTCCTGGCAGCATCTGGGTAACTACATCAGTCTAGCCGGCCCTGCATGTCTACCGCCGCCACGCACGCGCCCTGCCCCGCCGAGCTGCGCCTGCACGCGCGCGCGCGCACGCTGGTGGAGCGGCTCCGGGAGTCCTGGCAGCATCTGGGTAACTACATCAGTCTAGCCGGCCCTGCATGTCTACCGCCGCCACGCACGCGCCCTGCCCCGCCGAGCTGCGCCTGCACGCGCGCGCGCGCACGCTGGTGGAGCGGCTCCGGGAGTCCTGGCAGCATCTGGGTAACTACATCAGTCTAGCCGGCCCTGCATGTCTACCGCCGCCACGCACGCGCCCTGCCCCGCCGAGCTGCGCCTGCACGCGCGCGCGCGCACGCTGGTGGAGCGGCTCCGGGAGTCCTGGCAGCATCTGGGTAACTACATCAGTCTAGCCGGCCCTGCATGTCTACCGCCGCCACGCACGCGCCCTGCCCCGCCGAGCTGCGCCTGCACGCGCGCGCGCGCACGCTGGTGGAGCGGCTCCGGGAGTCCTGGCAGCATCTGGGTAACTACATCAGTCTAGCCGGCCCTGCATGTCTACCGCCGCCACGCACGCGCCCTGCCCCGCCGAGCTGCGCCTGCACGCGCGCGCGCGCACGCTGGTGGAGCGGCTCCGGGAGTCCTGGCAGCATCTGGGTAACTACATCAGTCTAGCCGGCCCTGCATGTCTACCGCCGCCACGCACGCGCCCTGCCCCGCCGAGCTGCGCCTGCACGCGCGCGCGCGCACGCTGGTGGAGCGGCTCCGGGAGTCCTGGCAGCATCTGGGTAACTACATCAGTCTAGCCGGCCCTGCATGTCTACCGCCGCCACGCACGCGCCCTGCCCCGCCGAGCTGCGCCTGCACGCGCGCGCGCGCACGCTGGTGGAGCGGCTCCGGGAGTCCTGGCAGCATCTGGGTAACTACATCAGTCTAGCCGGCCCTGCATGTCTACCGCCGCCACGCACGCGCCCTGCCCCGCCGAGCTGCGCCTGCACGCGCGCGCGCGCACGCTGGTGGAGCGGCTCCGGGAGTCCTGGCAGCATCTGGGTAACTACATCAGTCTAGCCGGCCCTGCATGTCTACCGCCGCCACGCACGCGCCCTGCCCCGCCGAGCTGCGCCTGCACGCGCGCGCGCGCACGCTGGTGGAGCGGCTCCGGGAGTCCTGGCAGCATCTGGGTAACTACATCAGTCTAGCCGGCCCTGCATGTCTACCGCCGCCACGCACGCGCCCTGCCCCGCCGAGCTGCGCCTGCACGCGCGCGCGCGCACGCTGGTGGAGCGCTCCGGGAGTCCTGGCAGCATCTGGGTAACTACATCAGTCTAGCCGGCCCTGCATGTCTACCGCCGCCACGCACGCGCCCTGCCCCGCCGAGCTGCGCCTGCACGCGCGCGCGCGCACGCTGGTGGAGCGGCTCCGGGAGTCCTGGCAGCATCTGGGTAACTACATCAGTCTAGCCGGCCCTGCATGTCTACCGCCGCCACGCACGCGCCCTGCCCCGCCGAGCTGCGCCTGCACGCGCGCGCGCGCACGCTGGTGGAGCGGCTCCGGGAGTCCTGGCAGCATCTGGGTAACTACATCAGTCTAGCCGGCCCTGCATGTCTACCGCCGCCACGCACGCGCCCTGCCCCGCCGAGCTGCGCCTGCACGCGCGCGCGCGCACGCTGGTGGAGCGGCTCCGGGAGTCCTGGCAGCATCTGGGTAACTACATCAGTCTAGCCGGCCCTGCATGTCTACCGCCGCCACGCACGCGCCCTGCCCCGCCGAGCTGCGCCTGCACGCGCGCGCGCGCACGCTGGTGGAGCGGCTCCGGGAGTCCTGGCAGCATCTGGGTAACTACATCAGTCTAGCCGGCACTGCATGTCTACTTTTACAATAACAATATATTTATTGTCTCTTTAAAACACATTTTAACATAATATAAGTAGAAAAAAATATAAAGATACAAGTATCATACATGATGATTAAAAGCTCTTCTTATAGGTAAGGCTTATTATACACTGACGGAGTTTTTAACTGACAAACTATAATACCAAAATTGTATTTTGTAAGAATGTATAATTGATTGTAATTATTTTTTTTAAGAATGTGTATAATTGAAACAGTATTGAAATCTGTATAAAAATGTAATCTGATCAGAATCAAAATTAATTATAAATAATTCTTTACCTACCTATACCTATATTTGTACGCCTACAAAGGGCAAGACATAGTGCTACTCCTACAAAAACATTTGAACACCTGTATCATTCCACCTATGTTTTACAAATAAAAGATTTGTATTTGTATTTGATGAGACAAAGGGAAGGAGCTCAGCTGATGTTGCCTAGAACGTGTGACCCCGGGCAACACTACTCATCGGCCCATCTCCTAGCATGCCTCTTGTGCCCAGACAACTGCACATAAGGCGATCTTTTGCAGGCTGCCGACAGCGCAGTTCGCGTGGCGGTATTTGGAACTGGGAAAATATAAAATTAAGTTACTAAGAAACGGGGCTAAATTAAGTTGTAAGAATTGTCTGGAGAGACGGGGATCCAATTGCGGTAGGGTTAGTGTCGCCTGTCTGCATGCCTCCAGACTGCTCCAATAGTTGTTGTGTAAAGATTTGGTATGATCTAGAATTCTTCCTTTCAACCAGTTATGAGGAAGAGGGACGATCGGTTCTGGTCCCACTGAGACACTATGGGATCCTCTTCGGGGGTGGATGATTCGACGATGAATGACAGGGATTTAATGAAGAGAAGGACATGCTGTGCCGCCCTCAGATGACAAGATATAATCTCATTTCTGTCATAAATTGGTTTTCCAGTGCGCGACCGCGCGACCAGGTCGCTGACGTACAACGACGAGCAGTTCCACGTGCTGGAGCGCATCACGGTGATGGAGACGGGGCGGCGCCTGCGCGCGCTGCTGCAGCGCGCCGGCCCGCTGGCCCGCGAGCGCGCCGACGCCATCGCCGACTGGTGAGCGCTACAGCAGGACGCCAACTGTTACCCGACAGCGAATGTGAATTGAATACGTGTCTAGTGACTGCCTCGTTGGCGCAGTGGGTAGCGCGTCGCACTTTGAAACGACGGCTGCGCTTGGGGTCCTGGGACCGACCCGGGGTCGGGCCAAAATTTTACCTGAAATTTATTTCTCAGGGTCAGCCCGGAGTCTGGAAGTTGGTGGTCTTGTGGTACAAGACCACGGAACTCGGAAAGGACGTTAAGCCGTTGGTCCTGCACCCGATCTCTCTCCGGTGGTGTCACACTGGTGTCCCATCGGAATATGAGTGCAAGGGGATAGAGAGTGCACTTGTGTTTGCGCACACGCTTGAGCACTATAACATATCCTGCGTAAGTGGCTATTCATTGAGATTGACCGCCTTAGTCGAAATCGGTTGGGGGATATTATTGTTATTATTAGTGGCAACCAAATTTAGGAGGGGGAAAGCAGATGTATATCTATCCCTGCTATTATAGCTACGCTATATATTATGTTTATTCAGTTCAATAAGTCTGATCTTAGCACGTGGCAATAAGTTTGTTTCTGCCTTCCGTAATGTATTTGAATCGTTGCATCCTTGTTTCCCGTGAAGTATTCATTAAAACTGCTACGTTAGCACATCAGGAGGGATTCAATAAAAAAAAAATTCAAAGGCCAATATTTACATTACATCAAATTACACAATAAAAAAAGGAAAATGAGTCGCATACAAAACAATAAAATAAACGATAAAACTGTTTGTGTGTTACGAGTAGGTATTATCTACTAACAAAGAAAAGTGTTTTTGTTAAATGTGAAATGGTAAGATGTGATTTTATATTTTTTTATACACGACTTCTTGCTGAATTTGAAATAATTTGGAATGCAAAAAAAAACTACAAAAGAATGCATCGTTTTGGAGATATATAAGTAAATAAAAGGCTGAAATATTGCAGGTATATAATTGAAGAGTTAAGATTTAGTGACCACATTTACAATAATACTCAGTTAATCGGTTGGTCAATATGAAGCTACGCATCGATTTAAATTTTCATGATATCTTTGTTATCCCTTACAGGACATAAATAAAATAAAATCCAAAACGATGCATTTTTTATAGTTCTTTTTGCATTTCAAAATATTTCAAAATCAGCAAGACGTCGTGTAAAAAAAAATACAAAACCAGCTATCGGCCGAACGTTACGCCAGCCGGATTTTTAAATAACTAAAAAACTATAGGTATTTGAAATATTTAAATTGGCATTTCATTTATTTCAAATTCATTTCTAATTATGTGGATACTTTTTTCCCAAAATATTCATTAATAAGCAAAAATATTCATCTGGCTGGCGTAACGTTACGCCAGCCGGAACTGTTTTTAGGAAATAACTTTAACTATAGGTATTTCAAATTTTTAAATTTCATTTATTTCAAATTCGTATCTATCTGCATAGTCAAAATTTCGAAAATCCACACTTTTTGGCTGGGGTAACGCACACCTTAAAAATAAATAATGCCGCCAATATCGCATACTTCATAGTGGTATGGTATTCGCAATGGTATGGCATGGGAACTCCCTTGTTTCTAGGTACAAAGTGGCCGCGACGGTGTACCTGCAGACGCAGATCCTGGACAAGGACGTGTCGAGCACGGAGCTGAAGCTGCTGGCGCTGGCGGCGCGCCTGCAGGACGCCGAGCAGGCCACGCGCGCCGCGCTCAGCGACCAGCAGGCGCAGGTCACTTACATTCAGTAATCTTTATTTATTTACACACTGTTTAATTAAATACCTTAAAAAAATTGAGGGAATATTATAGCTTTATCGCTACAAATTCGACCTTCCCATGGCCCTCGGATGAGAGCACGAACGTCTGACAGGATAGTATCGTAACGTGAGCGTGATGTATCCAAAACATTTTGACGTTTGGTATCGTGTCTTAACTATTTAACGTTGACAAAGATTCGATTCGTATTAAGTTGCTCCGGAATCTTAGCGCGGAGACGACACGTCAACTTTACGAATTCTTTTGAATGTTCGTGATAGCCTAGCAGATGAGAGTTAATCGACGCGATTAGTTAATTTATAACATATTTTAAAAAAATGGTGTTCTTTCGCGTTACATTTGGCAAATGACAGTTTAGTTGCACTGAAAGCAATGGGGTATGGAAAAGAAATTAAACAGGTTCTAATCCGAAAACCGTTTCGAGACATTTGTATTTCATAACATATTTTCAAAATTTAAAACCACCGGATCAAGAATATTTTCAAAAAAATTGCATTGACCTTCATTTTACCCTAGATACACTAGCTATTCAGAAGATTATATTTAGGTGACAACAATGTCTCAGTGACTTATTCACCAAGACCAAGTAACAGGTGGCGCTAGTTGTAATACGAAGCTGTAGTATTCAAGCTTGCAAAAACTAACGCCATCTGTATACATGCACCTACAAGTATATAGTTGACGTTTATTTACAGAGTGATACCAAAACTAAAACAGTGGGCTGTCTTTATTTTGTTTTACCTTAATATTAGCAGATAGTGATTCAAAGTTTCCCCAGTTAAAAACCATTAGAAGTTTGTTATTTTTTATTACGATACATTTCCTACAAATTGGGGAAAATCACGTATGGGAACACTGAGCGTATTTATGACGTAATAAATGCGCTTGGAATTCAAAATGTTGGAAAATTATTTAAAAAATAACTACCTACTGTTTTACACATTTATTCAAATCGGTTACTTAAAATAGTAATAGTTATTGAAAAAAATATATTAAAATCATACCTAAAAATTTGTTCGCATACCCCATTATAGTTACCAATTTCGCTCATATCTACTAAGGGCGGAGTTCACCAAGTTTTCAAGCAACGGCAATCGCATTTTTACTGAAGTGTGATTTAAACGCTGAGTAACGGTTATTCATGTTTACCACAAAAAAAGCAGCGGTTACTATCTCTTAACTGACGTTTACGCTAACTGAATCGACTGAGGTAGTTTAACGTCTCTTAACTTAGGATTTTTAGTCTTAAATCGAAAATGGAAGAAGACAAAGAGCACTGAAAGATGGTCACACTAGCCGTTGAGTATCGGTCGTTTTCCTCTAGATGGCGCTTGCACTGGCTTGTTGACTTATGTCTGTATCTCAGTAATATATAAGTTACTTTATGACTCTCCTATAGAATATGAAAAACTGCTTTTGGTTTTAGTTGATTTTTAAATAATTATAGAACAGTCAGTTAAAGTTCGTTTTGTTAACTGGGTAACCAATTTTTATGGTGAACAGTACGGCTGGTTAATGTTTAACTTAATTATTACTGCCCGTTTTGGTAACTGTCCGTTATCTAGATTTTGATGAACTCCACCCTTAGTCAGTTTGGCCGAGTGGCAATGGTTACGGTTTCTGAAATCTAGTGGATGATAGATCTATCCCGAGTGCGTGGGTGCGGGTCTTTTTTAACTTTTGTTTAGTTTATTGGGTGAATAGAATTCAGTTACAGCGCTGTCTAGTGAAATATTGAATAAGTAACTATTGCAATGTTCATTCTGTTCTGATGATTGGTGTGCCGGGGACCGAAAGATATAGTTGGTAGGCCACCAGTCTGCCGGGAGGCAGGTGGTGGCCCGGAAGAAATGATGCACCTGGTCTTGTATAAGTAACTGGTTTAATATTGATAATGCAAATGGCATGATGTGAGAACATCTCCAAGACTTATACACTAGAGATGACTGACGTCATCTCGTATCACATAGTGGTCAGATCTGCTGATATAGCGTACGTGACAGAGATAACAGTTGGTCTTAGAGATAATCCTTATCGTGCGTGCCGAGCTGTTACAATTGGTTTGAAGATGTAAGTAGGTTGATCAAAGTTGGAGCACCAGATATTTTTTTGACAGAATTCACAGATAGGTGTTTGTATGGAAGTTCCGAAGTAATGTAGTGACAAATTTTTCAAGAATTGACATGTATGGACTATTTTTGTCTGCAATAAATAATTTGAATTGAATTGAATTATATTTCATTTGGTGTACACAACATCATATCGTCGATCTCCCAGCAGGCCCCCGCCGACGCGACGGCAGCCCCCGCCGCGCCGGCGCGCGCGCGCCCCCGCGGCGGCGCCGACGCCTGCAGCAGCGCCGGGCTGCGCGCGCTGCTGGCCGCGCACGACGACCTCGCGCACGCCGCCTCCACCAACTCCGCGCTGCTCGCCCGCCTGCGCGCGCTCGCCGACACGCTGCAGCCCTAGCGCACGCCCACGCCCACGCCCACCCCCACGCCCAGCGACACGCCGTCCACTACGGACTCCAGCGACGGTGAGTCGGCGATGGGGACCGTGATATACGACTCGGCGGGTGGGGACGATGACGACACCCAGCCGAGGTCCACTTGTGCTCTCGTGTGAAGCTTAAAATAGCAAATAGAAATCCTATTGATCTGACTATTTAGGTAACGACCCTACTTCCTCCACCCCGTCCCGTCTGCAAATAAGTCAGCCCCACGTAGTGACACGCTCGCAATATCACAAACGGACACTTTATATACTCCGGGAGTTCGGTGAAGGTGATTCTGCGATAGGAACTATGATTTTATGACGCTGTGTGTGGGGACGATGGCAAACCAAAGTCGACTTGTGCCCCAGAGCGAAGCTTTTAGAGGGGAAAGCGGTCAGAAGGAACCTCTTGATCCGACTATAGATGATGTCACTACTAACTCCGCACTTCTCTCCCGTGTAAGCGCGCTCTCTGACGCTGCTGCATTAGCGACCGGCCACACCCAGTGACCTGCCCACGAGATCGCCAACCACAGACACTTTGTCCACCTCAAAGTCGAGTGAGGTGGTCGTCGTCATCTCAGGCGTGATATACCTATGACACGGTTCGGCGGCCGAAGTCAACTTCTGCCCTCGTGTGAAACTCAGCATTCATCTTAAAGAAAGAAAGGGTGATAGTAACACTTCTGAATCCTATGTCCACATGATCTGATTTTTAACTATGCGAAACAAACTAAGATCCAGATGTCAAATTCCCATACATTTTGCATCTTTCAAAAGAGTAAAAAATGGAAATGCCACATTGACATCTGTCAACTTCACATGATAATAAAAAATCAGAGAACATAATTTCCACTGCAAGTACATTGAAATGTGTGTGACTGAGCAACGGACAATATCGTGTTCGAAATCGCATTGTCTTCTATACTTTGTGTGTGTTTCAACTGTGAATAAAGTATTTCATAATTTAGATAAATATAATGCATTTAAGTATATGAAATAATTAGATCTCAGTAAAAGTTCCGTCAGCCTAACTTTTATGTAAATCTATATTGTCGAAAAGGACAATATAAATCATTTTAATGTAAAGGAATAAGTACATAGTGAACTTTAAAACTGCATTTATGTATTGGGGTGATTCTCCGAAATTTGACCTTCCGGTTTCTTCGCATCTAATTTCTATGGGCTCAAAAATATTGTTCAAATTAGAGTTTGAAATTGAAATAAGAACACGTAAAGACACCTACCCTTCTTTCGATTTAAACTTCTTCTGATTTCAATATAAACTTCTGAATTTGAACAATATTTTTGAGCCCATAGAAACCAGACGTGAAGAAACCGGAAGGTTAAATTTCAGAGAATCACCCATTGCAATCAAATAACGACGTTACTAAATGAATATTTTTCGAAGTGATATGTGTTAAACACAAAATAGACAAACATAGATACAATTTTAGCTTATTAGTAGATGTACACTTCAATATTATTTATTGTATTTAAATATAAGAAAAAAGAGGTGTTGCATGAAATGGTATATAGCACATTTATGTAAATATACATTAAATATAATTATCAACTGATCATTCAAACTTCCGGGTGCTCTTTATAATTAAATAGAACATTTTATAATGATGCAATAATAGATATAAATTATATGGATATACATTTTACGTAAGATTGTTTGTTTAATTAAAATAAACTCAGTTTGGAATGTAAAAGTAACATTTTATTTATTCGATAACTTCATAATACACTTGTATATCATCTGTACACAACTTGTCCAAGTAAAAAGTCTGGGTACACTTCAGCATTATATATGCTCACTCGTATCATGTTCATAGGCGACATTACACATACATAATATTATAAAATGAATACCAATGTATTGACAAAATGCCAATATTGGAAATAGTCAGGATTTTTTTCATAAAACACTTTTATATTTCTAGAATATAAAACCTCAAATGAAACGTAAAAAAGTACAAATGAACCTTCGGAAACCGGACCCATGTGAACCGTAGTTGCAACGATTCATTTATGCAAATTCCACCTTATTTTTTGAGTGAAATGTATTGAATTCCCTTAAAGTAGATCCGGCTTCCGATCATTCTGAGTACCAAGCAAATCGTTGACAGATCTCCTAAGATTGGCGTGCGTGTAATATAACTCTGTTCAACCCAAACTACTGATAATACTTGTTTCTAACGCAGTGTACTTTTACTTGAACCACAAATTGGTTTATCTTAATTATCTCACATGGTTGAGAATATTCAACGATCTTTATTAGATATTAAATTAAAAATGAGAACAATATAAATCACTGATTTGCCTATTAAATAATAATTTAGACTACTGTCTCATCCATCAAGCATTCAGCAGAACATAACAAAACGTACAAAAGCTATAACTTCAAACACTTTTCCCTTAAAGAAAATGAATTTGACGTCAATAAAATATAAGAAGAACTCTATTTTACTACGATTTTGGTTTATTTTCAATTATCTAATATTCGCAGAGACGAGTGCAGTCAGCCAGATGTTTATTGCAGCGAAATTAAATTATGAAAGCTGTCAAATTTTTATTTCATAAGAATCTTATTTTTGCGTATGTATTGTAGTACTTTAGGCTACCTCACGTATCACAGCATTTGCTTATCATCTGGCTCACAACACTGGCCCCGTCACCAGACGAGTCCACTTCCTAAAGCTACGTGTCCACTAAGCAACATTGACGCGCACCACGTCGACGGTAGGTAACGGTGCACACGTGACCACAAACGTTTCTATAGTCCGACAACTTCGTGCGAAACCGTCCTGCGGGGTGACAGACGTTGGCGGGGGCGAGGTAACCAAGATGTCAGCGGGTAGCGGGCGGTGTAGCGGGGAAGGGAAACGCGTGCATTTGCGCGTCAAATACGGCAGTCTCGGCCGCGCAGTTGAAGCGGCAACACGTGCTTAATACCCTGTACTGCTTTGAAATCGACGCACACGAGATAAAGATAAGTAAGGCTATCTCAAGAAAACTTAAAGGAGTTGTACATAAAGTGTTCCAATTTTTTGAAAGGCGAAAAAATTATCGATCATCTGCCGAATACGCAAATGATATTAATTTAGCAAAAACTGTTGCTGAAGCCACCGGTTTGTCAGAATCCAGCGTTAAAAAATTTATAACAGAAGCTAGATACACAAGGCAGCACAGCGAAATGCAGCAGTGGTTAGGACGGCGAGGTGTTCAGTATGATAGAGCTATGCGTAAATGTGATCTTATGAAAATAATTCAGGATCAAAATACGGAGAAACAGTACAAAATTGAATGAAATATTAAGAGAAAATGGACATATCGTGCTTCGCTTACCCCCATACCATCCGGATTTAAATCCAATAGAACTCGTGTGGGGGTACGTAAAAGGCGAGCTGGCAAGGACTTCCATTGATTCGAACTTAGATAAAAAGTTAAAAGATTTAGAATTGCTATTTTCTAATTATTCGGTTCAACAGGGGCAGGGTTGTGATAATCACGTCATAAAAATCGAGGACGAATATTATAATTCAGATTGAGTATGTGATGATGATATGGACAGGTGCGACATTTTTATCTTTAACATAATCGTTTTATTATTGTTTGGACTGGACAGCCTAGTTACGAGAATTATAGCGAAGTGTGTGATGTTGTTTGTTATTTCTATACCTAGTACATTTTGCTTTTTTTAGATTCATCATTCAATTGAATGAAACGACTGATGATGACGATGCAAGTGATGAAAATGATCAAACAGAAAGTGAACATGAAAGTGATTTGGAAATTGACCTATAATAAAACAATTCATTATAAATTTAGATTTTTTAATAATTTGTCCTAAAGCGTTATATGAAATAAATAATAGTTTTATCTATAATGTTTACTCTTAATTATATTGCGTCACAAGTACAACTTATCGCAAGATTTATCCTAGCAAACATCTCTTCGTGTGTAGCCGTGAGCTAGAATGACGTGCTACCTCGCCCCCGCCAACGTCTGTCACCCCGCAGGACGGTTTCGAGCACCAAGTTGTCGGACTATACAAGGGCATATCTCCGAGATGTTACTCTTCCTTCCGGTTCCGTCTAATTCATATTGCTCACATTAAAGTTTTCTTTAAAATATGGATACCCAAGCACTCTTACTTCAAAGAAATACCAATAATTAAACAGTTTCTTGAGCCATAAGAATCAGATGGAACCGGAAGGAAGAATAAAATCTCCACGAAATACCCACACACATCATGAAGATGGTTACGCTACGTTAAAAAAAGCATTTCTGCGATCAATGTTGCCAGTGGCTATTTAGCTAACCGAATCGACGGACCAAACACATCGATCAAGGTTAGTTATTAAAAAATATATATATATCAAAGGTGCATTTGGCGTCATTCCAAACATGCTTATAACATTCCTTACCTAAGGGTAAATTTTTACAAAGATATTAATATTACAAATTTCATATCGAATGAGCTATTATAGATGGCGTTATAGTAGAAGTGAGGTCAATCAACAAGAAAATTGGTTATTTTCTGACGTGACATGTCAAAGTGACAACGAGTGTCACTTTGACATGTTACGTGTTTACAACCAATGGCGTTGAAGTTGGATCTCACACATACATAACGCCATCTAGCGGATATTTTACCCTTGGTGGCTCTATTGATTATACATTACATAGGATCAGAGTGTCAAACGTGGTTTGGATGAAAGCAATGACGCCAAGCTTGCAGCCCTTAGCTGTGATGTCCCGGCGGCTACGAGTAGCCCTTGTCGAGCAGGCGCGAGCGGCTGCGGTCCAGCGTCTTGTACTCGCGGTGCGCGGCCTGCACGCGCTTGAACTCCTCCAGCAGCTCCTCGAAGTTGATTGAAGATGACGGTTTATCACTGTATAAGATAATAAACGATTTTGTAATATTTGGAATCTTTGAAGAGGGTTCAAAACTTGTTAAACAAGATGTTGTATTGTACTTTTGTTTTAGTGATGCAATAGGATTACGTGTTTTGCTATTTCAGATCTCGAAACTATTAAATGCCTAAAGCTACACATCATTTAATACGAACACAGCCCACATTGCGTTGGGTTACTACAATCTGACAATTTATTCGAAAAGCATATAAAAATGGTAAAATATATTAATTTATTTTATTTTACAAGTTTTTGGAAAACTTACAGCTAGATTTAGGGATACAGTCACACATTGAGGGCCAATTACAAGTTTCCACTGATAATCACTAGGTTGTTTAACAGAAATGCAAGTGGGTACCTAATGTTAAGAAAGAAAAAAACAAAAAGTTACTAAATTACATACAAAACGAACAAAGTATTTGCCACTCCCAGAGGAAGAAACATTGAACTTGATCAAGTCATCTGACATTATCAGGAAAAAAAGAAATTAAATAACATTGGAGAAAAAGTTATCATTCAGTACACGTTTCAATTTCAAAACTGAAGTGTTGAACAAGTCAATGTCGACATTTACTTTTGCCAAATTATTAAATAGTTGACATGTTCTAATGGAAAATGCGTTCCGCCTATAATTAGTCTTTGCGTGCGGTAAAAAGAGCAAGCTGGGGTTTCTGAAAGACTTCGAGTTAGTGCGCAGCCCTATAAGTTCAAGAAGCTTTGGACAGTCTATTTTTGTCGTATTGTCCATTGCATAACGGAAACTTTACTAAGATACCTCGTTTGGTATGTTTTGTACGCATGGTTAATGTTAATTTGGCATTTAGAAAAAAAAAATGGTCAGCTATGCGACCTAAGCTATCTAAAAAGTAAGTAAGTTTAACTTTCGGTATTAAACCCATTTACGTTAAGAGGTCTTCAAACAGTCAGTTCATGGGGTTGTAGACCCAAATTTAAGGCGTCATAGTACCTTCATGGTCCTTTCACTCGAGTCCAAGTTAACTTGGCAAGATGATGGTTTGTAACCTTGGTATCACTCTCGAATGAGTCCATTCATTCTAAAGACAAAGGTTTGAGATATTTTTCCGTTGAGTAACAATTTCGCAAACGGCACTCGACACTCGAGACATTACGATGAAGCCGACGCGATTCGCATTACTATCGATCCTCAAATCACGAAACGAGACTAAAATTGAAATGGTGGAATGAGTTGTAGATTTTATGGCAATGTATTAAGGACGAAAACTGACAACCACAGTTAGGCAGTAGGTATGTAAGAAGTGCTTTCGGTTGTTGACTTACTAGCTCAGCTGATGGGAAGTATCGTTTCGGAAAATATATGAGTTTTCGGGACCAATTTAAGGTATGATTTTTTTACGTCATATGGACTCAAAATCGACTTACTAACCACCTCCTTGAAGGATGTAAATGTTTATAGTTACACTCTGCATATGTAGATTTCGAAAATCCATAGACCGATTTTTGAAATCTATGTAAACGCTGAAGAAAAACTTCGAACGCGTGGGAAGTTTTCGAGCCGGCAGTGTGGTAACAATGCCTCCCCTGTGGGAGCACGGCACCCACCTGTGAGTCGCGGCGGCGGCGGAGGCGGTGGTGGGTGGCGGCGGCGCGCAGTGCAGGCGGCGGCGCAGCGTGTGGAAGGCGTCGCTCTGCGGCAGCAGCATCAGCAGCCCCGACAGCGCCGCGCGCAGCTCCGCGCTCATAGACCCGCGCAGCAGCTCCAGCCGCAGGTCTGCGCGCACACACGTGTTTGTTACCAGCCTATATACTGTCCCCCTGCAGAGGACGGAGAAACGACCCGGACTGCTCGGCGCTAGAGGGCGCCACCTGTGATGTGGCGTCTGCGGCCCCAGAAGGGGGAGAAACGCAATATTAGGGACAAGGACGTAGATTGATAACTTGTAGGGAGTCAAGAATTGTGCGCGGTGGAGTGCAATAGTCCCAAGGACACGCAATATCCGCGCACATCTCCCACGATTCGGCCAGTATAACCATAGTGTTGGTATGGCCATGGGAGGTGGTGGGTTGTCCCCCTGCAGACTGCGCTCGGGCCGCCGCGACGAACGGACGTGCGCGCTCTCGTACCGCTCTATGACGCTCTCGCTCTCGCTACTATGACGAGGTTAGACTAATCACCACGCTTGCCAAATTGACAAATGCAAAAAAATGCCAAAAAAAAGAGGTGTTGAGCAGACGGATTACCTGATGGTAAGCCATTGCCGCCGCCCATGGACACCCGTGACACCAGTGAAGTCACAAGTGCGCTGCTAAACTTTAAACCCCCCATTCCCCCGGATTGGGCCTCCGGTACCCTCACTCATGCAGCGAAACACAGCACAGTGCTGCTTCACGCCGCGGTTTTCTAAGAGGCCGTGGTATCACTCCGTTCGAGCCGGCCCATTGATGCCGAAGCGTGGCTCTCCCACTCTCCTAAAGGACCCCATATACAGTACGATTTGTTGCAGACCGATCCACATGACGGTTGCTGCCGGTCAGCACTCTATATCTCTCTATATTATTATGACTCGACTCGGAGCGCAGGGGCGGGACGCAGCTACACCTTCATAATAGAACTGGTATTTTACAAAACTACTTCGTTGGCGCGCGTTGGAGTTAGGTCAAAAATGTGGAAGAGAAAAAGTCAAATTCTATTTCAAATTGTACAAGCACGCTCCCCTATTGAAGCTGCCTGTACACAGGCGCAAAACGGCACATCAGAGAGCAGTGAAACAGCAGTCTTGAATGACGATTTCTTTTCGTCAGAAGTTTATCAAAACTAATGTGTGGGGATAGTGTAAGAACTACAACCATATAAATACGCTCATGTTTGACCCTTCCTCTAAATGAAATATGGAATGAAACTCCCTCCATCAAGTGTCCTTTACCCAAAGGTTGCCTAGAAGGGATCGCTCATAGTGATATCCTGTAATAACTAGTCTTAAATTTTCATACTGTACTTTGAGTGCAATAAAAGTATATTCATTCATTCTCTCACCCCACCACCACCTCATTCAAACAGTGGGCGTGGCAAATTATCCAAAGACTCCAATGTTAAATTCAAAATTTAAAGTTAAGAAATTGTCATTACTTACATGCAAATATTGGTGATTCAATTAGCTGGACTAATTTGTCTACTTCTGTTAGGAAATCCACTGTAATCTCCAGATCACCGCTGAGCTTTTTAGTCAAGTATGTATTTAATTATGTATATAAATAAATAATTTGCATGCGGTACAACATTTTTTCTGTGGGAAAAATATCAAAATAGCATTAGTTCCGATTTTTGTCACGTGCCAAATAATCGTGGGCGACCATATCTTGGTTAGAATGACAGATGTCACTTGACCTTTACTTCCTAATGTATTTTTATGTACTCAATGGTTTTCAAATCTTGGAAAGGAGCGAGTCAACCCCAAAACAAATATTGCATTACTTACTGGGGATGTCTCAATATCAATAATGTTATGATAATTTGTACAATAAAAATATTTTTATTTATTTATTATTATTATTATTTCAATGTGCGTAAGGATTATCATTTAGCCAATTTTTATTCCAGAGATTTTTAATACTATTGACCTAAAGATCATTTTTTGGGATATCGATAGCTATCATTCTAATCAAGCTAAATTTTATGGACAATATTTGGTTATTGTTATTTTTGAATGATACAATGTCAAAATATCAATTAGACGATCGAAACAACCAATGCTGTTGACGATGGACTTCTGACAACAGTGCGCCACCTAGGGGATTTTTCACACGTAGCCCCCATTGTAGGTAGGTACCAACAATTTACGTGCAGGTTTCCTCGATGTTTTTCCTCACCGCCGAGCTAGAAGCAAATGAGCAACAGTTGCAAAGGATACAAGTGGTCGATGAGCGTGTTGCAGTGCGAGTAGTGGTGCGTGAGCAGGCACAGCGCCAGCAGCGACACGGGGCTGTGGCACCAGCACGGGTACAGCCACGCGAACAGCGCGCTCGTCGCCTGCGCAAACGTCAGCATTAGGCTAAATGTCGACCAGGGTTTCCATTTCTTTAATACTAAGTCGGTGACAAACACCGCAGCTTATGAAGGATATCTGCGATTCCGGAGTAATTTCCATTGCCAACCTCTTAAAAACCTAAACATATATTGTTGAAGCCTTTCAACTTCATTTTGTATGCCTTGCTGCCTTATCGGAGAGAATTCCACTGGAACCGTAGGTACTGCGCCAGGAGCCCTATTTTTGATTCACTCGTATGACTTAGCGTCGTCGCATACGACGATAGTCACAATTCGCCTTCTAAGTCGCAGAAGCCGATTTTCCCTATTTTTAAATCATTCGATTTCGATGTTGCCAATATAATACGGTAAATTGACATTCTAACCCTTCCATGCAGAATTTTATAAAAACCGGTAACTTCCGCATTGCAAACGGAACGCAAAAAACTATAGATTATTGGCTGAATGTGAAAATCTTTGCTTTTTTGTCACAAAAAACTATGAATGTCACCTGTCAAAATCAGTCAAATCAAAGTTTTGAAATTTATAATATTTTGTTAACAAGCATATTGTTGCCATTGACAACTATTTTGACGTTGCTTCTACCGCTCGCTTTAAGTCACTCGACCAACGAGTGGGTCACTCGTTGCAGACGAATGATTAAAAATTGCGGAATTTCGTATGTCGAAGGAAATTCAGTAGAAATCGTGCGCTCGTCACGACGCTAAGTCATACGAGTAAATTAAAAATAGGTCTTCTGGTCATTTGCAGCAGTGCGGTAGTAAAATGATGTTGGAATAGTTTCTCAGAGCAAAAGACTGTGCAAGCGACCACACAACATCAAATCATTCCTAGGGGTTCAATACTGTACATGAGTTTTGGATCATTCACAATTCGCATAACACGTCTTTGAACATGCGAAGGGGTGGAGGCGAAGTCTTCGAACAAGAGCGAGCCGCCATGACTTTTTGCGAGTGAGCTGACACATTGCAGACGAGGTTGTTCAGACTAAGCTACGGTACGGCGACTGACCGGGCTGGCGGCGGCGCGCAGCTGCGTGCGCAGGTCGTAGAGCTCGGCGGCGGTGAGCAGGATGGTGCTGAGCACGTCCACCATGGTGGCGGCGAAGCGCAGGTCGCGCTCCGCGCGCAGCTGCAGCGCCAGCGCCTTGTAGATGTCCTCCGCGTTCAGCAGCACGCACAGCTGTCTGCACACCCACACCGTATACACCCTATACACCCTATACATCCTACATACCTTACACACCGTACTCAACACGCCGGCTAACTCTATTATCCGTAAAATATATAACATGACGTATGTGCTGCACTTTGGAAGTTATAGCTAGAATTAGTTATTGTAGTATAGCACATACCTCCAATATGTGCTATATTACAATAACAAATTCGTTGAAAATAAAAAATACGTTAAAAAAAAAAAAACATTGTTAAAAATAACAAATATAACCAATTCATTGAAAATGTGAAACTATGGAATCAGCTACCAACGATGGTGTTTCCGAACAGATACGACCTGGTGATCTTCAAGAAAAAAGCTTATTCCTCCCTTAAGAGCCGGCAACGCATCTGAGATGCCCCGTATGTCGCAGATGTACATGGGCGGCGGTAATTCACTTACCATCAGATGAGCCGTCTGCTCGTTTGTCTGCCATAATGTAAAATAAAAAATAAATAACAACTGTGTTAAATAACAACTTTGTTAAAATAAAAACTTTGTTAAAAATAAGATATTTCTTTTCATTTATCAAAATACCCTCTCGATGTTTCAATGAGGGTTTTCGCGTGTGAAAAATCCGCTAGATGGCGTATTGTTGGACTGAGGGCCAACATGAAGCGCTTGGTTGTTTAGTTTGTCAAATTGACATTTAGACCAATCACGTTTAAAAATAACCTATCACATTGTATATGGACCTCACTCCTATAGAGTACTATAGGATTGAGGTCCATGGAGATGGAGTACCATCTAGCGGATTTTTCACACGCGAAAACCCTCATTCAACTGCTGACGATAAAAATAACCAATCACTTATCCTATAATGCGCCATCTAACGGATTTTTCAAAGATTCCCCAAATCCCCATTCTGATAAACATTCGCTACGGATATAAGAACATCAGTCGTCAGTAGCAGAATGAGTAATATCCGCTAGATGGCGTGCCTGTGAACCGAGGTCCAACTTCAATTGATTATTTGTTAATTCAACGATTTTTTTTATATGTGAGGTGGCAGACGAGCAGACGGATCACCTGATGGTAAGCAATTCCGCCGCCCATGGACGGCCGCAACACCAGATTATTCGTTAATTGACAATTTGACATATCCCGTCTAAAACTATCACCTCGTAGAATGACCTCAGGCCTATAGTACGCCATCGTCGCCATTTTGCGGATTTTATCGCACGCGATAGCCGTGCTCGTGATATTTTGAAAACATGGCGGATATCACCTGAAATCCATAAAAAAAACTGTGTTTTGGTGATATATGTCGTATGAAAATAAATATCACAAGCACGAGAATTGGGCTACAGAGCTGTCACCAGCACTTAGTGATATATTGTGAATTTTAATCCCTCCTGAAGACAATTCATAGCATTTATAAGTGCGTCATTTCCTAAAATGAAATTTGCAATGAAATTTAAAATTTAACTGATTAAAGATTAAAAAGAATAATGTTTACATTACCTTATAATGAACGCCCCTCGGTCTTCCAATAAGTTTTCGTCGGCGGCGAGCAACCTCAACAACGCTTGTAGGAACTTGTAGTAGTACGGACTTGACTCCAGAGTACCTGAAAATGTTATTAGTTAAAATTTAATCAACAGCTAAGTTTTTTTCACGTGACATTGGCAAAATTAGCCACACAAAGAGAGCGCATGTACAATCACATTACAATATCCTCCAACCGATTTCGGCTAAAGCGACTAATCTCAATCTACGATCAGCCACGTGCGGAGGATATTTATTATAGGCAAGTGTGTGCGCAAACTACAAGTGCACTCTCTATTCCCTTGTCCTCATATTCCGATGGGACACCAGTGTGACACGAGCGGAGAGGGATCGGGCGCAGGATCAACGAGGCACGGGTACAAGACCGCCAACTTCCAGACTCCGGGCTGACACTAAGAATTTCTTAACAGAAAAACTCGGGTACAAATTTTAGCCCGACTCGCTTTAAAGTGCGAGGCACTACCCACTGCGCCAACGAGGCAGTCAATCACATTAAAAAGACCTGTGGTAACCTCCTTCAGCGGTAACGTCTTTCACTTGTTACATTATTCTAATTTTAATAATTTAGCTTTTAAGTATAGTTTTAAGCATATTGTAACAAAGTTACTGGAAATATAGATTTGGTATTGTATTGATTTGTACTTCGCTCGTCCTTGGCTTGCATGGGCGCGCATGAGCGATGTCGGACAGCGAAAGCCGCACCGTGGCACAAAAAAAAATAGACAGTTCGCTTGGCTCTAGCGGGCTTTAACATCAAAGAGATAATTAATTATCGCGCTAGGCTAGTATATCGTATCGTGTCTCTCCCGCACACTTAGTCTGTCTTTGTCACACGGCGAGATCACGCAATGGACAATACGACACAAAATATATTACCATTTTCATACGCTTTTCGAATAAAGAAAGAGAAAAAAGATGACCCTATATTTTTTAATTAACATTATAATATGTGTGTTTTTATTAAAATACTTATTTATAAAATTATTAATTAATATGCCGGAAGTGAACTAGTCCTTAGGCTAAACGTAATGTGATGGACGGTGCTATATTATCCTATAAATTTATAAATAAAGAGGTAAACCCTTCAGACAGCGGCTATGCTTATTGGTAATCCGAAATCAGGAAACGCTTGCGCAATGTATTCGACACCTAGCGCCATCTATTGGTATAAAGTGTAACTAATGCACCGAAACGAAGTGAGGGTGGGCCACTAGTGTCCAATAAAAAAGTTTAGGTGACTTTATGTTACTGTCACTGTCAATATTTTGTCTTGTCAGTTTATTATCAGGATCAGGATATTTTAAAAACATGGCGGATATCACCTGAAAACCATACAAAAAAAACTATGTTTTAGTGATATATGTCGTATGAAAATAAATATCACGAGCACGAGAATTGGGCTCCAGATATTTTACTTATTTTTTAAATCAACATGAGCAAAAGCGTTATTAATTTGTCGGAGGAGGATTTTCACATTTTGTTTTTCTTCTCTATAAATATGTTTCAAAAAACTGAAAATATTTTTCTTAAATTTATATCAGTCTTATCTAGTAATAGTATTCTTCATTTCTGAAAATGATTTTTGACGTATTGTCCATTTTGATTTGAGAGTATTTGTTCATACTGGCGATCACGGCACTGACCTGCGACGGCGCCCTCGGGCGCGGGGTCGTCGCGGCGCGGCGTGCAGGAGCAGATCTCGGCGAGCACGGCCAGCGCGCGCCGCACCACGTCGTCCGACGCGTCCGTGAGGCTGCCCACCACGCTCACGAACACCGCGTCCGTCTCGCAGAACATCTGCCCACAGACCCAGCATCGTCATCATCACTCTGTAGTTCACTGCTTTTTTAATGAGATTGGCAGAAGACAAGCATACGGATTGCCTAATGGTAAACAATTATCGCCAAACATGGATACTACTTCTCTCGCGCTCTGTTGGTCTAGTGGTTTAAGACCCGAGCCATGGGCCTAATCCCATGACCCGGGCCATGGGCCTAATCCCATGAGCGATGACTTGATTTCTATAATGGAGGCCTTTGCCCTGCGGTGGGACAGTATTAGGCTGAAACTTTACTTTACATAGACAATTGCAACACCCGATAGTTACAATTGCGCTGCCAACCTTGGTCCCAATTGGGTCTACGGTATTCGCACTTACTCGACGAAACACAACACATGCGCTATAATGTTTGTATAGGGGACGTGGAGTAACTTATATATGGCACCACTTTGTATTGACTGAAGGTCAAAATTTTTTTTTACTAAGTTCAAATGGATGGCACCACCCTCTATGTGGACTAATAGCACTTATTACTGACTATTAAATACAAATTAATGGCACCAATTAGCACCACCATCGATGCACACGATCACTAAAGGATTTTTTTGATGTCATAGTATAGTTTATTTAGATAACTATTTCACTACAGACGAGCAGACATCCTATCACATAAAAAAAATGTCCCCATCCACCGCAAGCCGTCACGATAAGCATAGACAAACTCACCTCTGTGGGCATTTTATTGTACAAGTGCAGGATCCAATCCAGCGAAGCGACCTTCGTGTGCACCGAGCTGTGGTGCAGCATCTGCGTCAGCACCCCCACCACCGCGCCCAGCTGCAGCCGCCCGCCCGCCGGGGGGTCGCCGGGGGCCTCGGGGTCGCCGGGAGCCTCGGGGTCGCCGCGGGCCTCGGGGGCGCCGGGGGCCTCGGGGGGGTCGGCGCCCACCAGCTTGGTGAGCTGGAAGTTGACCGTGGCCGCGGTCTCGCGGATGCCTGTGTCCTCAGGATGTAGTTAAGTTTATCATGTAGGAGTCAATAGGATGGTAATTTTATTAGAACTTCAAACAAAATTCTTGTTAAAATTATGGTCAAAATTGTATAACTTGGCAAAGTGATCCTTGGTGATCTTATTGCTTAAGGTAAAACGGAGGGGTAGGGGGAATGCGTGAAGCAGTCCATAAAATATATTGACACAGAACGTTGCCTACTGAACAGGCTAACAGCGAATCTTGGCGTAGTTCGGCATGAGACAAAGGCATACTATATGAACCATGTGCGGGAGTTACAACATAATACGATACGATATAGTGCCTAGCGCGTAACTCAACGAACTTTTCGATATTGCATTGATGAGCCAAACTGCTGCGTCTATTTATTTTGTGAGCGGACTCTGTGTGTAACCCGTTATCAATCCCCATTCATCCAGGAGCGGACAGGGGCAATGCGCCCGGCCGTGAGCGTGCGTGGCAAAGGATACTCTTCCTGGGCTCGTCGGTGTAGGCGAGGCACGGCAGCACGGCGCACAGCACGCCGGACGCGTGCGCCAGCAGCGCGCCGCCCGACAGCTCCACGAACTCCTTGATCCACGTGATCGCCGTCAGCTGCACACACGCCACAACAACTAAATTGACACAGAACTAAACATTGAGATTCCTTGTGTTTCACAGTCAAATAGCCTATAATACCTGCAAGAGCTCTTCCGGCGACTGCGCGTGCGTGATGAGGATGTTGACCATGGCCTGGAAGTCCACGCGCGACGGGTCCTTCTTGATGCTGCGCAGGAACTCGTTCAGCTGCACGTCGCACCTGCAACCGCAGAGTTAAGGATCAAATGTAGAGTCAATTGTTTTGTAATTTAATTATTCGATAGGTCTTGTGGTGAGATCTAAACCTGGGACCACGGAATATTCAGGTGAATGCCCTTACTAACTTAGCTCCCGAAGACATTCGAAGTCCGTCTTCACTATGCTTGTTCCTTGTCGAGATAAGGTCCACTCCAGTAATTTAACCTGAAACTAATTTACCCTAAACGGTTGTAGTTTCTACGGTTTATAAGACCAACTTACTGCCGCTTCATCTTGCTAGCCCGTTGAGCAATGTCGATGACTTGGACAAAAGTTACTTAATATTTTATTTAGTAAGTATAATAGTCTCCTCAATTTATTTTGAGATTTATGACGCTCAGCACGACCGAATGTATTTCTTGTAAACTGTATGAAGACATGACACTGAGTATCGATTAAATAGAGCAAATGTTTTGCTTTTTCGGTTGACCTATAAGCCTTGTCATTGCTAGTAGGTAAACCGTTTAATTAATAGTATAGATAAAATAACTTCACTCACATCCTGCGTATCTCAGCATTAGGATCATCCAGCATCTTGAACAGGCCGTCGAGCAGGTCCGGCAGGTGCGCGATGAGGTCGATGTCCGGCACCGCGTCCAGCACCGACACCCACGACACAAGGAACTGGCGCGCGAACGCGTTGCGCGTGTACATGCGCTCGCGCAGCATCGGCACGAACGCGCACAGGTCGAACGTGGAGCTCTCCGTCACTATGTCCTATACAACAATAATGCTAGATAAACCATAATGTCCAGCACTGACACTAAGTCATATCAGAGCATAATCCTTTGAGAACCAAATAGGAAGCTTATCATTAGACATTTAACTTAAATCGAATCTATGTAATGTTATTAAATAACTGATATTTTAATTATTAGCATGCTATCTTATTAGCGAAACATAAGCACATTTAACTACTTTTGTGACATAACTGTATACCATGTATTGTGCAAATTTATGGACAATGGGGGTATCAGTGTGTTTTTTGTTGTAATCCACATAAAATATGAGACTGCAATCTCACATACTGTCCATATTAAAGTGACGTCACATCCGTGTATTTGACAACTTTAAGGTGACGGGTAGGGCACACTAGCGACGCCAATCGATTTAAATTTTTAGTAACTAAACCGGATCTATTTTAAACAATTTCGGAGTTACCTTTCGCCAAACACTTATACTATTTATTAAATAACCATGCACAAATGTTGGGTCCAACGCGTACGCGAAAAATTAATTCACGCCAAAAGCGGCCACTTTCAGCGTGAATCAATTTTTCGCGACAAAGACGGACCCAACATTTATGCATGGTTATTTAATAAATAGTATTAGTGTTTGCTGAGAGGTTGTCACCCCGAAATTGTTTACAATAGATCCGGCTAAAATTTAAAATCGATTGGCGTCGCTAGTGTGCCCTACCCGTCACCTTAACGCATACTTTTGGAAACAAATATTTATATAGTACGCGCCACACAAGATGTCCCGCGGAATAAACAGGGTACCGAAATTTGAGATTCCTTGTGTCAATGCGCATAAAGCTCAATAGCGACTCAAGCGCGTTTCTAACAGGACTTCATTGATGGCGCGGACTCTATAACACATAGCAGCTAAAAAATAAATTAATAACAAAGAAAGCCATTTGCTGTGCGAGCGTATTCATCATCGCCAGCCCATTTAAGTCCCCACTGCTGGGGCACGAGCCTTCCTCAATCACATGAGGGGTAATTGCCATACTCACCACGCTTGGCAGACGGGTTGGCGAGGGTTTTGATATAAATGCAGAGTTTTCCTTCTCTGGGTGCTGATGATCATGCCAGCAGCTTTACCTTAGACGCCTTTTACGACAACTCTCGGTAAGAGTGAGAGGTGGCCTATTCTACTCTGCCGGGGACCACACGGCGTCGAGTGCGAGCGTATTCGCGAGTTATTATTATAATTAATATGTATAGCTAAAAAAAACATTTTCTTTTCAACATAGAAAAACTGGTCAACTCAGTTTTTGTTCAAAACTCGAAATCAAAAAAGGATTGAGTGGAAACTCACATTCGCGTTGCATTATACAAATAATTAATATAATAATAATAGTATGTACTTACATATAATAATAACCGCGTTTTGTCCCGTGTACATTGATTATTTGGAAAAACTAGTTCTTCACTCAGTTAAACATTCACAAACAAAATCAAAAACTTTAACTTTTAAACCTAACATACAGATGTCATTCAGGAACCACAACCTAATTTACATTCACCTAATAGAACAACCTGAAAGAAGTCTCAAAAAAATATTGCAGATGTCTAGACAAAGAGAAAGCGTGTACAATAATAACAAGACAAGCAGCATTTTACTTATTCGTTTATCAGTTAATTTACATAGCTAAGGGCAAGCGGACGCGTCGCCCTTTTGCCCGCCGGCGGTAGGTAGATACTAGATAAGTATTGTTATAAGGTGATAGGTAGGGCACACTAGCGACGCCAATCGATTTTAATTTTTAGCTACTAAACCGGATCTATTTTAAACAATTTCGGGGTTAAAATCTCTCGGCAAACACCTATACTATTTATTTAATACTTATTATAATAACTGTTTGGTCTGCATTTGTACTCGAATTTTGCATTACCCTCAAAAGTGGCCGCTTTTGGCGTGAATCAATTTTTCGCAACACATTTTTTGGGACCCAACATGTTGTCCATGGTTAATTAATAAATAGTTTGAGTGTTTGCCGAGAAATTGTAACCCCGAAATTGTTTAAAACAGATCGAGTTTAGTAGCTAAAAAATAAAATCGATTGGCGTCACTAGTGTGCCCTGCCCGTCACCTTAATGGGTAATGTCTGCACTTGTTTAAAGCCACGTAAATTACAGTTATGATGGTATTAGGACCAGCAGCAAATAACATCTGTATTTGTAGGTAGATAAACAGACCCTCGTGGGAATAAGCTGAAATTGTTCCCTGCAGGGAATTATAATACAATTTGATAACTATGCTAAGCTGCAATTTTTACTAGATACTATGTGTATTATTTCGTAAAAACATCAAGAAATTTTAATTAAGTAATATATTTTTACAAAAAATATTTTAGATGATATTAGTTGATGAGGCATTGACGCTCCGCTAGTAATTTGTATTTAATTTTGCGATAATGAGATTTTTTTAAATGTATGTGAATCCGCAAAGGAGAGTATTAAGAACTTTTGAGATATACTTGTATAATTTATTATCTTCTTACAAGTAACCATAAATCTTATTAAGAAATTATGAGATACAAAAATTTCTTAATACGTTCTTTTACAGATCACCATTGTACTTTTTTAAAAATAATGGCTACAATTAATACAAATATACTGGTGGTGTTAGTTTCCTCTAGGCGTCACTTTTATGTTGATCAAATGATCTTAAATCAATCTTCAAACAAACAAAAATGACTCTATGAATGGCATCACAATGAAAAACGAAACTATTTTGTTGCTTGTATCATTTAGTATCATGTATTGAATCGCCTATTTAGTTGAGACACCTTCAGTAAAATTCAAAACACAATATCTTAATACATTTGAATGACTAGTTTTAATGAAGTTGACACAAACCTTGACATCTTCAATAAAATTCAAAACACAATTCTTAATACTTTTGAATAACTAGTATTAATGAAGTTGACACAAACCTTGAGGAGTCTGTCCAGCAGCTCGGCCCCCTGCTTGACCTGCGGCTCGGGGTCGGCGGCGAGGCGCGCCAGCGCGTCGAACACGGGCGGGAAGTGCGCGAGCGCCGCGCCGCGTGCTATCTTCAGCACGTTGAACAGCGCCTCGGCCGCCTGGTAGCGCACGCGCGACTCGCTCTCGCTCAGGCACGCAACTATCGGGTGGATCAGCTCAGGAAGGTAGTTTACACAGCCCTATGGAATTATGTTTATTAAACATTATGGATCATAGGATTCTTAAAGTTTGTAAAGTAAAAAATTACAAAGTTGGTTAAAGATATTTTGTGATGTGAAAGGCGGCGGATAAGTGTAGTATAATAATAAACTTTACAGTCAATTTTAGTGTCATTTACGATCAAATATGTATACTTTTAGTAGGACTATTTTTTATTAACCCATCTGTTGTGTGATATTCATAACATAAGTGCTTAAATATAGTAAAATCCTATATTAATTTACGCATGAAAAATTTACTCAATAATAATGTTGCATGTGGTGCTTAAATCTGAATTAGGTAAATCAATTACACAATTTTCAACAACTTTTTTAAAGTAAGGCAATACTGGAGCATATCAAAACAATATCCACACCACCTTTCCCAAGCCCACTGCTACAGAGGAAAGTCCCATCAGGGCTCCATTCTTCACAGTTGGCGTTGGAGGAAGACATGAGGTCCTGACCCAGCACGCGGATCAACCGCTTGATCTGGCTCGTGTTGTTGGCGTCGCTGAAGTCCTTCACCATCCTGAAAGAACCACGAAACATCGTCAAACCTCATTGCACCAGCACCAACAAACCCTAATTGTTTACAAGTTGATACAACAAAATACAGAATGATGACTCATTTAAATATGGGTATCATGTATTAATAAATCAAATATAATAATCTCTGAGCAAAGAGTGGAGAACATTTACTGAAAAAACACCTACTTTTCGATCTCAACACCAGCAAACTTTCTCTTGTCGTAGATTTTGTCGCACAGCCCGCGGACGCAGGCTATGCTTAGCGGAGCATAATCTCTCTCAGACATCTTCTATTAAACGTAGTTGTTGCACATTAAAAAGGTAAAATGTATCCTGAAATGAGCGAAGTCCCGACAGAAAACACGGAAAACATTCGACATCAAAATTTTAGACATGTGTCAATGTCAAGTTTTTGTCACCACTGAAAGTAACCAGCGATGCGCTAAAAATCACTTGAAACACTCATCCTACTAACTAACAGTGACATAATATGCAAGGAAGATGAATCAGGCTTTTTTTTTTGAGTTAATCAATTGAGTCCCACTGCTGGGCAAACCTCTTCCAAGTCTTCTTTTTATTAATTCAAAGGGGTAGATAGATAGATATACTTTATTGCACAAAAAAAAACACAACTTTAAAAGGCATTACAGAAACTTAATTGTCCAATTTCGGCGGTCTTATCGCTGGAAGCGATTTCTACCAGACAACCTTCAGGCAAAGGACATTTGATAGTAGGGTAATTTTGTCTCTCTACCTGTATCTGCCGCAGCGTGTTGTGATGCAATTCTCAGGTCGTGATATTTTATCATCATACGATATATATCACTAAAAAATAGTTTTTTTGTATGGTTTTCAGGTGATATCCGCCATGTTTTCAAAATATCACAAACCCGAGAGTTGGGCTCCTATAGCCCCATTCTCGGGAGCCCAATGTCACGAGCTCGAGAATTGGGCTCCTGGACTGCATTGTGTCAGTAACTCTGAACCCCACCACTGTCTGATACGTCACATCACAACACAATATTATAATAGATAGTCTGTTTCTAGCATACAGAGTGACGTCAGGTCACGTCGCTTGACGGTTTTGAAAGGTTATAATTTAACATAAGTTATATTAATAAAAAAATATTTTTTAAAATTCTACGTTTCAGTGAAATTACTTTACTTTAAACCAAAAAAAGTAGGAAATGTCTAATTTCCCTATTGATAAAAGAAACACTGTGAGCCAATATGAGCTCGTGATGTGAATTTGTGATATCTTATCATCATACGATGTATATCTCAAAAACATAATTTTTTTTGTATGGTTTTTATACGATATCTGCCATTTTTTTAATGTCGAAAATCCTGATAATTTTGCTCATAGTCAGTTTCTACCTTTTTATACATTCTCATATATTGATGGTCTTGAAACTGAAGATAAGTGAAAAAAAAGTGATTATGAAATAACATATGATCAAATGAAATGATATTTGTTACATCCTTATTGAAGTCAATGTGACATAAATTAAGTTTTTTTTATTAAGCGAGCTAACAAAACAATGATTGTACAGCCAGTTTTTCTATAAATATATCGTATTGCAAATCAGTATTTGACCATTCACCTGTATAAGTGGAATTTCCTTGGTTTGCAATCAGAAGCAGGACAAATCGAAAAAAAAAGTCAAGAAGCGACCGACGGAATAAAATTTATCAGTTGTTGTTTTTATCTTGTCTTGTGAAGCGTATTTTCTATTTCAATCCTATTGCGTCTAATTCACCGATATGTAATTACTCGTATCAATTTCATTATCCAATGTCATTAGTTCAAATTGTGGTGTGGACTGAGTGTTTAACGAATTAGTTTAAGAATTGAATGTGTGCAACATGCCTGTGACACTAGTAGACAGGCTGCCCTTGCCGAACCTCAAGGTTTACACAGCGGGAAGTGTTTTGTTGCTGTCGGTGGCTGTGTACTATGCGCTGAGTGTGACTAGTGACCCGAGCTGGCGTGTGAACGCGACGCTGCAGCGGCAGGAAGCCATGGCAGGCGATGCTGAGGGTGAGCTGGCGCGGGTGGTGCAACCGGTGGTCGGGCCGCTCAACGACTCCACCAACGCCACCAGGAACCTCACCGAGCACTTCGTGGAGGTGATGACGTTCATGATGCAGGAGCCACTATGTATGTGGGTAAGTACGACATACACATATTTCATGTAACATTACATTGAGAACAGTTTCCCTTTTAATACTCTTTTCCTGTTGAATAGTCACTCCATCACTACAAGTTAAATGCATTAGTAATTCACTTTGTTCTCATTGCTATAGTTATTCTATGTGGATAAAACATGGTGTATCTACCACAAATAAAACTGGTGGCACAAATTTTAGGCTGATTGCCAAGTATGTAAATATTCAATGCATTATTATGTTGTAGAAGTAAAACTGTTGTAAATAGAAGCAATATGCTGATTCTATTCTATGAGAGTGCCACATAGAATAGAATCAGCATTTTGCACTGGAAGTATGGGAGAAAATCATGATGATTTTAAGTGTAATCATAATCATTTACAACATATTGGTACATAACATAAAATTACTTACATGTGTGGTTTGCAGATATTTTTACTTTGTTATAAATGACCTTTTCAAGGTATTAGTGATACATTTTTCCTATTTATTTTTTTTAAAAACATCAATGTCACATTGGATCTAGAAGTATGAGACTAAAATATAAGTCTAACACTGAAGAGTATCCTTGAACAAAGTAACTTGTTAACTAGCAGCCATCCAAAACACTGCTAGCAATATATTTATTTTATAATTCTTAAAACTTCAATATGGTCAATAAAGCCTTGACCCTAATTTTTATTAAAATAAAAAACACTATGTGGCTAAAAGGCAGGACTGGGGGCTGCCAAAATATGAGACACTAAAAAGCTTGAAAAAAAATGTTGTAAAATGACGAGTGTACTGTTATAAAATGTTAGGTATTTGAAGTGTATTTAAAGTGTTAAAAATATTAATTTACACCTTTTAGTTCGTGGTTTTTGAAGGCAAATTTTTTTTATGGTTAAGGTGACATTGAAAAGAAACTATTTGTTTGTTTTTCTACAAATTGAAGTTTTTGTGCAAATTCAACTTTAAGGGTACAGAACAACATAATCACATTTTGTAATTGTTACCTTTAGCTAAGAGCTATTCATATACATGTTACCTTGTGTAAGCTTTCTATTGGTGAAATGTTTTTTGAAATTAGTTCTGTGACACCAGAGATTACCACGTTCAACCATACTGAGATTGATCAATATCTTTAAACAAAGGATAATAGATAATTATAATTATATATAACAACATCACATACATGGTAGCACAAGTACCTATGTTAGGGATGTCAGAATCAGCAGAAAAATTACAAATAATATAATATATGTAGGTATGTACATTTAATACTCTTCTTGTGTAAACATATTATTTAGGTACAACTATAATACATAGAAAACACCCAGACCAATACAAAGAGACATGTTCATGCATACAAATGTTTGTACTGTGTGGAGATCGAATCTGCAACTCACCAGAGTCAGTGTTCACTGACTACCACTGATCCAAATGGGTTTTTTTATGGTTTGTGATCCAAATGGGTTGTCAATAAGAAATGATTGTCAGCAGGAAATGCTTAAAACACACTTACAGAAACATTTATGTAAATTAAAGGTGGTCACTTAAGTAGTTATTTATTTTGAACAAGGGAAATATTTATTTTTATTTAATGATAATTTTTTATATCTTATTTATATTTTGTTATTCAAGTGGCTCTCGTTTTTATATACATACATACATATTTACTTACTGCATGAATATTCATTATTCTTTTAAGCACAATAATTAATCATACTATAATGTGGAAAATTACCTTACGTTTGCTAAAGCAATCAGGTAAAGGAGTATGAGTCAAACTTAACAAAAGAAAATATCCCAAGGACCTGAAAGATGTTCAAAGATTTGTATTCTTGCAAAAGGATTACATAATCCTTTGGCATGTTCACTTTGTTAACTTTCTCTCATAGCCTTTAATACTTATCAACCAGTTAGTGTGTACACCTTTGACAAGACGAGAGAAAGTACTTTCAGGTTTTAAAGATCTTAGAGAGTCATCTCATTTGCCGCATCGCCTCAGAGAGAGAGGCCAAAAAATCTAAAGAAAGTGCACATTTATTTAGACGCCAAAGCTTGGCACATTTCCTGAAATCCGAGGGCGCCAACTTTTCAATTTAAGTAAACAGTCTAATCGAGAGCACTAAGCTAGGGTTTATTAAAAAAAAAGATGTTTTGAATAAAAGTTTTTAAGACTCCTAAAGTAATTTAGTTATTTCTGGAATTGGCTCTGGAATTGTGTTTGATTGAAGGACAGATGAAGTAATTAGCTGTACTGTAGTAGCATCGTAATACCAGAATATAACATGAGCTTATTTATGTGATAGGGGGCAGACGAGCAGACGGAGCTTGTGGTAATACTATACAGGATGTCAAAGTAGATAGATAGAGCATGTTGCAAATATTGGAGAAATTTCTACCATAACCCGCTGGAGAACATTCTTGATCCTTACTACAATGGGCCACAGCTGTGTACATTCTACACGTATTGTTCGATAGCGCGTTGAAAGAGCGGCGATAGGTCCCGCTTCGTTCGTATAGTTCGTTTACGTTCATATAGTTAAGGTGACGGGTAGGGCACACTAGCGACGCCAATAGATTTTAATTTTTAGCTACAAAACCGGATTTTTTTAAACAATTTCGGGGTTATAACCTCTCGGCAAAAACTTACTATTTATTAAATAACCATGCACAAATGTTGGGTCCGTTTTTGTACACGAAATATTGATTGACGCCAAAAGTCGAGCTTTTGGCGTTAATTCAAATTGCGAGTACAAAAGCAAACCCAAAAGCTAAGTATAAGTATTTAATAAATAGTATAAGTGTTTGCCGAGAGATTGTAACCCCGAAATTGTTTAAAATAGATCCGGTTTTGTAGCTATAAATTAAAATCGATTGGCGTCGCTAGTGTGCTCTACCCGTCACCTTAATATTGACTGTCTCGATGCGTTTCTTACAAACGGAAAAAATGACGAGATCTGAGGGTAGCATTCAGTTCAGTAGATTTACTCCTCTGTCCACTGAATCCTCTGAATTAAGATGCTATAGTATTTTTTTTATGCTAGAGGCGACCGGGTCATCTGATAGTAAGTAATCAACGCCGCCCATGAACATCTGCGAAATCAGCGAGATCGCTAATGCGTTGCGTTGTTTAAAAGGAGTACGCTCTTGATTGAAATTGTTGAAAAAGAAAAAAGAATATGAACTTTCAAGAAACATCAAGAACGGCGCACCGCGTGTTATTTATTTACAATAAACAGTAATCATAAGCCGCTTATACATATTTACCGGTTCGCTATATTTAGACGTCTTTTTATAAAGGTGAACCATGTCCCTTAGCGCTCACACTTCCTGCAGTCTAATTTTAACCCCAAAAGGTATTCACCTTTTGGAGTTAAAATTAGATTTAATAATCTTGCATCTTGTCTTATAAGCGTTTTGTACTGATACAGCTTAACGGAGCGATTGTAGCGTTTAAGAACGCACCTTCCATACGCGGGTCGTGGTTCAAATCCGAGCATGCACCTCTAGATTTTTCAAGTCTATGTGCATATTTCTACAATTAGCTCGGCGGTGAGGGATAAATCGTGACGAAACCTGCACATCTCGGATAGTCTCTCAAAATTGTGGATACCTGCAATATTTGGGATAATGTTTCTGAACGTGTAAGGTATGTACAACCGTAATCCAGTTATTCTGGTTCCCCTGTCTAACTGCCACAATAGATCAACTACTGGTCGCAGTGGCTATGAGGCTCAAGGCTCACCCCATTTCTATCCCCTGTCTAAGGGTTGCGACGGTAAGACGGCAGTCGCTTCATCGTAATTGTCCAAGCATACTCCTGACTCCGAAGCGACAGCTTTGGACGCAACTGGGAATTAAATGCTAAGATGAGGAGGACAGCTAATCTGATAATGAAAGCAGGCTTCGAAGCCGAGCATGCACGCACTTTGGATTTTTCAAATTCCTTGAAATACGCATGTATTTCTGTCACAAGCTCATTGGTGAGGGAATACATCGTGCACGTTTCGGATAGTTTCTTTAACTGTGAAGATGACATAATTCTGATCGTGTCACCATGATCCTTTTGGTCTGGTAACCCTGTGTAACGTAGTCGCTTCAATTGTTATTACTTACCAGACTTAGAGTGCCATTCCACCAATGATGTGCAATGCAGCTATGCTGCGAAGATGTGAAAGCTACGCTACGGAACTATGTGACAATATATCTATGAAACACCTAAGTAAGTACTATAATATTTCATAAGAATGTACTCCAATGTGGAATGCAATATAAATGATGATTTTGATTATGAATGTCTACCAATACTAAGCTATGTAGCTGTACGAGGAAGGCGCGCAGCTAGAGCACGCATCATCCATTGCATCTGCAGCACGTATCATCATCATCCCATTTAAGTCCCCACTGCTGGGGCACGGGCCTCCCTCACTATACGCCATACTCACCACGCTTGGCAGACGGGTTGGCGAGAGTTTTGATATAAATGCAGAGTTTTCCTTCTCTGGGTGCTGATGATCATGTCAGCAGCTTTACCTTAGTCGCCTTTTACGACACCTCGGTAAGAGTGAGGGTGGCCTATTCTACTCTGCCGGGGACCACACGGCCAATATATTTCCATACAAACGTCATATCTTAGTTGAATCCGTTTACACTACTGCTTTAGTGGACCTATGAATATGATGTGGATACCATAACAACGGGTGGTGGCGCTATGTGGCGGGTCATTGCATTCTCTCTAATATGGTTGAGCGAAATGATGGCTGACACATACGTCATACTTGTGAACCGAAGCAGTACCCAAAGGTGGCACCTCCAACTTTGGGGACTGCTTCGGTTTACCTCATAATATTTATTTTATAATTTCCTTTATTTTATTTTGTGTTACAATTAAACTGTATGGCTTGGTATTATGAATGAAGACACAACATTGTATGAAAAGTTTGGCGATTAAAAAGAGTAACTGGCGAGTTTCTTGCCGGATCTTCTCGACCAGAAAAAACTTTCCGAGCCGGTGGTAGAATCCTATTATATTTATTTATTTTTTTAGTATATTTTATGTATCAATATGTATGTATTAACATGTAAATTATACATACATAAGTGCTTATAAATAGTTTTAAATCATTCAAATGTATGGCGATTTGTTAGTGCTGTGTACAAGCTTATGTAAACTAAGAATTAAGTATTTGACTTTGAACGTAGCGTAGCACATCTTTGGTGGAAAGGGACCTTAGGTACCAAATACTAGATCATGGTGCAAGCGTACACCGGGTTTTGGACACGACCGGGTATGATACGCTGAAAGATGATAAGCATTTGACGCTATAAACATAACATCGAGTAGTTTCACTTGCCTGTGGGGTACGGATGCGTGGGGAGAGACAATGGCAGTTTACTACCCAGCCGGCAGTGACATCCGCTTCCTACCTTCAATGCCTTTTGTATTGTCTCCGCCTAGTAATGAGACTAAGGCGCCCCATTTACATTGCGACTTTTTGTAGCACGATTCAAACTCCTAGCAGCATCGTTTGAGTCGCTACTGCCACCTATCTACTGGTAACGAAAAGCAGCAATACAATCGCCATGTATTTGCGCGATATTCAAACGCGCGTTTCTATCGCTACAAAAAGACGCAATGTGAACGGGGCTTAAACACAATTTGTGGATTTCATTCTCAGGAAAAGTTGAATCAAATATCGACGTTCTCTCAAATAGATACAGCGCAAAGTTAGAAATTAAATGATCTTGGCAATCTGATGTATGGCGCTGAGAATCGAGATATGTAGGTATCTGATAGTCAAATAACTCGGCAAAGTCGCCAACTAGCTATTTATATTAGTATATGTTATAACATTTTGACATTTACAAGTTTGTTATTTTACTCGAAATTCTAAGTAGCACTTGAAAAAACATTTTGAGGAAAGTGCCACAAACTGCAAGTACTAAAAAAACAGATTTTTCTTGTAAACTTTCATAACTAAATCTTGATGCATCTATACTGCATGCGTGACCTTTTCTGTAGAGGTCATTTTTAAAATAATGACATTCGTAGAACGAGCTCACATTGCGCCACCTGGTGGTTACTAGTGACCACTGTTGGCTAAGCAGAGGTAATCCCTCAGGAGGCGGCTACCACAAACTGCTACCGCGGCTGACATGTGGATAGGTACTCTAATAGCGAGAGCGGGGGTGACTAGCACCTTGTGGTTGGATTGGAACTCAAACGCCATAACTACAAATCAAATATTTTGTGTCCTCGCGCTCAGTCTGCGCCGCGTGGCGCTACTGTACAAACTTTGTACAATAGCGGCGAAAGCAGAGGACACAAAATATTTCAACAAAGTATATGTACGAGAAAAGCCGTCCTTCGAGCTTGTCGTCGCCTCAAGTGGCCGCCACCGTTGGCTGAATGTGCGCTTGATTAATAAATATTTATTATTGTGCTTAAGCACATACTTAGTACGGAATCAGATCAATAAAGTATGATATGTATGAATTTATTATTATGCAAAATGCATAGTGTAAGGTTATAATATAACTTTACACTATGCATTTCGCTCCGCTTCCGCAATACTCCGGGACAATACATGTTGTTATTATCTAAACCTAAACATCACATATTGTGACATTCTGTCCAATGTAAATTTTTATTATGATTCAGCTGGGAACAGTAGGAGCATAACCGTCTCATAAATATTAAATAAACAAATACTTCAGAATTCCAAGTGCCAAACACTAATTCTGCTTATCTGTACTAGTCTTATAGTGTGCAAATGGCGCCGATTTGACATATATAACATACGACAACTAAACCAACTTCACCGTCGACTGGTTGCTTCTGGATTGAATATTCTATTTCTAATTCCAGCACGTGACGTCGCCTCAAACAGCCAATTAGAAGCAATTAAATATTAAATAGTTGATCGATGCGGCCGTTAGCACGAGATTAAGCGGTAGCACACGAGAGGCGGGAATTTACACCACACATTACGTTTACGTAGAAAACAGGACCCTTAGACCATATCTGTGGTCGTAAATAACACTAATGTTTTTATAATGGTCTATTTCTTAGTCGATATCTCAAATACACTTGATCGGTAAACTAAAATGTGATTGTATCATCTAAGTAGTTTTCGTCATTTATAAATGTCAACATTGTAATTGTAGGTCGTGGCCGGTCGTTTACCGCCTTTTGTTTAAGTTTAATGTGAAACGAGGTAGTACCCGTACTTAAAAAAATAGTTCCTTAAAAAACTATATGTACTTGAAACATAGAAAATAAAAATTAAAAGATCTCCAATAACAACATCATTATTTTTATATGTCTTTGTCGTATGTTACGAAGATTGGCCATATGAGTAGAACAGATACTCGTAACAATAAAACCGACTGACGTCATGCTATTTTAGGGGACTAAAATAAATGTCAATCGACATTGTTATCGTCATAGCCACTGCGGACGACAAAGCCGCATGTTCCACGGTGTAATATGTTCTCGGGCCAACTTGAGGCCGGAGATGAGACGAGTTCTCCCAAGAGATACTCTGCCCATTTTTTTAGCCTACTGAGGTAATATTTATTTTTCAAGACACACGCAATATATTTTTCCTAATCCCTAGATGTACACGCAAAGGGAACGAGAGGCAAAAACATTTGGTAGTGATGTTAAGAGATGTGAATATTTTGAGAATATGTAATGTTCAGAAGTATTGTATAATGTAGTCTGTTTGCACTCAGCGGCCATTTCACGCTGTGCGTATTTTTCGTACACTCACATGGTTTCCTAAATTAAGAAGAAAAACGTTTTTTGCAACAATTTTACGTAACATGACATCTGGTTAAATATGCCTTTGAGTGTAGGTAGGAGCAAAGTGTCAAGACAATTGTCATAGCGTGCAAGTGTGGCGTTGAGAAGCGCGTTATGTTGGGCCGAAAAGTCGCTTTGCATGCAAACAGCCGTGGTCCGCGAATAAAGACTTGTACGTCTGTGACCGGCTGTGTAACCAACGGTACTTGCGGTGTATGAGCTGACAAGAAGGACACCTTGTCTGACTACATGTCATGAAGTACATGAACTTTTTTTATGTGATAGGTGGCAGACAAATAGACGGATCGCCTGATGGTAAGTGATTGCCGTCGCCTATAGACACCCGTGACATCAGTGGAGTCACAAGTGCGCTGCCAACCCTTTTTTTATGCTGGAGGCGGACAAACGAGCAAGCGAGGTACCTGATGGAAAGTAATCAACGCCGCCCATGAACAACCTTTAAACCCCACTTTCCCCCGGATTGGGCTTTGGTACTCACGCAGCGAAACACAGCATAGTGCGCACTGCTTCACGCCGGTCTTCTGTGAGGCCGTGGTATCACTCCGGTCGAGCCGAAGCGAGGCTTTCCCACGGTCTAATACGATACTGGATACAAACTTCATTTAATTCGTCCAAAGTCGAAAATACTTTATTGCTTCTATAGGTAAATACGACTTTTTATAAGACTTTATAATAGACAGTTGCATTTTAATGTTTTAAGTAGCATCATGACTAGCTGCTTGATAAATAAACGTTTCAAAACAACATCTTCCTTAATGCATTCAAAGCGATTTGCATGCGCTTTAGTGAAAATTATTGTCTGCTTTGAAGATTTACATTGTAATCATATTAAAGAATAGAATTAGCCTTCTTTTTGAGTTCTGACAATAAGGTGATTTAGGTATTAAACTTCCTTATTCTTATCGGATAGAATCTTTCTGACAAACAGGTATATAGTTTCAGACACTATCCGGAACCTCATGATGTTCTCCCTCACCGCCGAGAAAATTCGTTCCGTAGTTTTAAAGATCTAAAAAGACGAAAGTGACTTTGTTGTTTCGTCACGATATTTTTCCTCCGAAGCTATCCGAGCTAATGGTAGAAATACGTACATAGATTTGAAGGATCCAGTATGCATGCTCGTTTTCGAACCTACGGCCCGTACAGAAGGCGCGCTCTTATCCACTCAGCAACCAATTGCCATCGCTCCACTACGGAGGCATATCTACCGTAAACGATGTTAGCGAGGTTACCAACCGCGATACAGCGCTCACTCGGCAAATAAAACCAATCCAATCTGTACTAACTCAGTCGTGACCCGTTCTCTAACTCGGTTCCGGCTCACCTTGGGTCCGCTGAGATTCCGACTTAGATTCATAAACTAATGTAAAGTGCAAACAGGCCAGTAACCGTACATAAAAAAAACGCTCCAGGTTGCAATAAGTTGCAACGTTCTGATTTTTCTGTATGGATTAGCCGTTAGTATAGATATCAATAGTGTACATACAACCATTTTGCAACCTCGAAAGACCTGTGACTTTGTGGTGCTCGATAAACCTAAAAATTTTCATATATGTTCCATATTTATGCTTCTAAAAAAATTAACTGCTACGGCAAAGTCGATACTCTCATCTCATGTCTTTACTACGTGACGTGAAACAAAACGGTCAGCTAATTAGGGAAACATGCTAATTAAAATCAAAACACCTGGTATCCAGTATCACGGTGAATCGATATTACCAGATTCGGAGGAATTTCATGCGAGTAAGTTGGCGTCAAAGACAGCAGGCCTATACTGAGTAGTGGGTACTCTTAGGCTGATGATGATGTAGACTACATTTTGCTTCCTACTTGGCCGGCAACGTATCTAATCTACAATAAGTTAAAATTGTCGAGTATGTCCATAAGCGATTGTATTCTATCTCTAAAGTGGACTACGATGATTATGCTTTTAGATTGAGAGCATTAGGAGCTCAATCAGCTCGGCATATACAGATTAAGCTGTTTCCACAATTACTTTATTCAAAAAGGTTGTTTGCATGTCATGTGTTTCAGGAGCTTCCTTTCCATTTATCACTTACTCTAATTGTCCCTGTAGTTGCTCTACTACAAGGAAAGCAAATCTCGAGTACAAAGGTCGTGGCGACTATGCTTCGCCGGGCTCACTGTTTCCTGGCGTTTTTTGTTGCGTTACCGACGTGTTAATGAGTGCGGTCATCGACTCGCGCGGCACTCGCGCAACCAGCGAAACTTTCAAACTATTCGTGAAATTGATGAAGGAAAACGTTTCTTCGAAAGACACTTCCTGAAGACGCAAAAGCTTATGATCTCCAGCGTCTGCGTCATACTTGATCGGAATTACATCATCCTGTTCATAACAGTCGTGGATCTAAAGGATGAGGAAGATTGTACTGACCTAGACAAGCCATTAAGACCCACGCTTAATTTAAATCTGCGGACGTTGGGCGTTTATTAAAGTTTAGTGGGTCCAATTCTTAATAATTATGTTTCAAAAAGATGATGGCAACTAAAAATCCACTCTAATCAGAAGCAGATACAACGTCCAAGTCCCAACTCATCATTCTTAAAAAGACTTGGAAGCAATCTCATATTTAATATGGATAGATTAGAGAAGAAGCAGACTCTTTCAGTCGACGGCGACGTATTCTTTTTCTAAAATAAACGAAAGCGAAAATATAAATGCTTTTTCGCTCCGTTTAGACATAATTCGGTATTAACATTCTGGTTAATCCTGTCTACACATTATAAATATCACTGCGTACCCAAACGGAATAGTATTCATTAATTTGTTTACACACACTTGTTTATCGGTCAGTATTTTAGCTGCAGCTAAATATAGTGTTTATAATATCGAGTGTTGTTTTCACTCTCACCGCTGAAGGTCGCTCGCTAATATTCGCGTCATTACGTGTGCCTAATTTAAACACAATATTGTTATGTTGTTTTTTCAAGCTTTGTTTGTTTTAACTAGCAAGTGTTTGATAACGTTCGCGTTGAACGGAATAGTTCGCATTTCTCTACCTACAGAATGAATATGACCTGGTTATACAATTACAAGAAACTCATGATTATTGGTTTACTGCTCTAACTTCTATTTATTCAATTATGATGTATATACTCTTAGAAATGAGGTCTTACGGCAAGAATCACGCTGTAACTAGTTTGAACTTAGTATTTTCTTAGTAGTATCCTTATTAATATCTCTTAGAGAAGATAAAAATACTCTAACGAATTGATATGACAGCTACTACAGATGGCACCAAAAATGCTTTTCTTATACAAGATGCGGTGCCGGGATGTCATCTAAGTAAAAAAAGTATATTTTGTTTCTCATTATCACGGTTCTTGAGGTTGAAGACCTATACTGTCGTACAATTTTGTGGAATACAGAAAAAGTACCCTTTGTGTCATTAATTATCATCTTGCGGTTAATTGCGTGAAGCGACATTTAAATTAATCCTCCTTGTTGTCATGTGTCAATAAAACAGACAAGGACAACCCCGTAATAAACGAAAAATTTAGTTGCTTTCTGCAATTCACAGCTGTTTTGGGCAGAATTTAATTCAGTAGACACACAGTTATGCTATAAATGAATTCATACAACATCTCATAAATTGACGCAATTAGGTACCTAATAGCTGAACCACTTGTTTTTCGGGCAATAGAGTAGCTAGATCAAAATTTAAATACATATGTATAATAATAACACGACTAATATTAGTCCGAGCCACCGAAGAAGTCCCTTGATAGGCGTCACTTCTGCCACCTTCAACTTTGAGCATTATATAGAGACAAGGAATCTTAAATTATGGTTCCTTTTTTGCTGCGGGACTTGACTCTACCAAAAATTTCATTTTTGGAAATGTTCCTCTTATACGCCTTTTCCTTTATACTTTCTGAAACAGACGATGTGAATAGCAAATGTATTGTTCCAGACCGTGATCAACATAGCGTACTGCGCGCTGGCGCTGTTCGGCTTCGTGCTACAGCGCGCCGTGTTCGGCCGCCTGCGCGTAGCCGAGGCGCAGCGCGTCAAGGACAAGCTCTGGAACTACATCTTCTACAAATTCATTTTCGTCTTCGGCGTCATCAACGTGCAGTACATGGATGAAGTGCTGCTCTGGTGTTCTTGGTTCACCGCTGTCGGGTTTCTACACCTCTTGGGACAACTGTGCAAGGACAGATTTGAATATGTAAGTGTCTTTCTTTTATTTAATGCCTCTCGTCAAGAACGAGCTCTGAAATTACATCTACAACTTTATCTTCGTCTTCGGCGTCATCAACGTGCAGTACATGGATAAGTTGCTGCTCTGGTGTTCTTGGTTCAACGCCTTCGGGTTTCTGCATCTCAGTTTATCAGTCTCTTGGGACAACTGTGCAAAGATAGATTCTAATATGTAAGTCTTTATGGACTGTCGGTCGTCAAGGATTTCTATAAATCAATCTTGCTTGATCTTAGGAGTCATCAGCGTGATTGTTACAACTCTGCACCTAATTTAGATAACTATCCAAGGACATCGGTAGCTCAGTGGGTCAGAGCGTTCACCCGGTTCACACCACCTAAAGACGCATTAATTGATTTCGAATTGCATTATTCACTTAAGCATACATTTGATATAAAAATACCAAGGCATTTGCTTATGTTTTTTGTGTAAAAAACATCAAAAGATTTGAAAATATGCGCAAAGTTAGGTAAGTACATATGTATTGTGCGAAATAAGTATATACTTATTTCGCCATTTTCTGATTAAGGAAAATCTTAAATCACATGGTCTTAAGCCTCAGGAAATTACACTGAAACCTTTAAAAACAATTAGTTTCGTTTCTCGTTACAGTCGCAGAAGTCTTTTTATAGTTTCTACGCATTTTGTTCGTCTTTCGCTGTATTACGTAATGGTTTTAATGAGAAAACATTGCGCAATTTTTCAATTTGTGAAAGGAGACATTAGTTATGAATAAATTGCCTCAACAGATCACTTTTATAACCCTCAAACCAAGATATTATTCACGTGAATCAAATCGATTTTATATGCAAGAGGATAATCTCTAATGCCAATATTTAATTGGCATGGCCATAGTAGATTCTCAAAACAATTGGCCTCCTTCAATAAATAGCTCACTCGGACACAGTAATGAAGATCTGATTATGTGAAATTACCCCCGCAATTTTCGTTTCACCTACTTCGAACATAATTTACTGATTCGATAAATTTCTCTCGTGATAGGTGGCACTGTTGGACTAGCAGACAGAACACCTAATGGTAAGCGATTTTCTCCGCCCATGGACGCCAGAGTACAGTAGTCCCAAGTACACTGTCAACCATTGTCCCAAAGCGTGGCTTCCCACGGACACGCAGGCATAGAATAATATAGAGGTCCTATTTACTAGCGAGGCGAATCTGTAGGAAATGAAAAGAACATCGATTTATGCATACAACAGCATTCAGCATAGATTTAGTTTCAAAAGTTGGGAGTCTTATAAATTATAGTTATACTTACGAGTAGAATGTTATTCCGTAATAGTCCTTAGTAGTGTTGCAGAACTATCGAGTTTCCATATCGATAGTTGACCACGAAAATCATTCAGACTATAGTCGATAGTATTGTGTTTCCTAACAGAATTAATAAAAAAAACTATCGATACTATCGATAATTCTGTACCATCGATAGTCAGCTATGTTTCGATAGTATTGCAATACAATCTATGCTATCGATAGTATCGGACACTAAACAATCGATAGTATCACTATTTAGCAAATTTTACTATCGATACTATGGATAACCAGCAATGCTATCGATAGAATATGGGTACTATTGATTTCACTTTTACTATCGATAGTAACAGTGTATAGTGATCGTGGACTATCGATAAGCAACACTAGTCCTTATTGTCATTAATGATGGCTTACCATTTCCTTTTAACAGCTAAACCACAGGCATCTAAGTTTTAATAGTTTCTTCTACCTACTAACGTTACTTTCACAGTACATTTCTGCTCACTGTCTCAAATACATCGGAAGAAAAGCGTATTTTGACAAGCTCAACGCTTCCGTAATCATTGTTGTGACACTAGATCGATGAAGTGGCTGCCCCGTACAGTCGCAGCAATAAAACTTGCTTCGCTTTGATCTTTACGGTCAAGCAGTAAAGTTGAACCGGTGTCTAATTACCGGTGTGGTGTGGTGTACCTGTTAGGCCGTACGACCCGCCTCTCTCATCCTCGACCTTGCGGACCACTCGGTGACTGACGACTTAATTTAAATAAATAATTCATCGATTTGCAGTAGAAGACCGTGATTTGACAATATTCTATGGTATTCTTGTTAAATTAATGTTGATTGTTCTTTTGAACAATGGGCGTCGGCTCATGTTGTTTGTCCAATGTCACATCATATCATTAATGTCACTCAGAATTTCGTAACGTATGCCGTTGCGTGCGTCCTTGGTCTGTTTCCATCATTTTCTTTCCCATTCTATAAGCTTCGGCGTACTAATATGATGCTATTTTCCAACGTAAAATGCCGTGAAGTAATAAAGACGTAAAATCATAAAGAATGAGTTGTGTGTTTATTGCGACTATTGTAGTTTAATGGTGCTGCTATGGAATCAATGAAACAATGCACCTTTAACACCATTCAGTTATGCCAACAGTTATTTACCAGTTTCTCTCACGGCATTTAATCGATAAAATAAAAAACGTATGATGGTGTATGGTTCAGTCTTGTTTTTGGATCCTGAACACTCACACGGGTCGCGGTGCTTCGCCAACTTTGAAACCGGAAGACTATCGATATGGCGGCACTCATTTTGGACACTTGCTGTGGATGCATCAAATTGAGAACAGGATGCTTGATCATTGGATACTGGAACCTAATTTATAGCATTATCATCGTGATCGCCACCGCGGCCTCGTTCGCCAGTCAGGATTTCAAGGACGAGTTCTCCAAGCGGAACGCCGATATCACCATATCATCAGTCGTCGCCATAATCGCCGTCTTCATCATCCTGCTGTTCTTGATCATGAATATTGTCTTCCTCGTTGGAGTGCACCAGAACAAACGTGGAAATGTTAAGTCGTACTTGGTGTTCAACGCGGTCTTCCTGGTGCTGTACACGATCATTTTGCTTGGTGCGTTCGCCGGCGCCGTCACGTCGTACGCCAACGCCTTGACGTGGACGGGTGTGCTGCAGAACCTGTTCGTGATTGTGCTCGCCGCGTATTCCCTGCTGGTCATCAGGAGCTTCTACTACAAGATGAATGACCCGAGCCCCCAGCCCGGCATCCCTAATAAAGCTTAACTGACAAAACACGATGGCTCTTTGGCGCGGTAATAGTCGCAAAATATCAAACATATAGCATTATATCTAAGTGTTCACGTACGAAATGGTTAAGTAGCAGGACCGAGCGCGCCTTCGACGTGAACAATCACTTAACCTCCGTTGATATTGTTATATATTGTTCAACTTGTCCTTTTCCATATAAAATTAACAATGAAACCGCATAACTACATTTAAGGATCCAACAAGCTGTAAGCTTTGAATTTTGAATTCAATAAATCAAAGAAGGGAATAAATCTTACTCTTATTTTTAAACCGTAAATGGCACGCTGGGATACACCATAGTGCATGGTTCGTAAATGTTGTACAGGTCTTTAGGTTGACTTAAAGGTGTCCTTTCCTTGCTGGAAACTCCAAATGAATACAAAGCAATGACATGGTAGTGTTAATGGTATCATTGATTCCGTAAAATTTTGTAAATACAAACTGTTTAGTACACAAAGACGTACAGGTGTTGCATTTAAATCGAATGAAACATTCTCTTTTTAGACAGGGCTTTATTTGGTTTGGTTCTACGGAAATGTTTTGCAAATCTTTTCAGTGAACATAATTGCCGATGGCACTGAATAGCTTTCTCAAATGAACGTAGGTCGAAACCATTAAAATAACCCTTTTTATACAAAGGTGCTAAGTCTCCTGATCGATTTAGTGAAAGTTGAAAGTATTGAATACTTTTACCCATGTTTCTTTTAACAATGGATCCGGATTAGCAAGCTGTCGTAGCAGTGGGCTGGCCGCAGAACCGACGACTGTTAGGTTGAACGAATTCTAGAGTTGAGACCGCGACTCGGTAAAGGTAGTGTAGTGTCGGACACCCCCAGACGACATGAAGTGACTGAATTACTGGCAGGAGCTATGTAAATGCTTAGCCTAGTGGATCAAAGCGGTGCACATTTGGAGAGGCCTATGTCCAGCAGTGGATTGCATTAGACTGTTGATGATGACCTGACTCATATTATTTCGTGTTGTTTTATACAATGAGAAGAACATCGTCATCGTCAGCCCATTTAAGTCCCCACTGCTGGGGCACGGGCCTCCCTCAATCACATGAGGGGTAATAGCCATACTCACCACGCTTGGCAGACGGATTGGCGAGGGTTTTGATATAAATGCAGAGTTTTCCTTCTCTGGGTGCTGATGATCATGCCTGCAGCTTTACCTTAGTCACCTTTTACGACACCTCGGTAAGAGTAAGGGTGGCCTATTCTACTACGCCGTGGACCACACGGCGTCAGATGAGAAGAACTCACTGTCAAAATTGATTTGGAGGTTTCAAAATAGCCTTACTTACATTTGATTTATATATAGTTCTATTTACACGAATAGATTATAAACTCAGACACTAAATTGTCAAACGTTTGTTTTTACGAACAGGAGCTCAAGAGCTCGTGACATTTCTTTTCATACGACATATAGCACTAAAACGTAGTTTTTTTTGTATGGTTTTCAAGTGATATTCGCCATGTTTTTAAAATATCACGAGCATGAGAATTGGGCTCCTGATTTGTCTCAGGCATTGACATTTGTTCAAACAGAGGGCACACGAGGTCTAAAAAAAAAGGAAGTCCTCGCTTGTAGTTGGCAGTCAGTACCGTGTTTTCGGGCTCGTATATTTTAATTTTTTGTCGCAACACTTTTGTTTTTTTTTATCAGCTTAAAGGTTAACGAATACAGTATGTAATGCTGAAAGATATACAAACAAGCTCGTGTACATGCGCGTATTGTATGTGTTCTTGACGGATTTTAAATCACTTTTTTTTATAGCAAGGCTATGGTGCATCTACGATCAAAAGGCACTTCGGTGACATGGACAGGAGGGCGTTGTACGATATTTTTTCTATGGGAAAACGTCAAAACCACTGACACCTTTAAAGGAAGCAGCATTAATTCCAATTTTTTCCACGTGCTTAATAACCGTAGGGCAACTGTTTTTTTTTTAATTTTGCTTATTAGGGAATCTAGTATTACACTTACATATATATTTTTTCTTACGAACAAATTCGGGTTCGAACAAATTTCATCTACAATAATCATCTTCGTTCGTGTCACACTGGTGTCCTAGTGTGACCGTAGAGGGATCGGGCGCAGGAACGACGGGTTAAAGTGCTTTCCGAGGCACGGGGGTACAAGACCTCCAGGCTGACACTGGAAATTTCTTAACACAAAATTTCAAGTACAAATTTTGACCGACTCAGGGACCTCAAGCGCAGCCGTCGCTTTAAAGTGCGACGCACTACCCAATGCGCCAACTAGGCAGTCCTGAAATAAAAATCGTCAACAAGTACGTAATTGGGAAGAATATATTTTTTTTTATAGAAAGGCCAATCCTCATCAAGGATGACCTCACTCCTCAGAATAATTACATGATGTATCTGTTTTTTTTCATTTACTTCTCTAAAAGTGCAATCAAAGCGGGCTCGGTATGTGCCCTGCTTTCAGGGGCCTAGTCGTAGTGTTACTGCCAAGTGTATCAAGAGACTTTTATTTTTAGACCCTTCTGTATTTAACCCTGTTGCAAAACAAAAATATGTAATTTAAAAATAACGTATTTGCGACACCCCCGATAAAGTGACCATCTTCTTCGCAAAGACGCGAGACAGTGAAAAGCTTCATTTGAATCATTTGAAACATCCAATCTCCAATCCAATTAATAGATCCATGATAAATTGATTTTGTTACGAATGAATAATCGATCCTCTACTGCTGTGCCATGTAATATGCCCGTCTCTATTCTCCGCGTAACACATGTACAGAAGGTGAGATACCTATTCACCCCGGACAGCCCACAGCTTACTCTTTCGCTCTGAATTTGGATCATACAGATCATTCAGCTCATTCGGATCATTCGGCACACTCGCACTCGAGATCCATTTGAGTCGAACAATATTCGGAGCGAACAGTAGAGATTCGGAACAGTGTATCATTTGACTGAGTCGAATAAACGAGTCATTTCAGTAAAGAGTTACACACGTCTATAGAACGTTGGGATGTCATTAACGTCTATGTCCAGCAGTAGGCGTCTATTGGCTGAAATGATGCCGATGATGGTTTTTTTTTTTATTGGAAAGTGAGGCAGTCCAACTCCAATTTCGTCGCATCAATAGACACAATCTGCAATGCATTTGTTATCATTTACCAACAAGTACCCAAACGCCCTGTTGGTCTAGTGGGTTAAGTACCGGGCCGTGATCTCGGGGTCCTGGGTTCGATTCCCGAGTCGAGCGAAAAGTATGTTTCGAATTTTTCGAACATAGCTCGGGTTTGTGATCACCAATCCGCATTTGGCAAGCGTGGTGATTAAGCCTAATCCCATCACAGTAGCGATAACTTGATTTCTATGATGGAGGCCTTTGCCCTGCAGTGGGATAGTTTATAGGCTGATACTTTACCAACAAGTAACGATTTGTGATCATTTAATGTCAGGTGACGCGTTTACTCGTCTTTCCCAATAAATGAATTAACATATTCGCGACTCGCCTGACATGTAATGAAATCTTTACAAAATGAGCGTACATCTTCCTAAAGGGAAGATGCTCGTTTCAAAGGCCAGCAACGTGCACTGCTTCTGGCGCAACAGTTGTACAGGTAGCGGTATAATTACCGCCACCTGTACAACTGTACACCTGTACAACCTATTTACCACCCAGTGGCCCGTTTACATCTGTTCCCAATAAAAAACAAATTCTATAATCATTTTAAAATTCATGTTCATTGTTCCTCATAGATACGATAGACTTTCTTACAGCCTTGAAAAATGCATATTTATTTATTTATATTATCATGTTGTTAAATATTTATGTAGAATATTATTATCATAATGTATTGATTTCAGCCTTCGTTAAGTCCAAACGTCTGTGAATGATGATTAATGATTTATTACGACTTAGTCTTTGTTAAATAAGTAAATAAATTTTGAATAAAACCAATCATCAGTCAACACGTAGGTATTGGACAAAAGCTTCGAGTAAATATTTTTGTATCATCGACCGTCATTCAATTCAATGCCAAATCGAGCATGTCCTCCATCCGATATTTTGGTTATGGCTTGACGGTATAAATTTTGGTAAACAAGACATAGTGCACAAGTGTGTGCGCCAACACTGATGCACTCTATATTCCTTTACCCGTATATTCCGTTGAGGCACCAGGGCGATCGGAACATTTCCGAGGCCCAAGGGTACAAGTCAACTTTCAGAACCTACGTGGCGAGACTCAGAATTTTTTAAAGGAATTACTCAGGCATAAAGTTCAACAGGCACCCGGGAAGCTAACCAGCGACCCAATAGCAGCCATCGCTTCAAATTTCAACCACGTGCAGCCCACCCCACACTAGCCACTGTGTCACTGAGGCAGCCAAATCGCCAAGTAAACGAAATGCTCGTTTTGGTTAGGGTAGCCAGGGAAGTCATAATAGGACAACGACATCAGACTGTACGTACGTGTACGTACACCCGTGATAGACTTCCTGGTAAATGCCAGAGCCTGGAGGGAGAAAAAATACACAATGGATTTATTGGGCAATCGATATACGGTTTTTTTCCAACATATTCCTTTAAAAGTTTTTAGTTTCCACATTCAAAGCCCAAATTGGTTCCAGCCGAGCGGCCGACCATAAAAACCAATTCCTTGAGTCGTTTGATATGGTTATTATTGTGAACAATTGCTTCATTTACTAATAAATAATAACATTTTATTTTGATTTAAACTTTCATGATCACTAACATTACAATAGTTATTTAAGAGATTTCTACCATGTGCCTTATTTTTGAGTTTCCGATATTTCGGTACTGTGTTGCAAGCGCCATGGTTAAACTCAAAAATAAGGTACATGGTAGAAATCTTGTAAATAACTATTCTAACATTTTATTTATCAGAAAACCTCTAACCGAACTAGAGCTTTCATGCACGAGGTAAATTAAAAATCTGTAGATACTAAGGGCAGATCCAGTTCGCGCAAATAAGGGTCTATGACTAAGGTTTAGAAAAAATACCCACCACAGGCGCTACAGATCAGGGATCGTTATGAAGACATGTAACCGGGATTAATGCAAGTAAACGGTGTGTTGTACGCCAATCTGAGCTGTCCTGGGAGTGAGGGCTACGATAGAAACGTCCCGTAACGAGCCAAATATGCCTGTCGCATTCAAACAAAAAAGACGGGATGAAGATTCGAAATTCTTGAATTCTGGGGGTCTAATTTCAAGTTACCACGTACGATCGTTCGATCGAGCCGACAGTCAATCAATTGTAGTTTAGGTTGGCAATTTGAAATACCATCGTATGGGACACTTTCGTACGGATCCGACCATAGACTCTCGTGAATGAATGATATTCGCGATGATAGTGTCGCCGAAAGACCCACATCAAATAAAACCAATTGAATTGATTTTATTTATAATTAACAATATTTTTTTTAAAGAATTAAAGATATTTGACTTTTTAAATTAAAGGACTATTATTTAATGTGTTTGAAAGAAAGATTTTAAATAATAAAAACATTAAAATGTTAACATATTTTTAAAAATCTGACAGCTTGCTATTTTTCTACATCATAGCCCATATAGTTATCTGTGGCCATCTGTGAAACATTAGAAAAAAACTTGTAAATTATTGACATAAGTATGTACGTACGATAAATATGCAATCTCAATACATAATTTAAAATAATGTAAAATTGTTTAAAAGCGTATGTACATTAGTATTATGCTTATATACAAGTTCTATAGTTATCTAAAGACTCTACTTTCTTAAGTAAAATCAAGTATAAGTTAGGTTAGTCGCATAATCCTACCTAAATAAGTTTATTTGTTATTAATTTTACTCTGCCGGGGACCATTCGGCCACGGAGTAGAATAGGCCATCCTTACTCTTACCGAGGTGTCGTAAAAGGCGACTAAGGTAAAGCTGCTGGCATGATCATCAGCACCCAGACATGGAAAACTCTGCATTTATATAAAAACCCTCGCCAACCCGTCTGCTAAGCGTGGTGAGTATGGCAATTACCCCTCATGTGATTGAGGAAGGCCCGTGCCCCAGCAGTGGGGACTTAAATGGGCTGATGATGATGACTATTCCAATTTACACTTTAGAAAGAACAACTTTGAAACATCATTTCTATAATTTAACCATTTGTAATTAAATATTTCAGTAAACAAGACATCAAAGTTCTCCATTGGACCAAACTGTAATAGAAAGCTGAGCTAGAATCACTGTTGGAGAATGAGTTGAAAAAAGTGAACATCTCACCGGAGGTAATCAAAATAACAAAAAGTTATTTAACTGAATCTATAATATCTGTGCTATAACTAATTTCCTTACTGAAAGAAAAAACATTAAGATAAAGATAATATAATTGTTTGAAACATGTATACAAAAGTGTAATCCTTATAAATAAATATTTCACAACATCACATACATTGGTCTGACTCCGAGATAGGTACCTCAAGCACCTGTGTTACGGATATCAGAATCAACAGTGGGATTACAAATATATGCATATAATAATTTTCTTTTATAAATACATACTAATAATACATAGAAAACACCCAGACCAATACAAACAGACATGTTCATGCACACAAATGTTTGTACTGTGCGGGGATTGAACCCGCAACCCTTGGAACAAAGGCAGCATTCACTACCGTTCCAAATGGGTTGTCAAATCCTTGCAGTGTTATTCTTGGTTGGTGGTCCAGAACCATGATTTTGGAGGCCAGTGTACCGTGAGCCATGATCGAGGATTTGGCGAGTCTGGCAATTACTATGAAGGGACTGCCGTCTGACCTTAACAACCCTTAGATGGGGGAACCACACCAAATTAATCATGGTTACATGTTACAGAAACTTATTCAAGTAATCTTAAGTGCATATGGAGCTTGTTGGTAGAAATATGCTTTTGAGTTTATTTTTTACATTATTTCCAATCTAAAATTAAATCGCTTGTTTTTATTTACTTAATAAGTATGATTGTAATCGAAATACCTATGTACCTACCAACAGTTTTTTGTATGAGAGAGCAATAAAAATACTTTTATTATTAGGTATTTATTTATTTTATTTAAAACTCCTTTATGATTATTGCAGAATATCTACCAGCATTGCACAGATCTCCGCTAGAAGAAACATACCCAGTTCCAGTACTCCGGGCTTCATTGCTAAACGAAGTTAATTATTTTCTGAAAATAGTTTGTTATAATTCAACTGATAAGTACCTATGGACAAGCATCATTCAGTCATCATTTATTATGTAAATAAAGTAAGTATCAGCTTAATTATTCCCTTTGTAGGGCTAAGACCCCCATCATAGAAATCAAGTCATCGCTACTATGATGGGATTAGGCTTAATCATCACTCTTGCCAAATGCGGATTAGTGATCACAAACCCGAACTATGTTCGGAAAATTCAAAACATACCTTTGTTCGACCCGGGAATCGAACCCATGACCCCGAGATCATGGCCACAGGGCCATCGTCAGAACAGTCTTAAACCATTAGACAATGGGGCGTTGTTTTATTTGTAAATAGTTAAAAGTTATTAATTAATACTAAGTGGGTGTGTGAAGATAGATAGATAGACATCCTTTATTGCACAGAAAGAATACAAAATATGTGTGTGTACATAGTTTCTTCTTAAAATAGGATAACATTATTGTATCTTTTATTATTTATTTTAATAAATGATTCCATCACATGTACTTAGTTGTTTTTTTCATTCCTTATGTAAGTACTGCTCTCCTGTTAATTAGTATGTTAATCGCATGAGTGTTAACAGGGCTTTTGGAACAGTGGTAGTGAACGATGGCTTTGGTTCAAGGGTTGCTGGTTCGATCCCCATACAGTACAAACATTTGTGTGCATGTACATGTCTGTTTGTATTGGTCTGGGTGTTTTCTATGTATTAGTATGTTTTTACAAAAAAAAAGTACTATATGTATATATTTGTAATCCCACTGTGGACTATGATATCCGTAACACGGGTGCTTGAGCTACCTATCTCGGAGTCAGATCAATGTACATATGTGATGTTGTGAAATATTCTATGGGATATATTAAAATTCACTAACTAATAGTGGAGCAAATGTATTAAACCAATTAAACATAAGTTTAACTGGTTGGTACTGTGTAATCTTTAATGGATATCCAAAATTACCCCAAAATTGTAAAATTTATAAGTAGATAACTAGGTACTTAAATAGTTATGTAGGAACCTAACACAAAGGTAAGTAGGTAGGTATACCTACTTTTTAAGGAAAGAGAAAACTTATTACGTATACTTGTAATGTAGACAAAGTAGGAACTTAGGCAAAATTATTGCCTCTTGTAATACATAATTGAGGCTTGCAAATGGTTAAAACCCTCAAAATGTATTTCACTTTGTACTTAGGTGGATTAATACCTAATTGAGTCAAAAGCCTATATAAATAATACCTAATTAAACCATCAAAAGTTTCAAACTTTTGAACTGATAAGATTAAGTTTGAAGAATACAATGTACTTAGTCGCAGAAAAAGACTAATTACTTAGTGAATCTAGTTTATCTATAAGAAGCCTACACCACTAGGTAGGTACTTAGTATACTTACTTACTTAAATCTGCATAAATCATTGAACTATAGGTACCATACATATTCTCACTGGCATAAATCTACAAAAATTCTCAGTAAGTAGGTAAATAGGCACTTAATGTAAATTAATTTACATATTTAAACGTAAGTACTGAGATTCATACATTAAAACTTTGATTAAGCATTAAAAGTACCTAAGTACTCTATGTATTCATAATCATCTATATAGGTATAGCAATTTTAACATTTTATACCAAGAAACTCCGCTTTAAAACTAATCTTTATTGATATGTAAGTCATTGGACCCTTATTTACAAAGGCATAAAGATCCTTTTTTAATACACCATAAATCCATTCAACCGAACCAAAACACCTTTCGAGCTATCGTGAATTTTGACATAAAGACGCGAGACAAGATATGTCAAACTCGATATTTTGGTTGAGCATTGGTGTCTTCAAATTAGGGTTTGAGGCGAGATGTGTCAAAAGAGTTTCGGTTGAGTTCAACCGACGCAATGTTCACTTCAAATTAGGAAACGTCGTCAAATACGTTTGGTTGAGTCTCAAAGTTAACTTCAAATTAGACCCCCTGTTTCGTTGTAGATTGGGCAGTCGGGTGATGAGACATGAGATAATATGTCCGAGAGCCGAGATAGAGATTCAACAACAAAACATTCCGTAGTGCATCGCGTGACGTCATCGCGTGGGCGAGCTCCTGCGGCACAGATGGCGACATGTTCTGCTCGATAGCTCGTATTCCAAAACATTGACAAACGAGTCAGTGAACTCACCTATTTCTGTCTAGAATTGTGTGGCACAGTGACTGAGCTGACTCACACATCACCTCATGTAGTGTGATTCCGATAGCGTAAATACCTAACGAGGTACGAGATTCTGTTGACGTGATTACGCGTACCTCCTACGTGACTCAGACCACTTAGAAGTCATTTCAATAGATTAAGTAAATGTTTGCTAATCCAACTATGATAGAGGTAATCAAATCTTCTCGTGTGATTTACATACAAAGGCCAATGTCAATTTTATTTGCAACGATATCCCAATATTATGAATGACTACTATTTTTGTCAGCTGGCGGCTACATTAGTACCTATCACTGTGGCCCATTACACATTGCGATCGCTGCTATTCTACAGTACAGTTCCAAACCTTGGGCTTAACTTACACCCCCTTCTTGCTACAAAAAGTGATCTGAGAAAAGTTCACGAACTCAACTCGTTCCAGCACCTTTTAACATAGTGTTGTATCCGTTTGAGACTGAGTTTCCTAACCAACTTCATTGGGACATTCCTCAATAGAAAACTATGACTTTAAATCTTGTCGAAAAAATGGATATGATTACCAATGTAACCTTGCTCAGATTGTTTGTATTATTGATCTCAGAATGAATAAACATTTAGCGCTGCAAATGCATTGAATCAAACTGGCTTGAGTGCGGCTATGCGGAGATCATCCCTCGCAATATACGATGGCTAAATTTATATGCGATCAGAATTGGAACATTATACATAAGCCTCATGATTATGTGTAGGTCTAGGTAGGTACATAATGTACTTATTTACCACGGTTAAGGAAAACTTGCACAGAAGACGTTTGCATGTTAACTTATGCAAAAATAAGTTAACGATATAAGACTCTTGTAGATTGTTTCAAATGTAGACTCTATACATTTAGGCCAGCGAACGGTGATAGTGGTGTCCCAACCCCAATATTTGTGCTATATAAGTCTAAATGTTCAGATTATTGGTAACTGCAGAGTTTTTCCACGTTCTTCTCGTCAGACCACTCTCCTAATCAGCAGTGGATCAGAACCACATTGCAATATGTAGGTAAATCCATACTAATATTATAAATGCGAAAGTAACTCTGTCTGTCTGTCTGTCTGTCTGTCTGTCTGTCTGTCTGCTACTCTTTCACGCCAAAACTACTCAACGGATTTAAATGAAATTTGGTATACAGATAATCTAGACCCTGAGAAAGAACATAGGCTACTTTTTATTGCGAAAAGGGGGTTGTAAGGGGTTGAAAGGGGGGTAAAAAGTTACTTTTCCACGCGGACGGAGTCGCGGGCGGCCGCTAGTATTTGTATAAATGTTTCGCTTTTTCGCGGACTAGCGGCCATTGGATACGAGTGTTCAGTGTTTTGTATGGAGTGGATACAAAACACTGAACACTCGTATCCAATATTTACATATGGACCTAAACAGAATAAAAAAAATACATTTGAATTCATTAGCCGCCGCATAAAAATGATTAGTCAAAAGTAATGATTAGTCAAGGTATACAAAAATAAAATTGTACGAGTAGGTATGTTGATTCTTTTATGTATTTCGCACCACAGACGGAATGCGTTGACCGCCACGTAAACAACACGTTATTGTATGGGAATCGTATAATTGATTCATGCAAATCGTATGCAGCTCATAAATATTTGATTATAGAAATAAAACAAAGCATTTCAATTCAATGCGGTAGGTAGAAAGGTATTTCATTTACTTTGCCACAGTGATTTTTCTAAACAAAATACCGGAACGTGCCAAAACCCGAAACAAATGTATGTTATTTGTACTGAGATTGTAACTTCAGCTACATTAAACTTAGACAGTTCAACTCGTACTTAAGATTTTTGGCACCAATAGATACCTATACGTGCTCCCACACAGCAGATACAACGTTATAATACCAAATGTCACCACCCGCAAATAATAATACCTACAGTTCCAAGCGATAAAGATTCTGCTTCAATAAATCGTTCTGCTATTCTTAAATGTTTTTAAATGAATGTTAGTAACATTTGCTACCACATGTCGAACAATGTTATAATAAACACTGCTGGTTTTGCTCTTTGTATAACATCGGATAACCTAACACCGAGTCCGCGGGCTACGTTGCTAACATCCTGCCCAGACACATGTATTTAACAATGAAAGTTATAATTTATTTTCTTCTATTGTACTTTATTTTCTTGTGCAATAGAGAATAAATAAATAAATAATATAATTTGTTTTATCTTGTTATACATATTCTTACAATATTTTATTACTATTAGACCTGGCAAAAACGTATCTTTCAAAAGATTGGATTATTTGCATCTGGATCAATGCAAAGATGCGAAACAGTGAAACGCTTCATTTGAATCATTTGATTGATTTTCTTACGAATTAATAATAGATCCCTTCTGCTGTGCCATGTAATATACCTATCTCTTTCTCCGCGTAATACATGGGAAGTCATTCGGATCATTCGACTCACTCTGACTCGAGATCCAATTGAGTCAAATGATACATTCGTAGCGAACATTAGAGCTTCGGAACAGGGTATCATTTGGCTGAGTCGGATCACTGAGTCGTTTCAGTAAAGAGTCACACACGTCTTATTAGGTACTATTACGTCGCGTCGTATAAAATCACTTCGTAAAAAAATATTTAACCAATGATGGCGATGATGGCGCTTTCGTGTGGTTCTCCCACACTTTCGTGCGGGAGAACCACACGAAAGCGCCCGTACAATTTTATTTGAGTTTCAGATAACGCGAAGATTACCTTTGATTTGGTTGCGATGGTATTGCGTGTGCCAAATGATTCACCCACGCCACGTAGTGTACGTACATTGTACCTACATGTTAATAAGGCTATATTAGATCTGCATGGTATTTAAAATGAATCTACTTTGAATAATTTGTTTTAACGAGCTCCGTGCTGGGAATAGCTGATAAAAAAACTGAATGTTACCTTCCATACCATCTATAGCCTTTTTTAGGTTGTGTTTTCGTCATTTTCAAAGACCAAACAGTTTCTGTATGTAAAAAAAGTAAATAAAATAAAATTTGGTTTATTGCTCTCAAATATACATTTTAGCAAATTGTAGCTTACAGTCTTGTGTTAGCAATTGGTAAGTGTCTCAGCATGTGCTGGACCAGGTGGTTACTCAGTCTGCGCTGTTTTTTCAGACACTTTCACTTCTCTATAATATGGTTTTCCTGTCATATGCCCAGGCTAGGGCCAGGCAATAGTACAAAAAAAAACCGGTGTGACGCAGCTTCTGTGCTGTGTTTCGACTGCTTGAATAAGGAGGCCCAATCTCGGGTAAAGGGGGGCTTATAGGTTGGCAGCCCACCGATGTTGCGAGTGTCCAAAGGTTGTGGCTTATTACGTGGCCGCTAGTCCGCGAAAAAGCGAAACAAAGTCCCAATTCTAATCCAGTAATTTTGTCTGCAGTTGTCGTCCTCCCCGAACACTTGCAAATGGGCGCACGCGCGGCTCCTGATGCTGCTGGGCTGGATCCTGGCGGCGTGCGTGGGTCTGCTGGGCGCCGCCGTGGCCTGGGGGCTGCCCGCCGGCCGCGACACCTTCGCCTTCATGGCCGCCGAGGTGAGTCCCTATAGGAGTACCTATACCCTTCCACAAAATAATACAGATGGAGTACGCTGGTTGAATATGTCGCATGCTAAACAAGCTACGCACACGTACAGTGGCGGACACATCAAGCTATACAAAACTGTCAAATTTCTTCATTCGATTATAAACCTTATCTTGTTACACATTGAGTTCGAAATCGATTGAGGAAATTTGACAGTTTTGTATATCTTGACCTGTCCGCCACTGTACATACGCGCGTACAGTGATCTCAGCATTCTCACTGTGGTTCGGAGACACATTGACAGGTACTTGTGCGAGAGAGAAGCGATACGGTATGCTTAGCGCGTAGGTCAACGAACTTCTTCTTTTATATGAATGTTAAAGTCAAAGTATTTTATTTGCACAGAATAGGAACATAACATGTCTTAATAACTACACAAGCTCTCTATTCAGTTGAGATAATTAACATGCAACAATTGATAATTAAATATTTAAGGCTAATTATTTACAATCACAATAATACAATTTCAGAAATAAGTCCACTCAGGTGGATCGGACCGATAAACATTGAACTCCTTATTACAAATCGCGAACTAAGGATAGTCCCGGAATTTGTGCCAGTGCCTTTTAACATTGCGTGTTGAAACGGGATGACATGAGCATCAGTACGGCAATAACTTTAGATGGTGATTAATAATAAGTGGAGTATGGTCATTTAATTATTTACTCTACATTCTACATGTGTTTTTTATTTGATAGTTGGCAGTTACGTTTCTAGAAGTATGACCAGTCACCCAAACCAGGGAGCCAAACAAATGATGTGCCAACTCGGAAAAATTAAAACTCGATTTTAACTCGACTTAAAATCCACGGAACTCGGGTTGAACTCGAGTTACGTAATTCGAGTTAACTGGATAGACAAGTAATGTTTTTTGAGCTATTTCCAAATTATTCCCTCAGCTTGACATAAACCTCATGCTCGGAAATGGAATATTTCCAATTTTTCGTCAGTTTTGGATAAATCTCAAAAATTGTCTATGAAGTTTTTTTATACCATTTTGTAGCTCTTGTAAATACCTACAATAAAGGTTTGGCAGAAATTCCGGACAAGTGGCGCCATCCGCTTGAAAAATTTTGATTTTAGACAACCCGTATTTTTCCTAATATACCACAGCATTGTATCACATCGAACCACTTTATTATTTTTTCTGTAAATTAATACTACTCGCCCAAGAAACCTTTCAAAATAAAAAAAAAGTACCGCTGCTTCCAGTGATGCCAGTTGATATTTGTAAAAATGGCCAAAAGTGATTTAAACTAACCCAATCAAAGGCTTTATGAATGATCGGCAAACTTCGCACCATGTCGGTTCCATTCGGTTTTCGAACTCGAGATAGAGAGAATTCAATTCGAGTGGATTCAAGTTACGCCCAACTCGAGTTGACTCGAGCTAGGTACTCGAGTTAACAATTCAGTCAGACTGACGATTTGGTGCCCTTGATCCTACGTTTGTAAGGCGTTGTCCTAAACTAAACCAACTAGACCTTGAAGAAGAAGCGATGAGATTTCATCTCGCGGTTAGATGAACCATACGCATCGCACGATCTGTTCAGACGGCAAAGAGGATGGATACACGTTATCAATATACCTACAAGACGTTTTTCCTTGCGCAACAGTTTTAATAGATCCTCCAATTAATAAGAAACATTTCCTTATAAATTAAATGGCATGTGTAAGATAAGAAATAATTGTGTCTTAATGACAAAACTGTTGAATGTTCTGTCGTCAGCAGTATTTCCGTACCAATAAGATTCAAACCTTGACGAAATGAGTTTCTAACTGCACTACACACTGGTGTTGCTGCTTCCAAAGACGGCGGCAATCGCTTACCAACATATGATCCGTCTGCTTGGCTGCCAATAGGGGACATAATATGGTGGACCATTGGATTCATAAAATTACCCGTGCATAAGAAATAAGTAACTTGTTTTCTATTCTTTAAAAAAAAATGGCTTATACTAAACGCAAAGACTCACGGCAAACGGTAGATTATTTGTTAATAATGGATGATAGATATGTGACAGTTAAGCTATTCTTCGAAATGGTCAGTAGATTTAAAGGGAAGTAACTGTTACCAAACCAAAGACTCGAGGCAGTCGGTGTCACATTTCATTCATAATGAATGAATGAGATACTCTACTGTCTGCCAAGAGTCATTGCGGTCAGTATAGCATTGTAATTGATGATGATGATGTTTGTTGTAATACTTACCTAATTGCAAGTCTGCGTTATTGCGGTTTATAGGCCGACATAAAGCAAGATAACGAAAAAGTTGAGTTTTTCAATAACTATTACCTCAACATTACCAACGTGCAGATCTGTGAGTCAATATTAATATGTTAAGCAAGTAATTTACGAAATCATAGAGTACATAGACTAAAAGATCTTAATTTTTTGCTTTCGATAGAGAATGTTTTATTTTATCACGGGGCACCAAATCAATCAATGCTATTTTTAATATCTAGAATATGGAATGATAAACTGTGAATTTATAATTCGTTTATTTAGGCATAATGTGAACTTAGTACCGTTAATGTTACCAATAGAGTGATGGGTATGAATGTAAGAACAGAGGACGGCCGAAAAAGATGATGATGGATTAAGTGAAAAATGGCATGATTGAAAAAGGGGGATGATTCGATGAAGAATAACAGAAAAAATATGGAAAAAAATGGCCTGGGAATAAGGCTGAAGGATGACGATGATCTAATCAATTACTTTACTACTCTTATTTATTTGTTCTATTTCACAACATCACAAGTTTACAGAACATTGCTGAAACACATGAAAGTTCTTAATTACATCACTAATCCACTGTTGAAAGTATAAATTGCCTGTTGGCAACACAAAAAATTATCAGATTCGAAGCACTTTTACATTTACTGTTATCTCTAGGTACTTTATTTGTTTTCACAAATATTTGATATGTAAATACATCACCGTACGTAATATTATCCCAGCGATAACATTCGCCGATTTCGCTCACTTTGCGAGTATTTTTTATATATATGGTTTTTTTATGTGATCTACGTACTACTAGTTACATATAAAATTAAATTAATTAATGCACGCACTGTCAGTATATTATAAATAGTTTTATAAATACTGTGTACTACATGCGATTATGTGTTATCTACGTCAAAAATGGAAGAGAACTTGTAAATCTGTAAATAACTTAAAGGTGTAAAAAAACTGCCTCAAAATAACTTGGGCCGAAAAAAAAACAGTAACAGAACATGAATTGATGTTTATTTTTTTATTTTGTCTGTCTGTTCGTGCTAATTTTGGAAACTACAGGATTCGAATGAAACTGGTTTTATTGTATAGCTATGAAGTCGGCAATTTATAGGGTATTATTGTTTTTATAGGGTATTTTTATACGGTTACGAAGCATGGACATTAACTCTTAAGGAAGAAAGTAGACTCTTAGAGGCAGAAAGGAAGATTCTTCGAAAGATACTCAGACCAGCCAAAGGAGAGGACGCCAATGGGGAAGGAGAAAGTACAAAGAGATTGAAGAGCTATTTCTTGAACCCAACATAATGGGAAAGACAATCTGCCAGACTGCGTTGGTTTTGGCATCTGGAGAAGAATGAAGGACAGGAATATCGATCGGTAAAGAGAGCATACACGGGACGACCAAATGAGCGGCGCCTGGTTGGCCGTCCTTACTATCTCTAGAATGATGAGGTTAGAAAGGACCTGCTTGGGCTGCAGATCGACGGTATCTTGGCCGTAGCCCAAAATAGAGAGGAATGGTGACTTGTTGTGTCGGAGGCCATGATCCTACGGGTCGGTGAGCCATCAGAGTAAGTTGAGATTAAGTCGTCGTTTTAGAGTTGGGTCATCTATCCCACAGTCCCTTAAGACCTGGGTCTTTAACCGGGACTGAGCCGAAACGTGGACACTAGTGAGTGTCCACGTTTCGGCTCAGTCCTGCGGGGCTCATCCACACGTTTAAAGTAGTATCTATCTATCATGAGAAAAAGTGCACAAACAAGTCTGATATCTTGAACTTTATAATTGGCTCCTCCGCCTGATATCACTTTTACGGCGGCGTGCGTGAAAGTGCGCCTATTTTGCTTTCTCGTGGCGCGCTGTGACATCACGGCCCTCGCGATAATGTAATTAATTGATCGTAGACGTGACGTCACCGGCCGCACGCGATTACACTTGCCTTTTGTTTTCATAACAAGTTTTGATCGAACGATTTTTTTCTGAGCATAAGAAAATCCTCATGGCTTTTGTGCGAGGCGTGCTGGCTGAATAGAATCGTTGGATATAAGTTATGCCTATCGATAGACCCCAACCTTCTCAACATCATTATTATTTAGTAGGTTTCTAAGAAAGTTGTATCCGGAAATCCCCTTTATTATTTTTTTATTCAAATTTCATACCACTAAATTAATAACAAGACAAACTACATCCGCGTGTTCGTTAACCTCAACCCTTGGCGTATACGTTAGTATCATTCTAATAATTATATAATAATGGATAGCGTTCAATTTATGTTATCTAACAATAGCAAATTCTATAATAATCAAATTATAGATATCTATACCAAAAACAACTGACGACGTCCGACAATAACATTAATCCTTTTGCCAATTATCGAGAAATCTAGTAATTAATATGAAAACAGCTGTTTGACATTTAATTGTCAATGTCAACAGATCGAACGGTCGTTTACCGATTATAGAATAATTAATGTTCCAGCACTTTCAGAGAAAGCTGCGCCGGCGCAAGGAGGCCTGGCTCGAGCAACTTCTTGTTTCAAATACACGTTTTATCACGTAATTTTAAAACGATTTCATCGTTGTCTGGGAACTCGAACCCCTTATCACAAACTAAGGATAGTCCCGGAACTTAATTCGTGCCAGCCCCTTTTAACATTGCGTGTTGGATCCAAATGAAAACTTGTCATTTCGATCCAATACGGTACGGTACTAAGTTTAGATCGCGATTTATAATAAGGTGGTTCATGTTTCTTGTTGTATGATTGCCCCGTATGATGTAAAGAGCGGTATGTCTAAAATCTTCTTGAATTACTGTGTTGTAACAGAAAGATGGTTGCCTTCTTCAGAGTTTATAAATACCTCAATCTGTCTGGATTGCACCAGGTATCAACATTTCCTACCCGCCTGAGATAAAAGATTTCATCATCATCATCATCATTTCAGCCAATAGACGTCCACTGCTGGACATAGGCCTCCCCCAATGTTCTCCACACAGATCGGTCCTGTGCCTCCCGCATCCAATGGATTCCCGCGATCTTCACCAGATCGTCGGTCCACCTTGTAGGAGGCCTGCCTCGGCTGCGACTTCCTGTACGTGGCCTCCACTCGAGGACCTTTCCGCCCCAACGGCCGTCTGTTCTCCTCGCTATGGTCTTTGTCCATTGCCACTAGAGGCTTGCAATCCTTTGGGCTACGTCAGTGACCTTAGTTCTCCTGCGGATCTCATCATTTCTGATACGATCACGCAGGGAGACTCCGAGCATAGCCCTCTCCATTGCTCTCTGGGTGACTTTGAGCCTCCTTAATCGGCACATTGTAAGCGGCCACGTTTCGGTTCCGTATGTCATCACTGGCAACACACACGCATTAAAGACTTTCGTCTTGAGACACTGCGGTAGATCTGCCGAAAATATGCTGCGTAGCTTCCCGAACGCTGCCCAGCCGAGTTGGATTCGTCGATCGACCTCTTTCTGGAAGTTGGACTTAGCAAGCTGGACTTTTTGTCCGAGGTAGATGTACTCGTCTACAACTTCCAGTGTAGAGCTTCCAACCTTTACAAGAGTGGGTACGACATGGGAATTCGACATAATTTTCGTCTTGTCCATGTTCATTTTCAGACCTACTTGTTGGGAGACTTGAGATCGTCGAGCATTTTGCCAAAGTCTTCCAAGGTCTCAGCCATGACTACGATATCATCAGCGAATCGAAGGTGCGTCATGTACTCGCCATTTATATTGATGCCAAGTCCATCCCAGTCCAGAAGTTTAAACACGTCCTCCAACAAAGTGGTGAAGCAGTTTCGGCGATATAAAAGACTTAGATAGAAAGAAATATATTCTTTATCGCACTGATCAAAACAATAAATTATCAATATAGTTATCAGATGACGGTAAGATATGCACGAGCAAAATACAAGTAGCAGCTGTCTATATAGTGCTGTTGTCCCGGATATGGTTCTTAGTGGTTTGTTATCTTCTATTTCGACTTCGAAAATAATGTTGGAATGGTAGCCCAGAAAAGCCACACGACGCAGAGAGAGGTCGCCCACCGGAAATATGGGTCAACGACATTGGAGACATGCTGGTCCGAAGTGGATGTGACGAGGGACAGTGTCCTGGTAGGCTTTAGAAGAGTCCTATGTCCGAAGACGGTCGATACAAGGGGCTGAGGTAATGATGATTCCTGTTTGAAAAGTTGGTGAACTCGGCCCTTATTTCTTGTCTGGTTAAAAACTAACTCATCAATCTTCTTCTACGTTTAAACAGTAAAACATACGGAAGCCGCTGTCCGTGTGTTGTTGCCATTTGAAGCGCGTGAGTGGAAGTCGTAACGTAATCTGCAAGTCGCATCGATAACACTAAATACCGGTCTGTCTGGACGATGTGTACGCGACTTATTAAAACACTTGAGCGATAGACTTCCTGTCTCCTGCGAGATGTTTGGCAACCTTCCTTAGAGAGTGAAGCGATGATTGCATACAAGGCTACTTGACGTCGTTCGTTGCGGTCGTTTGGCATGTTTGGTGGATTACTAACTCCCGACAATATTTCGTGTTTTTTTTTAATCTTGTTAATTCCTAACTACCTAACTAACCTAATTTACAGAGGTTCCGCTCTAGTTGACACTGATATTGAAGAGTTAGTTGACCTATGCGGTAGGCAAGTATATTGTATCTCTCCCACATACGTTTCGTATAGTCTGACTCGATCTTATGCCGAACTACGCCCATTGTATGCGCGCATGTATTTGAGCCCCTCATCTCAGGCTTGTAGTTCCCGATTCCGTCTAAAGCTCAATCTTTGGAGCCATGCGTAGCTTAGACCATGATTCAGGATTTGGGGAGTCTAATTAATTACAATGAAACGACTGCCATTTGACCTTCGCAACCCTTTAACAGGGGAACCAGACCAACTGAATCATAGTTACACGTTTCCTCACGATTTTTTCCCTCAACGCCGAGCTAACGGTAGAAATACACATATAGATTTGAAAAATCCATCGCGCATGTATGTGAGCGTAACCGGTTTAGCACGACACCACTGTCTATATACAAAGTAGGTGTCAGTCAAGCAAGACAGGAGTTAATTGATGAAGCTTAGCTCGCGACAGGAAAGGATTCGCGCGGACTCTTTGCGGATGACTGGCAGGAAGTAGAGCAAGACCGACCGAGATAGAGGCTCTTATTATCGGAGGCCAATACTCACTATGGGTCACACTGTGCCAATGGGCGGCGATTATTACTTTCCATCAGGAGGCTCGCTAGCTCGTTTGTCCGCCTCTAGCATAACGATGGCACACATCACATATATGCCGTGTCATGATGACGCATCTGCGCAGCCGCGTCTCCCAGGAAGGGAAGATTACCACAATGTGAGGTACCGGCGCATGTCGAGCGGTCACGGCCGCCGGGTTCACTCCGCGTCGCTCAATCTTGATACCATTGACACAATACTATACAATATACTTACAATGGAAGGTGAAAAGGACATACTGGAAACTGGATCTTATCAGTACAAGGATCTGTAAATAATATTTTCTGGATTTAATGGCACCATTTTAGAGTTGAAATGTTTACGTTTAGTGAGCTAAATTAAATGCGCTTTAACATTATAGACAATGAGGACAATTAATGTACAAGGTAAAAAAATATTGGGCCATGAAGAGAAACTACGTTAAATAGTTATGATAGCACATTTTCCTTAAATGAAAAAAAAAAAGAAATAAAGCTGCATTCCGAGTTTTTCTGAATTTTGCTTGTTTTGTTCGGGAACCAAAGCGGTAAAAAAATCCAAAAATTAAAATTACCACTAAATTCGATGTAGTCAATATTAATAATAAAATTATCTTTAAAAAGTTTGTCATTAGGTCTTTCGCTCTACTCAAGCAAGCATGCTCAATTCAAGAAAGCAATCTCATGTTCTAGGAGTACCATGGACGTTTTTCAGTTTTTCCTAGCTTTGAATTGTGTCATCATCCTCCTGCCCTTTTTCCAGGCTATGTGGGGTCGATACAGTATGTCTTCTTAGATAGATTTTATTGAACAACATACAAAACTTAAACGCTAGGTATACAGATCTCTGTATACCTAGCGTTTAAGTTTTGTATGTTGTTCACAATTTAGACGGTCTTATCGCTGCGAGCAATTTTCAGGTAAAGGGCATTAGATATGAAAGGGGAGGGAGAAATATCTTTCTCTTCGTCCCTGTCAGTCATTCGTGGTATACGAGGGCGACACTGAAAGTTTATAGAACTGGCTACTTATAAGACGATGATTAAAAAAATAAGTTTAAATTTTGAAAATGGAACTATTTGCCAATATTATTGTCTATGCATTTAATTCGATTCTCTTTTTTTCCGATTTGGTGGCAAATTGAAAATAATTTTTAACAAGTGAACTCATGTTCACTTAAATTCATATTTAACGGGAGAAAATTTCCGTGCAATGATTTTCTATGACTTTGGATGTCAAATAAGTCAACAAGAAAGTTATGATAGACTTCGATTGGCCTTTCACGATGAAGCTCCATCTCGTGTTACTGTTTACAACTGGTTTAATGAGTTTAAACGTGGTCGCACTAATCTCAGCGATGATTTGCGTGAGGGACGGCCATGTACGGCGACTACCGTAGATAACATCAGTGTTGTGCGACGTATGATAGAGGCCGACAAAAGAGTGACCTATCAACTTGTATGTTTGATGTATGTGTTTGTCGGCAGTGTCTCCTGGTGCTGGTGAGCGCGCTGCACGTGGTGGCGCGCTACGCGCTGCAGGCGCGCGAGGCGGACGCGGCCGGCCCGCTCGCCTACTACACGCACCTTCTCTTCGACGTGAGTACACCAACTTATGCGTTTAAACTAAGATTACCTTTGTAGGTACGAGTCCGAGTAGGTACACAGCCTAGCCATGGCTGCGGCATGGCTCACCCCTCGTCGCATTGAAAGCCTTACCTGTAACCAATGCTGCCCTACCTTCAATTTTAGCAAAGGTCGTGGGTTCGATCCCCACCCTGGACAAACACTCGTGCGATGAATGATGATGAAACGACACACTTGTGTTTGTTCGGTGTCTGGGTGTAATATATGTATTTAAGTATATATTTGTGTTCCTCTGTTGTCTGATATCTGTAACACAAGTGCTTAAGCTACTTAGTACGGAATCAGGTCAACGTATGAGATGTTGTGAGAATTCTTAGAATTATAATAGTCTTGATTGAACCAGAAATTCGAGCAAAACCCAAGTCGAACGTCTGCTTCATTAACAAAAGAAAACTATCAATCAAATGGCTGTACCAATTTGCTATCCTCTGTTAGTTTCCATTTGGAAGAGCGAATGAAATATATTGGGCAACTGGGCCTCGGTAAAAAAAATCCTGACCCTTATGCCTTCACTGTTAATCAATTCACTTAGCGGTAAAAAACAGACACATGTAAACCAAAGTCGCATGTTATACACAAGGAAGTGTTTTGACGTTCGGCGGGCGTTCACCCTCACATATTTGAACTTAGGACACTTAAGGCCGCACCGTACGGTTCCAGAAGGGTCAGCACGAACTTTTCGAAGAATCTTAGTATATGCGTATCGTAAGCAATTTACATGAAAACTAAAGAGCTCTCTTATCGTTCGTAAACGTTACCACATGTTCTTTTTAGACCTTATTGCCGGGGGGCGAAGATTGATATTTTATTGATACAGTGTCCGAAGTGAGTCTTCTATACCTCTATATTCTGTGGCATTACTAACTTCTCGTACAATTAAAAGAAGACAAAATATTGCGTGGGCACACTACGAATTCCTTGAATGTTCGTGCTAACACATCTGGTAGGTCATTTCCTTCCCTTTAGAGGTTTTCCCGAGTACTACAGTAAGTTTATCAAAATAGCGTACCGCAAGGGTCATTGAACAATCAGCTCAGGTAAGCCCTCTGAAGTAGCAGGCGTTCTTCGACTGTGGTAATCGCTTACCACCAGTCAAACCGCCTTTTTTCAAGTAGGCAGATACAACAGTTCCCTGGCTACTCCAATGTCAGAAGAGGCTAAAGCGTGCTATAGATTGTTACTAGCATTTAATTCTTAAGTTTCCTTTTCATCATCATCATCATCAGCCCATTTAAGTCCCCACTGCTGGGGCACGGGCCTCCCTCAATCACATGAGGGGTAGTTGCCATACTCACCACGCTTGGCAGACGGGTTGGCGAGGGTTTAGATATAAATGCAGAGTTTTCCTTCTCTGGGTGCTGATGATCATGCCAGCAGCTTTACCTTAGTCGCCTTTTACGACACCTCGGTAAGAGTGAGGGTGGCCTATTCTACTCTGCCGGGGACCACACGGCCGAAGTTTCCTTTTATTTGATTTCAATTAAGTACATAATGGTTGATCTTAACGGAGCGACATTGTCACATTGACAAAGCTCGTTAAATAAAGAAAAAAAAACCTTAGGGACAATTCTCGTGCCCTCGGCATTGAAGTTGAACATAGAGATTACATACATTCGACCATACAAATCTCTAACTTCGATTTCAATGTCGAATGTTCGAGAATAGGCCCTCTCTTAGTTAGAATGTATGCAAAAACTTTTCAGACAAGAGTTATTCTAAACGACTGGTAGAAACGTAGAATTCGTATTGAGAAGGATATTATTGGCAGTTAGTACTAACCACTCATTGAGTCACTTATACAACCTGTATAACAAAACCGAAGTGCCTTAACCAGTTGTCGTATCATAGTCGACATCCTCAAGCGTTTAGTAAGTGCGACCTGCCTTTTTACCTTGTGGACTGGGTTGCAGGAAAAGTAATATAAAATCTTTTTTCCTCTGAAACAATAGATTGCGTCTTACTTCAGCTAAGTACAATGCTTTCAATGAGCTAATGCTGTCTTCTTAGGAAGTATCACAGACTTGACATACTACCACACAATCATCTCAACGAATCCTGTTTGCCTCCCAAGCTGTCACTGCAGGAGATCGGAGGTCCGCTTTTTGTTATTTGACATGCCACCTATACAATCTATAAATAATCTATACTATTAATAAAGAGATTAATCCTACAGACAGCGGCAACGCTTATACGTAATCCGAAAACACGAAACGCTTTCGCCATGTAATCGACACCTAGCATCCATCTATTGGTATAAAGTGGAACTTATGTTCCGAAACGAAATGAGGGCGGGCCCCTGGTAAATAATAAAATAAATATCGTTCAACAGTGCATCTGTGGTAATATACAGTTAGTAATAAAAAATACGATATTTTTAGTACTGTTGTACTAAAAAATATTGTATATTTGTCCACAGCAGCAACAGATTTAGGTAAATAAAAACACTTATCACTACAATGCTGATATTCATCAAAGTTCAAAGTAACATTTGATTACACACGTCACTTTAAAAATAAAAAAACCTGGAGAGATTTATGATAACTAAAATAGGTAGTCATTATGTCCGAAAGTCACTTAATCCAAATCATCTTAATTTGGATCTAATTTATTTCTTTGTTATTGAGCTTATCAGAAAGACCCACAAAGATATGACTGGGTGATAAATAAAATTAATATTTTGTATGTTGTTGTATTGTATGACGCGAATACAGTTAACATAACACGACCAAATGGAAATGGCAAAGGTTATGCGTTTTCCGGCTTTGTGACTGGTTTCCGGTCTTTAAATAAATATTAATTAAATATGGAAAGATGGTCGATACGCCTACGGCACACCTACGGCCTGCGTGACACTTACTTATACGTACTTCTGTGACGTCAGTAAAGTATCTGCCTATATACTGTCCCACCGCAGGGCAAAGGCCTCCATCATAGAAATCAAGTCATCGCTACTATGATGGGATTAATCTTAATCACCACGCTTGCCTAATGCGGTTTGTTGATTACAAACCCGAGCTATGTTCGAAAAATTCGAAACATATCTTTGCTTGACCCGGGAATCGAACCCAGGATGCCGAGATCACGGCCTGGTACTTAAACCACTAGACCAACAGGGCGATTGTGACGTCAGTAGTGTTATGAATTATAATGAAGATTCGTACTAATGATTGGAATACTATTGATACATAGATGATAGACTTTTTTTATGTGAAAGGGAGGCAAACGAACAAGCTTAGTCACCTGATGGTAAGTGATCACCCCCGCCCATGGACATCAGCCACACCAGACTGAGTATAGATGTGTTGCCGGCTTTTTAAGAATATTATTATTTATTTATAATCTTGTGACTCCTTTTGCCGAGGTAACATCTAGGAAGGGAAATCTTCACCCTTAAATGAGTATTATTTATGGTCCGCAGTCGGTATCGCTGGTGGTGGAGCTGGTGCACGTGGTGCACATGGTGGTGTTCAGCAACATGCTGGTGTCGATGGCGTCGCTGGTGCTGCTGATGCAGCTGCGGCACCTGCTGCACGAGCTGCAGGCGCGCCTGCGCCGCCACCGCCTCTACACCGCGCTCGCGCACCACATGAGCCGCAAGTACGTAACTAGAATCATACATTTCCTTCATTTTATTTTATGTTATAGGTGGCAGACGAGCAGACGGATGATGGCCTAATGGTAAACGATTGCCGCCGCCCATTTTCACTCGCAACACCAGTAGAGTCACAAGTGCGCTGCTATCCTTTATACACTCCTTTCCTCGGATTGGACCTCCGCTCCGGTACCCTCTCTCACGCAGGGCGAAACAGCACACACACTTTTCACGCCGGCTTACTGTAAGGCCGTGGTATCACTCCTTCATGCCGAAACGTGGCTTTCTAAGGGTAAAAATTGACTCCATAAGATTACACCCAGACACTGAACAAACACAAGTTTTCATCACACAAATATTGGACAAATATTTGTGTTGGGTTGGTTGGGGTCGATAGCCTTTAAGATCGAAGACCTTTGGCGTATAAGGCATGAATCACTACCAAATGCAGCCATCAGGCCAGTCAAAGTCTTAAATAATTACAAGAACTCCACTGTCCTCCGTCAGTCTTCCAAGTGGTGCTCGCGCAAGTCCCTTTACACATCTTATTCCAAGCCGGTACCGTAAACTAGGGACGGCCTCCAGGTCAACGGGCTCTCGCCAGTTCCACATAATGCTCGCTTTACCCCTCGATTCCAATTTATCCTTTCAATAAGGCCGAGTTCGCGCAGCCTGTGCATCTTTATCTTTACCTGAGGGCTTATTCTTGAGGTCTGTCTCGCATTCAAGTCTAATTTGAGATTTTATACATTTGTCCATATTGATATCTAATTCGACTTCTATGTCGAATGTACGAGAATGATTTTTTCTTTTTTATGATATAGGTGGCAGACGAGCCGACGGATCACCTTATTGTAAGCGATTACCACCGCCCCGCCCATGGACACCTGCAACACCAGTGGTGTCACGAGTGCGCTGCTTATCTTTTAACCCCCCTTCCCCTGGATTGGGCCTCCGGTACCCTCACTCACGCAACGAAACACAGCGCATGCACTGCTTCACGCCGGTTTTCTGTGAGGACGTGGTATTACTCTGGTCGAGCCGGCCCATTCATGTCTAAGCGTGGCTCTGCCACTGTTAAAATCCTGATCTTCGACCTTCGCGTTCTTTCGTGTTCCTTCTCAGCCTTCCCTCCACGCATGTGTTACAATAAGTTAGTGCTGTTTTTCTTTGTCTAAATATATTTTGTACGTCACACCGAGTGATACTAATTTTTACTCCTAAATAACACGGAAACTCTGAGCGGAACCAAAATAACAAATTAACTGAGGCTAAATTTAAACATCCAGTCCATTAACTTCGGCTTATTTAATACGTGCGAATGAGCTAAAAATAAACGTCTAATTATTTTAGATTCGGTCTTTTTATTATAATTGAAGTTTGGCGGGGAACCTTTCTACATCCTGATATAATTTTTAATTTTCATAATCATCATAAATGACGAAATTATTTATTTTTACTTATTTTTTAAAGTTTCTTGGGGCGCCTCGACAGGCCACTAATGTCAAGGCGTTCTGGTAGGACAAAAATACTGATTATAATTTATGTAAAAAGTTAGTTAATAGCAAGGTGTAAATAAGTTATCTGTGATCTTTCAGTTAGCTAATGTGCTACATAATTAATTATGAGAATTAATTAATTAAAAATATAAGTAAAACAGGTAATTTACATGTTATATTAGAAATTAATTACTAATCGACAAATTATTTAAAACAATATGTCACTAAAGCTATTCAATAATAATTAGATGAACATAAAATTAACTTACATAAATATTTATTATAATATTATGCCGCCACAAATTTTCTGCTTCGCCCAGTGGTTGACTGATAGAGAATGCTGTAAGGCATTAAGTCCGCCAATTGTACTTTTTTTTTTAACTTCGTGCAATAAAGAATAAATAAATAAAATGTTTGGTTAAACAAATATTAATTAATTTTCAAATGCATAATTTACTAAATTAGATGACTAAAGAAACCATGTAATGCTACCAAAGTTTATTTATTTATTCATAGGTACAAAACAAGTAACGGCCATAAAAAGAATAAATATTACTTAAAATTTTGTTGAAACCCATAATTATGTACATCCGAATTGAATACAATAAGCAGAGCCAATGTCAGTACCAAAAAACATGAAATTAATTCAATCACTACTACATTACAATAAAAACTAGTTGAACCACACTTACTATGTAGTTAACGTGTCTAGTTATTAATAGTGTTTGTTGTACTTACTTAAATATATGTAATTGCCGTTACGACGATCGGTCATTAAATGCGCGGAAAAAAACTTAATGTTTAAAATCCATTAGTTGTTGGTAATTGTCTTGATTAACCGATGGACGGTCGATTCTTCTCAGCGGTAAACTATGGGTGTATTATTATTTATCATACAATATTCTCTGATGCGGTCAGGTCAACTAATTTTAAGAATATAAGATTGAAACAGTGACCCCTACAATGGTTACCTCCTGACACATGTTAAGTTAGGGTATTCAAAGTATATGATATTTTTAGTATGTGCCCCTGTTAGAAGATAAAATGCAGCATGAGCACCAAAATTGTAATCGTTTCGGAGCCCGGGTACGCGAGATGCTTCTTCACGCTTCGTTTGAAGTAAAGGAGGAAATAGGAGTAGATGCGCCGGAAACGAGTTCCATTTCTTGATGGTGCGGCAGAAATAAGAACTGCTACTTTTTAATCCGTGATGAAATGATTTCCACTGTGAAACGATTACAATGAAACGACACTGCCGCCCAGCCTACGCAACACTTAGACAGGGGAACCATACTATACCCGAAATTGGAATTCAAGATGAAAAAAGCTACTTGAATGTTGCCACTGAAATAAAATGATCGTGCAACAGTATATACCTATTTTCTAAAAACAGATGCTGACATTATTTATTTATTAATAATTTTAATTCTATATATTTCTATATAATTATATATTAAAGAAGTAATTTTATTGATTTATTTTTACATACATACAAAAAGCTTTAATAAAAACTTAATCATCCGTAATGTTTGGTAGAAAAGCTTGTGTAAATTCAGGTGTTAATAACATTCGGTACAACCTCTGAACTTACTTGTTGTTGTTTCGTGCAAGTGAGGTGCCGCAAAATGATATTAATATAAGAATCTTTGAATTACATCGTTTTAAACACTGCTTATTGTGTGTTGAGTGAGTTTTCACGTGAACAACTTGCTAGGACCGAGGAGAGTCTTAAAATCTGGGATTTCGTTGAGAGTAGTCTGGACGGAATCCGTAGGTCGATAAAACTCTAAACACCCCTGTTTTATTGAGTGACAGAGAGTTTGACTGACTTCGACTGGTAAACTACCCACTTTGTCAAAATATCAGTTGACAATTTTCCTTACAAGTTATTTCGCTTCACAACGCCTAAAATCTAAAAAAAATTGCAAAACTGGACGAATTAATTACTGGAGTGTTGGAAAACTTTATTATACATGTGACCGACTCTGATTCGGTAGTCGTGGCCGGAGGGGAAATCCCTTCTGACATTAGTGATTCTGAAGATAAAGATAAATAAAAACAATTAATTAAAAATGGTTTATTTAACTTTTCCATACCGTCTTAATAATATTCCACAGTTTCGTTATGGCTAATTCAATTTGTTTAAGTTCTTTACAGTAAAATGTTGTCAATGTTATCTGAGTTGAAAATAAATTTTGTAATTAAGTTTTTGTTTTTTGAGAAAATCCTTGTCATGAATAGGAGAAAAGAAGCATGTATCAAAAAGGTTGGCAAAACCTTAAAACTTAATTTAACAATGACATAAGTGACTTTGATAGATTTGACAGTGACGTATTTGTCGTAGTTTTTTCGGTCTGGAATTCCAGTTTCGAGTATAGATAGGTCATGGTTGGAACTATCCGAAACTTGCAGGCTTTCCTCACGACGTTTTCTCTTATCGCCGATCTGATGGTAGAAATACGCACAAAGTTTGGAACGCATCTTGGAACGAGCCCAGGACCTCAACACAGTATGACATTATCGTGATGGAATGACAAAGCTTCTTGGGTTTCCCAGCACGTGCTATTGGCTAATTGTCTATAATATAAATTCGTTTTAACAGCTATCGTAAGCCAATCCTGGGAATTAAGTAATAATTCTGAGAATTAAGTAAATCAATACAATGTTTTTGTATTAATTTGAAGTCCAAAAAACTGATGCATGTCAGATAAGTGGGACACTTTACAATCCTATAGACAAATTAAGTAGACACGGAGCCGATAGCATAATTAAGTGGCTGTCAATTCGGAAGTAGGAACTTTATACCTTGGTATTGATAATATGGTTATATATTTCGTTTTGTATTTTATTTTGTTTTTTTTTCTAGCACTGGCCGATCGCATGAATTGCAAATGACCTCAAATATTTTTTGTTTCCTGATAAGATACTTTTTATAATTAAGAGTTTCATTTAACGTTTTAATTATTATAGGATACGTGCGTATCGACAGATATGCCAACTGATGACATTATTAAATACTTCATACTTATTTTTCTTCAGTCCACATAGGGGAGGGGGAGTAAGAATAATTTGACCTTGAGTCACTACAAAGTGGTGCATCCAATGGTTATTGCACGTCCCCTGTTAGGCCAGGAAAAATCTTAAAAGTCTGAAGCCATATATGGATTGGCATACGGTAAGGGGTGAAATTAATCAATACAATGTTTTTGTATTTATTTAAGCTCCAAAAAACTGATAAGTGAAACACTTTACAATTCTGTAGACAAATTGAGTAAAAAACGGAGCTGATAGCATAATTACTGCCAATTCGGAAGTAGGAACTTGATACCTTTTCAGGATGGTGTCATTGATTCATTCATTTTACACTTGCTGTCGTGTTAAAAGTAAAAAGTTTTATAGAAAGGAAGTTTGAATGGCAGGACGACCTCGCCGGCGCGGCAGCTGATGTGGCTAGGGTTGCCAGTCGTCCGTATAAAGCAGGACGTAGGCTTGGTGGCTACGTGTCCAGTTAGTCCAGTGTTCAATTTGAAAATTTCTTTTACATCTTATATCTATTGGCTTCCATTTCACCCGGAATCTAGTCTAGCACAATGGATCGAAATAGGACTTTCGATTTTAGTTGTCAAAGTCCACAAGTCGCAGAAGAGGTAACCACCCTTATGTAACGCTATGATTCTAACGTTTCAAGATAAGAGTAAATAGGCTGCTATTGGGACAATCGTGATCCACTCTCAACCACATTATCATTTACCATCACATAATATTGCGGACAAACGTCGATGTTCAAAAAAATATATATTTATACATTACATAAGCCCGTTTATGTAATTCGTATAAGCTCGATATAATTGTGTTATGTAACTATTGCGACTCGTAAAAATAACTGGTAATGAATAAATATTAGTCGACCGGTACCTTTCTAGAAATTTGCATAGTATTAAAGGCTATACACACGGTGATATTGTTGTACCCACACATTGTGTTACTGCAATCTGTCAAAACTCAATGGGATAGATTTCACTATCACGTAATAATATTTGCTGCTTATCTTATAATCATTAAGGGAACTAGTTGCCCACGTATGAGTTTCCTCCTTCCTACAGTATGGATTCTTTCAAACGAAGCGCGAAGAACCATCTCGCGGGCCAGGGCTCATGCTAACGGAAATGATGCCTTAATAATTCCGTTGCAACTGCAACGTGGGCTCTCCCCTTGCCTACCATCAGGATGAGGAGAGCCAATATATTTCGTCACTATAAAAATAATCATATAGTCCACCCATATTTACTACATATTACCATTCAAAATATTTTAATAGATATTGACATAAACATAAAGTGGCCCTTATTGTCAAAGACGGAACTGTTATATCAATAAATATTTACTAAGTAGACCGACGATCATTAAATGGCAATAATTACTTTGTTACTTACAGCGCAAACAATACATTCGGGTAATGTTGTTTATAGTTGCGTAATAAGCGCGAAAGTAAACACTGGGGCTCATTTCGGCTAGTTAATTGAGATATTAGCGTAACGTCCCTGCGGTCTGCGGATGACGCATTTGTAATAATTAATTTGCCATTAATGTACCTACAGTTGCCTGACCACACGCCATTATTGGGCAAAGAAGTTTTGCTATCATACTCTGTAAAACACGATGTTTATATTAACTTACTCATTACGCCATATTTTGTGGTAATTAAAAACTGTGATCATTGTTATTTGAAGTATACGTTGTCTTATATACAATTAAATTTAAGTGTGGTGTTTTTGACAAGTAACAAGTTATTTATTTATTTAAAGTTATTTCTGTATTTTAAAGAAACGGAAAATTCTCATAAGCAGAGTCCTATTTATGTACATTGAATACCTCATTTGTATTACTCTCTACTACTCACCTTAATAATAGACAAGATTTATTAAAATAAAGATAAAAAATATATAATATTCAAGTTAGGTCCGTACAGTATACTGATGAATGTCAAAATAGGTACATATTAAACATCCTTGTCATTTTGATTTGAAAATTAGTTTATAAAGCCTTCGTGTATGAGTGCCCTAAATATTTCAAACTTATTTGTGTCTTTTCCGATTACACAGTAGATACTTATTGAATTAGGTTAAAAGAAGTCCCTAAGAGCCAATGTTTATACAGGTACTGGTTAGAGCCAAAAAATATATTGAAAGTTTCGCTATCAAACACGTAAAACAATTTATATTTATACATAGTTTCACTTAATACATTGAAATGAGCAAGCTTCCTTCCTGCGATTACACGCGTGTTCTAGACTCGTGCAGACGCGGCCGGAGGAAGCGCATCGTATAATATCCATAACTGAGGTTACTTAACACGTAACCCAATCAAATTTAGATGCTTGAAGATACAAAGTCCTAATTCGCCCAATTCACGCGATACTCGACATATCTAAATGTCCACCGTTTCACCCTCTCTTCGGCTTGACGCATTCCAATCTCTACCTACAGCATTTCGCAGATCTTCCCCTCAACCAGCCGAAGGGCGCCCTACGTTTTCAGAGTCGCGGTGTCTACTCCAAGAGTTTCAGTTCTTTTCATAGATATGGCCAAACAACTAAAGCCCTTGTACTGTAGATATTAGAATTAACGAATTTATCACAAGCTAATGGCCCGTCCTCACTTTGTTAGGGACATTAGTTCCATTTTATACCAATAGATGGCGCTAGGTGTCGCACAAGCATTTCGTTATTTCGGATTGTCTATAAAAGTTGGCGCTGTCTGTACGATTTACGACTTTATAGTGTAGATATTTTAACACTCTGACACTGACTGAACAAATACACCTGTCAACAACACATCCCACGAATGATTTTCCAGAGTACGTACAAATCGATCGATCACTCGATCGTTGGGGCGTTTGGTAGGGCTATGAACAAATGCGCCATTGCTTGCTAGTCAAAATTAATTGAAAGTAATTTAATGTTGTGGTTTTATTTCCGCAGTTATCCAATGGCGAGCAAGGAGGAAGTGGAGAAGAACCAGGACAACTGCGCCATCTGTTGGGAGCCGATGAAGGAGGCTAGGAAGCTGCCGTGCTCGCATCTCTTCCACAAGTAAAAAATATTTGTCTTTATATGTAGGAAAAATGTATCCTGTTTATAAGATACACAATGAAAGATGAAATGAAAATTGTTTATTCAATTTAGGTCCATACATAACACTTATGAATGTCAACATGTTTGCCACTGGTTCGGAATGTAGTTTTCTGCCAAGAAGACACCAGCAAGAAACTCAGCAGTTACTCTTTAAAAATAAAATGTTTTACAAAATGTCACCATTGACTTAAAATGGTGAACAGACGTTTTATCCTTAATTTATTATTGAAACCTTAGTTTATTGTACGCAAATAATTATTATTAAACATTAGCCTGGCCTGTTTCATAATATTATTATTAGATGATATTTAATCTCATAATAAAATACTAAACTGGTAATATTATATAGTCTAATGTTATAAAATTAGGCCATTATTCCAAAGTAACTAAGTATAGTTTAAGCAATTTGAATGGCGATTTGGAATTAAATTAGTTTTACCACTTTCTAGACGTTTTATATTTGGTGGGATTTATATCTTTATTATGAGTTTTCGGTAATTTTTCTGGTTTATGTCCATTGCTGTTTAGTGTAAAAGTACTAAACAGCAAAGGATATAAACCAATAAAGCACAACAAACTACTTTTGGTTTTTATTAATAGATCTCAAAATCTCGCTTTCTCCAGAATTATCTGGCAAAGTTCTTTGTTACTGACACCAGAGCTAAGCCCACACTATAAAAACAGGAGCATAGCTTAACTACATAAATATTTCCCCCAGCCAGTTCAAAACTGACACCAGGGTTGTTACGCAGTGTGAGATCAGAAGTTAGAGAGTTTGGTTTCCCCCCAGCTCGTGCCTGTGCCAGTGGGTGCAGCAGGACGCGTCGTGCCCCACGTGCCGGCGCGCGCTCGCCGCCGGCACGCTCGGGCCCGCGCCCGCGCCGCCCGCGCCCGAACCGCCGCGCGCGCCCGACCTGCCCCACATGCCCCACATGCCCCACATGCCCCACCTGCCCCACATGCCCCACATACCCCACCTGCCCCACCTGCCGCACCGCGCCAACATGCCCAACCACCTGTTCCACTTCGACGGTGAGTAGTATAATAATAGTATTTTTCCACAAAAACGGCACGGCACTTCGGAATACGAAGCACAGTTCTGGGCGCACCCCGATGAATCTGTTGGTGGCGTCCCATATCACCTGCGACGGACAGGTACCATGAGTACCATGCAGCAACGTTTACTGTCTCCCCTTATATCTTTTCCAGAGAAGGATGAATATACTTCCTTGTCTTGAAGACATAGCACCAGTGCTACGTCTTTTTTTTATGTGATAGGTGGCAGACGAGCAGACGGATCACTTGATGGTGAGCGATTGCCGCCGTGCCGTGTGGTCCCCGGCAGAGTAGAATAGGCCACCCTCACTGTTACCGAGGTGTCGTAAAAGGCGACTAAGGTAAAGCTGCTGGCATGATCATCAGCACCCAGAGAAGGAAAACTCTGCATTTATATCAAAACCCTCGCCAACCCGTCTGCCAAGCGTGGTGAGTATGGCAATTACCCCTCATGTGATTGAGGGAGGCCCGTGCCCCAGCAGTGGGGACTTAAATGGGCTGATGATGATGATGATGATTGCCGCCGCCCATGGACACACGTGACACCTGTGGAGTCACAAGTGCGCTACCAACCTTTAAACCCCCCTTTCCACCGGATTGGGCCTCCGGTACCCTCAGTCACGCAGCACAATGCTGCTTCTCGCCGGTTTTCTGCGAGGCCGTTGTATCATTCCGGTCGAGCCGGCCAATATATGCCGAAGCGTGGCTCTCCCACGGTCAATAGTCCGATAACATGATCCATTCTCCTGCGCGTCATCACTTCTACAGTCCGATCACGGTTATTTGCACGTGGCAAAAATTGGAACTAACATTATTTCCTTTACAAGTGTCAGTGCTTTTGACCTTCTCCCACATAAAAAATATTGTATATGTCAATGTCACTAAAGTGCCTTCTGATCTTGGTCGGTATATTGTATTTCTTGATAGAAATAAATAATGCTAAAAATCTATCACAAAATGATTGGCAGTTGACATATTTTTATCTCTTTCTGAAATCAAACTAAACTATTAAAACCGTACATTCTGAATCAAACTAATTTCAAAGTAAAATATTTCATTGAAAAAAAAACTCATGGGCAAAACTCCGCTTAAAATCTCTTTATTACCAGAAGAAAAAGTTCCGAATATTTTGAAATTCTATCAGTGTCATACTTGTCAATGCTGACTTTCGGCGTCAAAATTATTGAAAGTGATGTAGTTTCATAAAGTGCAAATATCCACAAGATAAGAAGAAGATTAAAGATCGTACAGTGCGGTTCACCCCAGAAGTATGGTGTAGATGCACCAGAGCGTGTGCACGTATGCCGTGCTACTGTCCCTCCTGTGCTTGTCGCTGCTCGCGCTGCTGCTGCAGCTCCGCGTCATCAAATGCAACCTGAGGGGTACATACATAACGTTCAGACGGGTCAAAAATCACCATAGCCCATTCAGTATCTGAAGGTGAACAGGACAGTTCAAACGTTTCGTATCATGCATCCATCTTTCTAAAAATATTAAGTTATAAAATAAAGTTTAAAAACTAAAACCGGACTACCTAAAAATTATAAAACAAGAAAATTGTCTGTGCTGAAATGACTATGCCGTATCGCCGTAGTCGTATGCCACATTTTATTTTATTATTATAATGAATCTGTTTTGCTACAGTAGGTGACGTCATGTTGCCTATAACCAGAAGACAACCAAGACGCTTCTAACGACACATCACTTGTTCAAATCTGATAACTAGTTTAGAAGCTACGTGAAAACAGATGAACATACATACATACATAGCCTGTCAAAATCATAACCCTTCTTTTGCTTTGCCGTAGTCGGGTAAAAAATCGTTCACTTTTTTGTGTTCTTATTCTTCCAAAATAACAAGTCTTAATCTTTCTCAATTAATCTGAACAAGAACTTAAATCCCCTTATTACAAATCGCGAACTAAGATAGTCCAGGAACAAAATCCGTGCCAGTCCCTTTTAACATTGCGTGTTGGAACGAGTACGCCATGAGTTTTAGTAAGGTAATAACTTTAGATCACGTTTTATAATAAGGTGGAAAAAGTTACCTATTTCCAATAAAATTTGTAAAAAATATCTTATGATTTGCATAATGCGCTAATTTTTGCTCATAGGGATTGACACAAACAATCGTAATAAATCAGTAATCGGTATGGCGACCATCTTACCATCGAATCACGATTGTTATCTCGTGCAAAATATGTCCGCATAGATTGCATTAGGGACCAAGAACTAGTAATTTCTTTTGGTGACGAAGGTGGTTCCGACGCGTCAAGCGAATGTTGTTATTTTTCAGATGATTTACTTTTAATGTCACAATAGACTGTCCTATTCACCTTCAGATAATGAATGGATTGTAGTCGGTCCTTCTTTACTGAGGATCGTGGTCACTAGAACTCGTCAACCAAACAAACTCTCCATTGACTCCGATTGGAAGCAACGTTCAAATCGTCGTAGAACTTTGGTAGGGATGTAGCTACTTTTAGTTGGTCAGACCATCGTGTTGGTGATCGGCTTCGTGATCTTTTGCCTGCAGTGTTGCCAACAATTTTTCAAGGCTATCATCCCCCTCTTCGCATTATGTGGCCGAAATAAGAGTGTATGCTTTGTTGAAAAAGTTCAAATCACTAGTTCTTAACTAAAATAATCCCAGATGGACTACCAACTAATGCGCCCGGTGCGAATATGCACTGCATCTGGCTGGGTGGCTCTGACGGAAAAAAAATCTCAGTCGAAAGAAATTCAGATGCAAAAAAATGTTAATCGTGGAAGAGCCAAGCTTCGGCATGAATGGGCCGGCTCGACCAGAGTGGTACCACGGCCTCGCAGAAAACCGCCATGAAGCAGCACTGTGCTGTTTCCCTAGCGTGATTGAGGATACCGGAGGCCCAATCCGGAGATAAAAGGGGGTTTAAAGGTTGGCAGCGCACTTGTGACTCCTACTGGTTTTGTGGGTGTCCATTGCCGGCGGCAATCGCTTACCATCGGATGATCCGTCTGCTCGTCTGCCACGTATCACATAAAAAATATCTCAGTGTTTTCCCTCCGGTCGTGTGACAAAAGTATCTTGTCGTAATATTAGGTTTATTGAATAGAGAGGACACTTGTATTGACGTGCTCGCTTGTGCACTAAAATGGGTTAATGGCTGATCGTTGCGATTGGACAAAGTAGCTATCAATGACTGGAGGGCAGGATTCTTGAACGTAAAGCGTTGCACCGAAACATTGGTTCCAACATACATCTCGATGATTACTGTAACATGTCGGTAGTGGTGGCGACCTCTCTCCACTCCGACACTCCCGCGCATACCGAGCTGCATTCAACGATACTCTGCACTAGTGGTCGCTTACCACTTCGAGTACATTCCAGCGTGGCCGTCGTGAAGACCGTGGTCGTGAGTAACGGTTTTCCCGTGACAATTTGCCATCGTACCGAACTGAAGTAACGGGAACTCGACACCCCCGGTGGAGTACTCCAAGGCTTTACTGACATGTGCGGAACCCACACTATTCCGTGTGACTATTTTGTAACTACGCTGTACGCTGGCATTGTGTTAAGTTGGTAATGTTGTCGTGCAGGGTCGCGCTACGTGTCGTGGCTGCCCAGCTTCTCGGTGGAGGTGACGCGCGTGCGCATGGAGCCGCCCGCCGCCTCGCAGATTGACGCCATGGTGCGCCAGGTCTGTATTAAACGTGTTATACCTAAGGATACGTCAAGCCGATGATAGGGTGAAATGGCGAACATTGGGGGAGGACTAATATCCCGCAGTAAACTGAGACAGATATTTATTTATGAACTATACCTAGGCCAGCGCTTGACCACGATCTCACCTGATGGAAAGTGACGATGAAGTCTAGGATGTGACGCGTTTGCCAATAAGATGCCTGTTCATCATCATCATCATCATCATCATTTCAGCCAATAGCCGTCCACTGCTGGACATAGGCCTCCCCCAATGTTCTCCACACAGATCGGTCCTGTGCCGCCCGCATCCAATGGATTCCCGCGATCTTCACCAGATCGTCGGTCCACCTTGTGGGGGGCCTGTCACGGCTGCGACTTCCTGTACGCCGACGTACCGTGTACGTGGATGCCTGTTCACTCTTACCTTAAAGATGTCCAGATTGTAGTGGTCTGGAAAAACATACCTTCGCAAGGAGTTCCATTCCTTAGTTCTCCGCATTATGAATGTCTCCACATTGATTGCTGAAGCTGACTGATGATTATGATGAAACCTTTACCTAATCCTGTATTACATTGTTTCTTAAACTTGTTTCAGTTAAGTACGAATTTATTTTACAGTAAAATTTATTTCCACGAAAATATTTTTGACGGGGTAAAAATATTTTTTGAAATTGAAAAAGGTAAATTTCGCGCACCAAATCCCAAACTCACTTGATATTAATAAGACAGCAGCCAGTGTGCTGTATTTTATACCCGCGCAAAATGTATCACGTATATAACTATTTTCGTTATCTACAAATGAATAATGTGTTGGTGTACTGTGTGTAGGTGCAGGCGATGTTCCCGCAGTACCCGGCGAACATGCTCGCCGCGGAGCTCGCCGTCACGCGCTCGCCCGCGCTCACCATAGACAACATCCTCGAGGGCCGCCTGCCGCCCGCGCCAGGTACACTCGCGGCACACACACACACCTCACACACACACCGCACACTGCTCACAAAACATAGAACGAAAACTTAAGATTTCCTAAATTGTGTCGGAAATTTTGATTGCACGAACAGAAACAGGGAAGGCGTGCCTTTTGATTATGTACTTTAAAATGTAACTTAATTGGATTACTATCTACGCTTTTTACGAAACTTTCATAATGAGGAAGTTTTCCAATGACATTAGACAGTCGGTTTCTCTAAAGTGATAACAGATGGCGCTACCCGTATCTGTATAAAAATTACCGCGATTGGTCGCGGCATTTAAAGTGTTGCCATATTTTATTTTCATTTACCCATGAATGAATGAAAGAAGTTTTATTCAAAAATATTTTATTGTTTTGAATAATCCACAAATAACAATGAACTTCTCGTAAAAAATATAATTCGATAGAAATATTTATGCGCAGTTTCATACGGGCATAAATAAAAAATATTTCCATACGCCATGGTAGACATTATTAACAACTTATTTTAACTCTACGTGACGTTAGTATAAAGTGTTATTTTCCATATAACCAACCATATGGTTACTTTGAAATTTAGGCAAACGTGAAAAATCTAGCAAAGGGAAATTTTCCCATAAATTAGGGAGCACAGGATATATCATCCAACATCTGAAATATATAGAGACTTCTTACACCATCTAGCGAGTAACTTCAAAGTTAATAAATACCTACTGGAAAACTGCTCATTGATTCATTATTGTTTTAAGCAAAGTAATTTATGTATTTTTAATGATTATGTATTTTTTTAAACCTTTTCTCGGGTCCAGTTGGATCTCGGGGTCCTGGGTTTGATTCCTTTGTAGAGCAAAAAGTATGTTTCGAATTTTTTTCACTCCCAACATTCAATGTACTAGACGTAAATAAACATCTAGCTATATGATAGATGGCAGACCCGCAGGGGGATCACTTTATGGTAAGTGATCGTCTATAGATATCTGTAACACTATTAGATTTAGAAGTCAATCTTTTAAACCCTCTTCACTGCGAATTGAGTCTTCTGTACCTTCATTTACTAGCCGTGCGGATAAAGAATGGGATCAGAAATGGCGGCGCATCTATTCACTTCTCGCTCGCACACTATTTACCCCACGAGTGCGAGTATAGACGCAAATAGTGTACGAGCGAGAAGTGAATAGATGCGCTGCCATTTCTGATCCCATTCTTTATCCGCACCGGTTGTACTCGACGAAACACAGTACCATAATATGAGGCTTCGCGTTGGTTCCCTGTGAGTGAGCATTTGGTGATATTGACATACGGGTGTTGCAGAGATGGAGGATCCTGTGATAGTGAACACCGCGGAGCTCGCGGAGCCCGCGCGCCCCGCGCCCCCGCCCGACGCGCCCGACGCACGCGACGACGAGTGAGTATACAGCTACATGCTTAAAAAAACATTCCAAAAATGAGCATGCTTAATGAATGGACAACATTTCAAAATTGCTAAGCTCTGAAACAAAAAATACCATTTCTGTATTTACTTTTCCGCTGCGCGAATATATATTTATTATTTTTTTATATTGCTTATTTACTGAGAAAAAAAGTAAAAACTAAAAAACGTAAGATGACGTCATCGGACGGCAGAATGTAAAATATTTCTTTGCCTAGCACATAAATTTACGAAATGCCAAACCCATGACATGCAACTGTCAAAAAAAAGACAACTTGTCAACGTTGAATGAATGAATGACGTTGACAATAGTTGACACTAGTATTATTTACCTTTGACAGTAGTACCTTTTTTTTATTAAAACAATGATAAGCAAAGGAATATCGCTGTATTCAGCCGTCCGATGACGTCATTTGGCGCTTACGTCTATTTAGAATATAAAGAATTTTAATAATTATTTTATGCATGAAAATGGACAAATTTTGAAAAAAGAAAAAATATGGGTCCGTTCATTTTATGTCTATTTTCATATAAAAAAACAATATGGACATATTAAAAATATGAAATGTTGTCCATTGTCCACTTTTACTATCAATAACCATGCAATTATTACGCTGAAAACCAGCGTCGGGGTTGGTCTCTTGGATCAGCACCGACTAATGCTGAGCGGCCGCCTCTTTGGCGCATACAGGGATAATGTTGTCCTACTTTTCGTTAATGATTTATGTCTAGGTTATGTTTCTAATTAAGTTTCCTTGTTTTGTATTGTGCCAAATAAAGTTTTCATTCATTCATTCATTCCTTCAATTAGGTATTATTAGTATGTTAAAAAAAGAAAACTAGTTTACAGATGCTAAAGTACTCCACCACATTCCCCTTTCTACCTGCACTGCAGGGAGCATGCTCAAAATTTGTATGCCTAGTAGTGTGTATATCCCCCCTCTCAGACGCACAGTTCTGGGTGCCAATTCTGCCATTCCTCGCCTTTCCAGAATCCTAAATTATTATAGTGACCAGATGGATGTCTTTCACGACTCAGTTGGCAAGATCAAAAGACTAATACTAGCATCAAGACTGTGCTAGCGCTCACTGTCGGCCTATTTTTATCTGTGTGATTGTGTATTTTATTGTAGATTTATATATATTGTTACCGTAATTTTGTTTCAACTACCTATTTAAATGTAACTGAATGAAGTACACTGTAATGGTATGAGGTGTCTGTCTACTGGTAACTGATTTATGTATTTAGCAAGCTTTTAAGAATTATTGTGTTACGATATTTTATAATGCAGTTGCAGTTTCTTACAATATTTTTATACAAGGTTTGGAGTTTCCTTTTAAGCAATGGCGTTGCTTGTGTTAGGAGAAACCGCTCTTCTATAGCCGTTTCCAAAATTATTTTGTAAAAATGTACTGATTGAAATAACAACAATTTTTGTTGTTTAAAAACAATTTAACAAGAATGAGAAAGAACAATTTGATTATAGGAAGTTTTGATACTATTCCAAACACTGACATAAATCTATGCGTGTGTATGTTTGTGTGAGTGTGTGTGTGTGTGTGTGTGTGTATGTGTCATTATGTGTACCAATGTTGACTAATGTCCGAATAATCATGATTGAATCGAGGAGTCCTGTAATTTTGATAGTTGTTGGAATATGTTCATTTATTTATTTGGTAGATCAGGATTTACATTTATTATGTATGTTTTTGTCTTTATTATAGGGCAGTAAAAAAATGGCTTATCCCTATCTTTTGCCTGAGTTAGCATTCCTATTAAGGCGACGTTATAATTATGTAATAGGGTTTATCCCGTATAATTATCTACACTAATATTATAAAGAGGAAATATTTGTATTTTTGTATGTTTGTAATGAATAAACTCAAAAACTACTGGACCGATTGCAATAATTTTTACACCATTAGAAAGCTGCATTAGTCAGAAGTAATATAGGCTATATTTTATCTCGGTACGGGAAGTAGTTCCTTCGGGACGCGGGTGAAACCGCGTGAAACAGCTAGTATTAAATAAACAAAAAAAAATGGATTATTATGCTAATATGAAATGACTGTGTTATTATGATTTCGCGTGCTACGAGCAAATTTTAGAAGAGTACTACTTGTGGAAGTTAACAGGGGAAGTGATTTCAGAGATGAGGCGGGTGGGGTGTGCGCGCGGTTCTCGCGCTCGGCAGCCGAGCGCGAGCTCATGCTGCGCCGCCGCAAGGACCAGCTCGTGGCCGCCGCGCGCCGCCGCTACCTCTCGCGCCGCGCCGCCTCCACCACGTCCGAGCCGACCGAGCCGTCCGAGCCCCGCAGTTGAGTGTTCCGGCGCCTGCTCGCGCGCCTGGCGCAGCACGCGCCCACCCCCCGCGCCCCGCAGCCCCCGCCCGCCACCTAGGACAAAGAGATCCACGCGCGACGACGACTCCACTCGTACGCCACAACAATTAAATTCAACTTTCAAATTTATTTATTCGGACAACATAGTCCACGGGTTACTAAAAAGTCGCCTATAAACATAGGGTTAGTGAATTAAAGGTTTATTCCCTCTGCTAGCGCCCACCCCGGGTGGAAATCGAAACGAGTATTTAAAAAATCTTACTGTCCCCACCCCCTTCTCGGGGTTTTTTAAACAATGATTGGTTTCGCGTGTGAAAAATCCGCTAGATGGAGTACTATAGGAGTGAGGTCCATATACAATGTGATTGGTTACTTTTAAACGTGATCTGTCAATTTCAATTTGACGTAATAAACGACCAATGCGATTGATGTTGGACCTCAGTCCAGCAGTACGCCATCTAGCGGATTTTCCACATGCAAAAACTCATTGTTTCACTGTCCACCCGGGGTGGACTAGTAGAGGGTGGACAGTGGGAATAAACCCAACAAATACAAGTTGGGGGGGGAAACTCGCCCTATTTTTTTGCTAGCCACTGTTCTAACCTAACCCAACCAATATTTTTTATAACAGTAATACATACTCTACAAAACCAAAAATATTGGTTAGATTAGGTTAGAACAGTGACTAACAAAATCCTAAAATTCTGGGACGAGTTTTAATTGGGCAAGTTTCCCCCTACCCGACAAATACTATTTTTTCTTGGGTTGTAACGTTTAACCAGGCAGTCAACCGTACGAAACCACCAGATTTTGAACTTTATTCAGATGAGATAAGATTGAAAACGATTAAGGGTTAACTTATCCTCAAAATAACTAACCTAACCTTTTTACACACCAAAAAATACTAAAAATCAAAATCATAGTTTAATGTGCAAATAGATAATTTTTACAGAGTTGGTTTAATATATTCCTTTTTTCTCCAGTACAGCAACTCATGAAGTTACTACAATCTGTTAAAATGTCTCAATTAATATTGAACCGAACGGGTTTAATACTAAAATGTGATTCGATAAAAAAAATTTGACAATTTTGTATACTTTGATATGTGACTGTACATACATCACTTGTACGTAATCCTAAATGGATCATATAAAAGTAAAGACAACAACATCCGCTGTCCATAGCGTTTTTTTTTTCATTGTAGGAATCAATAAATAATTCAAATGGATATCTTTTGTTAGATGTTGATATAACTCAAATGTCTGCCGAATATATTTTGAACTTCGTCCAACATCATCCCCTTCCCTAATTTTTAGAAATCTTTGAATGCTTTCCTGAGATATTTTATTTATCTTCAACACTAAGTGGATATTTAATTAGGCGATTTAAAATACACATCATATTATCCACAGATAAGCATTCAATAATTCATCAACTGTATCCATGTAACGTGCCAGGTGAGCTTAACCCTGCAAGCGGTCACCTCCAGTGAACTAGGTAGTTCGCGATCTCACCGACCTCGTGCGATAGACGAACGATTCTCAAAATTATGTAGGCTGTAGTTATGTGATATTGAATATTGTCACCGACGAGATCTACTTTTTCTCGACAGATGGCGCTTAGTAGGACTGCGGTCCTATTGGACTGTTCTGATGTTTGGTTTGATATTTATTTTAAAATATTTGAGTGTTATTTCGCCCTTAAATTTAGTTAAATCCCTGCCTGCCCTGTTGGTCTAGTGGTTTAAGAACCAGGCTGTGATCTAGGGGTCCTAGATTCGATTACCGGGTCGAGCAAAAATATGTTTCGAATTTTTCGATCATAGCTCGGAATTGTGATCACCAATCCGCATTAGGCAAGCGTGTTGATTAAGCCTAATCCCATCACAGTAGCAATGACTTGATTTCTATGATGTAGGCCTATGTATCCTGATACTTTACTTTTTTAAGTGTTATTTTATATAGCAAATTGCAAGATAACAATGAAATCTTGACTTTGATGACCATGGTGGTTGGACCGCTGACTTCAATAGAAAAATGTAAAGCAAATCCGCAATCATACAAAATGGAGACGATAAGTGTATGTAAGCGATTATAATAACCACTATCAAAACCGTTACCCTCTTATTCCAAAACGTGGTTTAAAATAAGCAGTGTTTACTCAAGTTCTTCAGCTATTCCCAATATGAATACTGGCAATAGCTGAAGAACTAGAGTAAACATTATTACAAAACTAAGTTTAACGTTATTTAGTAGGTATATCAACTATAATACTTAAGTTAAACCACCCGGACCCCTAGTTTAAAATGAGTACAAAATATCGATTCAGTAACCATGACAACTTATCCCTGTGACAGTTCATTCCGTTATACACAAAAGTTATTTATGATAAAGTAGTTCATTTATTTTTTGGATGTTATCCCAACCATGTATGAAATTCCTATGCATATTACTTGAAAACCTTACTTAGGTCAATATTTTAATTTACTGTTGCTTAAAAACAATTCTAAAATATTTTTACTTCAGACAACAAAGTAAGGTTATGTAAAATGAAATGTCACTGAACGAATGATTGAATGGTTCGATCAATTTTGACACTATCCTGCGGTACTAAGTGGTATATGGTTAGTCGAGGATTTGTAATGAAAATTTAAGAACTATCATTATTTCATAATAATCAGGAACTTGCTAGTTTAGGATCAAAACCGGTACCAGAGCAGATTTTGTAATAAGAGGGTTAAAATATTTTGATATCGACTGTCAAAACCTGTGTTAATGATTGGCCCTCATCTTATTGATTTCACACTGAATAAATTACAGTAAGCGCCCTCTGTCAACAAAAAGCCAGTGGGACGAATCTTCCCCATTCATAACTTGCATTCGACGTGATAATGTAGAAACATAATAGCAGATGTCGATAAAAATGGAGAGTACGCGTTCTGAAAAAGTTCCTGCTAGTCCATTGCTAGACAAACGTAAACATTTCTCTTCGATTGCTACTTCTTTTGGCACTTATGTCTAATGCTCGAGAATAGGCCTCATGTCTCGGATATCACCCTTTTCATACTGTTATTGTAAGAAATGGACTTATTACTTTATAAATATTCATTATTTTAACGACCCAGCCATAAATGTCGCGAGTTAGATTGTATGTTTCACATTTTGTGATATTTTGATTAGAAATTGAAACGTAGCGTATAATAATTATATTTTAGTAGAGCCGTCGGTACTTCAAGTCCCCGTGAACAATCGTCGGATGCTCTTAATTTAGAATTTATTTTAGTCTCTTACAATAGGGTTTTCCTAATATTTATGTTGACTGTACTAGAATAAATCAAGTAACTTTTAACCAGGTAAATTTTACTACTAGGAGGCTCCATTAGTAGTTTTTCTGGTGCAAATATAGTTACTTTTTGCTTTTAATATGCCTCTCAAGGTAATGGAATATGGCCACACAGACCATAATAATATTGCTACTGAAATATACCGCCCAGGAGCAATGATAATATAAATATAAATACATTAATTTATTTAATTTGAGGCTCCATGGCGCATGCGGCAAAGACTGCCTACTGCCAACACTAGTGATTGTATTATAAATTGCTTCAGGATGAGGGTGAATAAGCCATTGTAAAACAACAGAGTTTATCATGGAAAGTGATAAATGTATAGGCATACTGCACACCTTGGATGTTAGGAAACCCCTATTGAAAGTAGTCAAACCCGCCGGCAGCCTTACTAGCGGTCAGTAGCGGCGAACTATTTATTTTTCTATGTATCCTAGAGAGTGTATTTTTCTATCGGATAAATTGTAAATAGATAAGCGATCGTGCATCGTCCATAGGTTACTTATGCGCTGCGCCATCGGTCATGCCTAGAGGCAAGGGTAGATGCATTATCAAGTGTTTACATATCCTGCTATTGTTTTAATTACTATAATATACATGATGCAAAAGCTAAATCATATACTAAGATTTCGATTTTGGCGATATGTATTTTTCACACTTTCCTTTTATTTAACAACACACCTACGTACGTACATATAATTATATGTTTATGTATATCAAAAACATTTAAGTTTTTCCACTATTTATGTTTCGTTCCACCCTAGACAATAGGGTGACTTTGTTTAATGTATTTGTATGAATGCATCTAGCTTTGTGCGTCTTCCATGATTTATTTGAAAACAATCTTACAACCAGCGGCTCTGTAGATGCAAACAATCTATAGAGATTTATTTATTTATTTACAACAAAAATAAAATGTTATTGGTTTGCCTTTGAAATTACGCACAGCTCGGTTGCAAGGATGTTTTCTGTGATAAATAAATTAAGGCGATAATAATAATAACATTTATACATATTATGTGTGTTTAGATTTACTGAAATATTATTAGTTCCCTCGTCGAATATCGCAGAATAAACAACTGTGTATAAGGTCATATTGATCTATTCATGAGTGAGCACAGAGTGTCACCACCACCTGTCTGTAAAATACGACAATATTTACAAACTTATGTCTGTAAGCCAGTTAATTTTATGCAAGCAAGAAAACATTCATTTACATTTTTGCTGTCAGTACTTTAATTTGCCTAGAATTTATCACATGCCGTTTATTTTGTACTTATTATTTTTAAGGGGTATGTTTCATAAAAACTATAAGTATTGAGGTTAAAACTGATAAAATAAACATTTAAAAAAAAAAATTATGAAACCGACCCCAAGTCCTCGCCATCTATTTTTTAACTTCTTTCTACTGTGTACCAAAATATAGGCGTATATTTTTTGCACTTATTACGACCCGCACTGTTTTAAATATGTTTTCTTGTAACCATCCAATCATTTTTTACAGTGGAGTCATAATACAGAAGAAAAAGAACTGATGGTGATGAAGGTGTCAAAGTTTTTGTCATCTAAAGAACTGCTACCGAAACTATGTACTGAGGTATTAAATTATTATGCAACTTTAATCAGACAAAATGTTTCAGTATTCAGCTGCAAAAACAAATGTACGTTTTATTCTTAATATCATATTAATGTGATCACTAGAGCTTTTCCGCGCCTCTGAGATGAGAGGATAGTTTCTTCTTTGATTATTGATATCTCCACAGATTACCTGTTTCATAATTTGCAAAATTGGCCATTCCTACCTGAAATATGAGAACTACCGCCATGAATATTTGGTCAGATGACATACCTACTGTAGAACTGAGATCCATCTCAGGGGGGCTTTTTTCTAATGTGACGATATTACGAACAAAACAATCAATGATATTGAAGTTGTTTTTTTTTTCTAATGTGTGTTACGAACAAAACAACCAATGATATTGAAGTTGGACTACACCGTACATTGAGTTTAGCGATGTTTCAAATGCGGTAGCCCTTAAACGTCGATCGATACCTATACATAATTATGGAGGAGATGGCAGTTATGTATACCCCCTCCGTCCCCAATGATTCTGGGGAGTGTTCGTTGCCGAGTGGTCCTCAAAACCAGTTGTAATGCTAATAGTGAATTTATGGTGCATTTATCCTTGAAGCTGACATACCATGACATAGTATAACTGAAAGAGAGTTAAATGAAGTAATAAGAGCAAATGTAAATAAGGTAGCAGTTCCACACCTTACCATAATTTAAGTTTTAGGTACTTACTATGTACTCTGTGTAATATTGTAAACGAACCGGCTTTTTGTCACTTATTCACGATATAAAATATAAGATTTATTGTTGTTACTCTTGGTATAATAATTGTTTTAAAATTGATTCATGACTAGTCAAAATAAAAACATTAATATTATTATATTGTTGTTCATTCTTCTTGCTCTTTGAACCCTTCCTCGGTGATGTGATATTGCAGATGTACATGGGCGGCGGTGATCTCTTAACATCAGGTGTGCCGTCTGCTCGTTTTTCCGTTGTAAATTAATATATTGTAAAAAAAAGAAAACACTTTTTTTTTTAATAAGTTTACGCCTGTCTCACCTTTGTGTTCATTTTTTTTTCTTAGATTGAACCATGATTCGGCGGGTAGATAGGTAGTTAGGGTAGGTAAAACAAGCCGCGTGGGCTGATGCAATTCAAAGGTTTTAAATTAGTGTCTAGTGGTTTTTAGTGTACAAATTTGGTGTTTATTATTGCAGTGAAGTGCCGCAAAGTGATCCTAATAATAAGAACCGTTGGATTGTATCGTTTTTAACACTGCTATTGTGTGTTGAGTGAGTTGTCTCGTAACAACTTGCTTGGACCTAATAGTCTTAAAACCCGCGATCGCTTTTAGAGTGATATCCGCTGAATCCGTAAGTCGATAAAACGTAAAACACCGACGTTTTATTGAGTGACTTTGACTGACTTCGACTGTTGACTACCTACTTATTCTTACATGACATTGGCGAATTATCTTTGGGTAGAGCCAAGGTTATTTATTTTTACTATAACAACCTTCTTGGGTAGAGCCATTACTACAAAAAAAAAGGTGGAACCATGATAAATTCAAATCATCGAGATGGCGAAGTATTCAAAAATCATCGAGATGGCGCTAGCTGTCACGTACAGATCGAGCTGTGTATTTATTTAACATTAAAAATAGAAAAAGTCATATTTAATACAAACAAAACGCTGAAAAAGCAAGTCCTAGTTGTGATACGCGAGTGAGAGTGTTATTCATCAAAAATATAAACAATTACCAGTGCAATTTATCCTTGAAGACTTAGAAGTTGAAAAAACTATAAAACTAATATACTTTTCAATAACAGTGTATAAAAACAAAATATTATCACTTAAATCTAATGAAAATTATCAGTGAAGGGTGCTACACTACTTGCATAGACAACATCGGCGCCTATGGTATTGGTCACCAGGGTAACCAGAGTTGTTTTGTCACGTTGTTTGCTGGACACTTAAATATACGTCTAAACTAACGTTGCGTTTTTCTTCATGAATTCCAAGCTATAATATCTGGCGACGAGGACAAAAAATGAACAAAGAACAGTTCGCACAATTCCTGGAGACACAACAAAACACCCAGGTACAAATTACACAACTACTGCAACTACTGGTGGAACAACAACAGTCACGTAGCGACGTTGGAAAGCCAAAGGAACCAAACGACGCCGCTGCAACAGCATGTAAGCACAATGTAGCGAATCAGTTTAAAGGGGACAAATTTGACCCCACTACCACTACAGTCGATAAATTTATAGATTACTTTGAGGCAAAATGTCGCATCTGGAGCGACTCAGAGCCGTTTAAGAAAGACCTACTAATAGCTTGTCTGACGCCGGAGACGTACCACGACGTCAATGTAGCTCTGACACCGGATCTCGAAACAAAGACGTATGAACAAATCAAAACCAAACTACTTGACCTGCACAGAACAAAAAAGACAAGATACAAAGCCCTGATTGAGTTCTGGAATTGCACCAGGGAGGCGGGGGAGTCAATGGAACAGTTCGCCAACAGACTCAAAGAAATCAGTAGAGGCTGCGGCTATAAAGGCGAAAACCTAGAGTGCCAACTAAGAGACCGGTTCGCTACAGGCCTAAACTACCCCGCCCTCGAGGTCGACTTAAGACAGAAGTGGCCAGACCTGTTGCAAGAAGACGGTAAAGAAGTAACCTTCAATAAACTGTTTGAATTCTGTACCGCTCGTGAACTGGCCGAGCTGGATACCAACACGACAGCGTCAACATTGCAAAACGTCAAAAGGATCAAGGCAACTGCGGCATCAGCCAACATAACACCACGTAAACTGAGAACAAGCCAGTGCAAACGGTGTGGCAGCCATGTCAGGCACCGGTACCCCGAGTGCCCAGCTAAAGACCGCTCTTGCAATTCGTGTGGTCAGGAAGGACATTTTGAAACTTGTTGCATTAAAACTGGACGGGCGTATCTCGCGCAGGACAACAAACCACCTCGCGACCAGCGGAAACGCACCAACAAGGTCAACAGAGTTAAGGACGACGTCGTTTCACGTTCTTCTTCGAGTTCAACATACTCCGAGCCAGACGATGATGAATCCCCTGAGGCCGACATTAAGAACCCTATTTTCAAAATTAGCGGCACAACGCGCTGCAAAAAAATTGACGTCGTTATCAACGGCCATGGATGCACCATGGATTGGGACCCGGGCTCTCTATACACCATCATCAGCTCACAGTTTTGGGAACGAATTGGCAGACCACCCTTGCGAAGAGGCCCGAAACTCAAAGCTTACTGTGACCTTGATTTGAAATGTGACGGCATCACTGAGGTTCACGCGCAGGTAAATGGCGAACTAAAGACCCTGACGGCCGTGGTCATGGATGCAGCGGAACCTATGCTTTTCGGCTTACTATGGAGCGAAGCGTTCGATATGCCTTTCCCTGCCGCAGTATACTCCATCAAAAACACCGTGAAGGTCACCTTGGAGCAAGTACTGGGAGAACATTCCTCACTGTTTGACGACAAATTAGGGAGAGTCAAAGATTACTCAGTTAACATCCACATAAAAACAGGGGCTGAGCCTAAACACCTACCTCCACGCCCTGTCAAGTTTAGCATGAGGAAAAATATCGAGCTAGAACTAGAACGTTTGACTACGGAAGGTATTATCACACCTATAGACCCAAACGTAACACCCGTTGAGTGGGCAACTCCCACTGTAAACGTTCTAAAGAAGAATGGACAAGTACGTATCTGTGGAGACTACAGAGTCACAATTAACCCAGTTTTGATCGCACACGCACATCCAGTACCCGTGTTTGATCAGTTACGCCAGCGACTGGCTCATGGTGACAAATTTAGTAAAATCGACCTCAAGGATGCATACCTGCAGTTTGAAATAGCACCGGAGTCGAAAAAATATACAGCTATTACCACACACAAGGGTTATTTCGTCTACAATAGAATGCCGTTCGGAATCACTACAGCACCGTCTATTTTTCAACGATTCTTGGAAAGTTTACTCAATGACATACCGCACGTGGCCATTTATTTCGATGACGTCGCAATCACGGATAAAAGCGATCAAGAACACCTTAAGACACTCTCAATAGTCCTCGACAGGCTTTCGAAGGCTGGACTGAAGGTTAATTTAAAGAAATCCACCTTCTTACAACCGGAGGTCGAATACCTTGGGCATATAATTGATAAACATGGTGTGCGCCCGGCGCAGAACAAAATAGAAGCAATTACTAACGCACCGGCACCTAAGGACGTAAAGGAACTCCGCTCGTTTCTGGGACTTGTCAATTTTTATGAACGTTTCTCAGCAAACCTGCATAGCGTTTGCGCTGACTTACATTCCCTCACTGGGAAATCTAAAAAATGGCAGTGGACAGAAAAGGAAAACCGAGCATTTGAAAAAACCAAGCGCCTCGTAGCTCTCTCTAAACCCTTGATTGCCCTGGACGAAGAACGCCCACTGTTCCTCGCATGTGATGCTTCTGAGAAAGGCGTGGGTGCAGTGTTATTCCACAAACACGGCGACCAGGAACAACCCATCGCGTTTGCGTCACGGAAACTGAGCCCGGCTGAAAGTAAATATTCTGTTATTGACAGAGAAGCCCTAGCAATATTTTTCGGCATCCAAAAATTCGACCAATTTCTGCGCGGCATTAAATTTACCTTAATAACGGATCATAAGCCGTTGTTACATCTCTTAGGACCCAAGCGGAATCTTCCTAAAATAGCGAATAACCGTTTAGTGAGATGGGCGTTATTGATTGGCGCATATGACTATGACATCGTTTATAGAAAAGGAATTTTAAATGTCATGGCAGACTTTTGCTCTAGAATGCCCAATCCAGTCGAATTGCCATCCCCCCCGGAATTAGCGGTACATAAGATTAATGTTGCTACTCATAATGAAATGCTTAAAGACCTACCCCTGAGTGAGAATAGCCTAAAGCTAGCTACGAAGCATGACCCAGTCCTTAAACAAATACGGGTATTTGTCCGATCCGGTTGGAATGAAAACAATGAGTTGTCACAGGGGATCAGACCATATTTCCGGAAACGTCACGAGTTATCGCTAGAAGACAAAATTTTAATGTGGCAAGGCAGAATCGTTATCCCCGAGAAGTTACGAGAGCCTATTTTAAAATACTTACATGCAGGTCACCCAGGTTCATCGGCGATGCGTGCCTTGGCTAGGTTTTACGTCTGGTGGCCCAACCTAGATGAAGACATCGACATCTATGTTAAACGCTGCCACAACTGCCAGGAACACAGACCGCACAACGCAGAGCTACCGGTTTTCAGCTGGTCTATTCCTGATAAGGTTTGGGAACGTATTCATTTAGACTTTGCAGGACCGTTTGAAGGGAAGTACTGGCTGGTTCTTTGCGATGCCCTGTCCAAATGGATTGAAGTGAGGCCTATGAACAAAATAACCACTCCTAAGCTGTGCGAGGTCTTAGACGAAATTTTTACAACATTCGGTCTACCCCACATCATAGTATCCGACAATGGACCGCAATTTACATCAAAAGACTTCGAAACATATTGCATCACCCATGGAATACTGCATATCACTTCGTCTCCCTACCACCCAAGGAGCAATGGCTTAGCAGAGCGCCTTGTTCGCACATTCAAAACCAGAATGCGAGCAAGCAGAGGAGATTCTTTGAATATAGAGAAGCGGATCCAAAATTTCCTGTTCACCTATCGGAATACCCCGCATAACACAACCGGCAAGTCACCCGCCCAAATGATGTTTGGCAGACAACTTAATTGCGTGCTCGATAATATCCGTCCGGACCTTAAGAGGCAATTACGTTTTAAACAAGTTAAAGCAAATATCGCAGCCGAAGCGGGTGCTCCAAGTTTTGTCGCAGGGCAAAACGTATATACCCGAACGCAGAATGACGATCGCTGGGAACCGGCAGTGATCACACGTAGAACTAACGTGTTTTCGTATGAAGTACGCACAGAGAATGGTGTGGTGAAAAGACGTCACGCGGATCACCTACGGCCGCGAATTGTACCAGAGTTCCCACCAGCTGCGATATCGACACCCAGTGCCAGGGATTCTGCATATGTCGGGGAGGCCACTGCAAATGATGTCAGCACTGATCCAGAAACTGACGCATCGACGGCGGCCGTACCCGCTCCCACGACCTGCTCACCGGCTGCTGTCGAACGTTCACCAACACCGGCCATCTCAGAAACGCCGTTGGTACCAGTAGTGGGACCTAGACGAAGTGGACGAGCTATACACCCCTCGCGTCGGCTCATAGAGGACATGTAGGGCCGTTTAGAGTGGATGGGGGCGAATGCTACACTACTTGCATAGACAACATCGGCGCCTATGGTATTGGTCACCAGGGTAACCAGAGTTTTTTTGTCACGTTGTTTGCTGGACACTTAAATATACGTCTAAACTAACGTTGCGTTTTTCTTCATGAATTCCAAGCTATAATAAAGGGAAGAAACAATAAATTTATAACACAAAAATAAAAGTAAACAGTGAATAGTGCAAGCATTCCTAAGCGATGATTCATTTGTAACCGACATTATGATTTAAAACCACGAATTCGACGATTACAGTAACAAATTTCGCCCGAGTAAACATACGCCGATTGGTATAATGGCTTAGGTTCAGAACCAGCGCTGTATGGAATCCAAAGTTCCGTGGTTCGGATCCTCGCCGGCGCCGCAGTTTTTATGCTTTAAAAAATAAAAGCTTCAAGACGATCAAAGACTTGTAAACATAGTATTATTCTGATTCTTCTATCTGATAAATAAAATTTAAGAAACAACTAAAAATGGCGCAACGGTCAACTCCAGTTAAAAGAACCTGTCTTAAATGTAAGAATGTCATAGATAATAGACAATTTACAAACTGTTCAATATGCGATAATAACTACCATATTGAATGCGCAAATGTGAGCTTTGCTCGTTTTAAAATATGGACTGCCGAGAATAAAAAAACATGGAGATGTACTAAATGTATAGGAAAGTCTACGAATAAGCACAACGTTAATACGTCATCGTCGGATCAAGATAACGTTACCATCCGCCCTCATCGGTCAAATGTACCTATAATAGTAAATAAACATTCTAGCGAGAATAGGTCAGTCCACCCCCCTACATTCCCCAACTCATCACCAAAGAGCACATCCCCCGCTATCGGTTTCTTAGTATCCCAAGACGATACTTCACCAATACGACAGTCACGCCGATCACTTTCAATGGAACTTTTACCCTGCTCTTCAGAAAGTCTATTTCGATCTCAAACTCTATCCAAAAGCACAGAATATAATATTATTGATGATGCAGATCTAGTAAATAAATTAAAACTAAACATAAGCAAATTAAAGACTGACGTCCAAAGCTGTGAAAACGAACTTGAAAACACTATTCTAGAAAATAATGAGCTCAGACGCCAAGTAGATAAACTTTCTAACGAATTAAATATATTGAAAGATATTTGTACATCACCACACGGTACTATGAGAAGTCGTATGAATATTATATCACCTTCTTCGGATGATCCACGTTCAAAACATGATCAATCACAGAAAATTATGGACTTGGAACAAACCATAAAAAATCTGCAGCAAGATGTACAAAAAGCTCAAGAGGAAATATGTAAACTAAACATAACTATAAAAAATCTGGAACAGGAACATCACGTCGTAAAACCTGAAATAAATATAACAACCAAGGACGGAAGAAGAGAACTTAACCACTTAAAAAGATTGTTGTGTGCGGTGACTTCAATATTGATATACTGAAAAGGAATAACGCTAGCATCGAATTTGAATGTTTTCTCTTGAATTACAACCTTATGCTCGAAATAAATCAATGTACAAGACCAGCAAGTGGTAGTTGCATTGACAATTTTGCCCACAATTTAATTGATAAATGCAAAAGCGAAGTAAAAGACTTCGCAATGTCCGATCATACAGCACAAATATTAAGAGTACCGGTAAAAAGAACATGCAAAATAAATTTTTTGCGTAAAAAGATACGGGATATATCAGCGCAAAATCTTCAATTATTTAAAAAACATCTACAGAGCTTAACTTTCAGTGAAGTTTATAATGAATCGGATCCTTGTTTAGCATACAGTAATTTCATTGAGTTGTTCAAACTGGTTTACGATCTATGTTTTCCAAAAAAGGTTGTAACCATAAAAATTAATAAAAAGATTAATTGGATATCGAAAGGCATTAAAAGTTGTAGCAAGAAACTAAGAAAGTTACTTTGGAAGTATCGCCATTCACCTAATAAGCAAAATAAATGTCAATTGCAAGATTATTCTAAAAGGTTTAGAAAAGTTGTAAAGCTTACTCAAAAAGCACAGAATAATCATTTAATAAACTCTTCAGATAATAAGTCTAAAGCAACATGGCAGTTGATAAACGGCCCAACCCAGATAAGAGAACCTATAATAAAAATTAAAAGAAATAGCGAAATAATTATTGATCCCAAAGAAATCGCTAATGCTTTCAATGAACATCTTATTGAGCAAGTACAGCCGTCAACAAGTAACTTAGAAGCTAGGGAAACATTTACACAGACCGAACACCCTCAATCAATGTTCATGTTTCCCGTAGTACCACCAGAAATATTAAAAATAATGAAAGGCCTAAAAAATAAGAAGAGTGTGGGATATGACGAAATCTCAGTAATTGTTGTAAAATATGTAGCAGACACAATTTCCACACACCTGTCTTATATTATAAACCTATCAATAATTCAAGGTATTTTCCCCAAGAAGCTCAAACCCGTTATTATTAAACCTTTATATAAGAAAGGTGACAGAGAAGATGTTGGAAGCTATAGACCAATTGCACTTACCTCAGTATTTTCAAAGATACTAGAAAAAGTAATTTATAATGCATTATATTCTTATTTGACTAAATTTAACATCTTATGTGACGAACAAATGGGATTTAGGAAAGGTAGAAATATTGACATGGCAATTTACAATCTATTAAAAACTATCATGACCAACGTTGACATAAAAAATCCAGTTTGTGCCATATTTACAGATATGACAAAAGCCTTTGACTACGTTAATCACAAAATATTATTAAAGAAGTTAGATATGTATGGTGTAAGAGGTAACACAAATAAATTAATAGAATCTTATCTGAGCAATAGAACGCAATATGTAGAAATAAATAGAATATGTTTGAAGTCGGGATTTGAAGAGACATACAAATCGGAGCAAAAGTATATTAAATATGGTGTGCCACAAGGTAGTGTACTAGGGCCACTCTTATTCCTTCTTTATATAAATGACCTACCTAAAGCGCTCAGTAACCATAACATGGTACTGTATGCAGACGATAGTACCGCTATTATCAAATGTACCGATGTTAACTCTTACGGAACAATAATTAACGACGCATTAGACTCTTTAGTAAACTGGCTTGACATTAATAACCTAAAAATAAATCTGGCGAAAACAAAATGTATGCACTTCTATCAAAAACTTAAACCACAAAATATTTCAATTAACTACGGATCACAAAACATCGAAGAAATAGCGTGTACAAAATTTCTAGGCGTCACAATTGACAGTCAGCTAACTTGGAAGGCTCACGCGGAAGCATTAAGAAAGAGGCTTAATAAATCGGCCTATGCTCTCTTTCAATTAACAAAAAAACTAAAATTGGATTCAGTCATCACAGCCTATCATGGGATTGTTGCATCAACACTAAGATTTGGAGTGATTTTCTGGGGTAACTGTAGTGAAAGAGAAAACATTTTTAAATCACAGAAACGATGTATTAGGGCCATGTGTGGATTAAAGAACATTGAAAGCTGTATACCAGTATTTAGGTCACTTAAATTGCTAACATTACCGTCAATGTACATTTTCGAAATGTGTATATTTGTCAAAAGCAATATTCATCTATTTAATAAACTAATTAATACAACAACTAGACCAGTACGATCACAATATCGTCCTCTACTTAGAACTGGAGGTTTTCATACGGCCCTCTTGTGTAAAAGTGTATTTGGCATGGGTCCTATAATTTATAATAAAATACCTAATGACATTAAAAATTTAAACATGCATTTATTTAAAAAGAAATTAAAGCAGTTACTTATTGAAAAATGTTATTATTCAATTACGCAATTTTTAAACGACAATTTGACAAGCTAATAATATTATATAAATTTTATTTTGACATCATTTTTATTTGACATTTACTTTATATGATTACTTATTTTGACATTTGCACTGTGTATTCTATTAATATAAATATCAGACCCGATTGGAATAATGTAATACAAATAATATTAACTGTAATAATGACATTCCTACGCCTATTATGGCAAAATATGCTGAACATTGTATGTACCCTAAGACCACTTCTGTAACACCATATTTTAAAGGAATAAACGATTCTATTCTATTCTATTCTATTCTAAATAATAAAAAATAGGCAGTACAGTCAGCGTCAGATCAAGTTACCCCCCTGCAATGGAAAAAAACCGCTTGTGCACCAGACATAAGGGACGGTCCAAAGGTCAACAAGGGTAAATCGACCTGACGCCGTGTGTACATATGTAAGTAGGAAGGTACTAATGAATCTTATAATATATGCCTGTAATGTTATTTGTACAATTGATAGTACAGTGAGACAATATGTCAATAGTACCATTACATATAATCAAAAGTAAACACATTTTGACAGGCTTTAGCTTTAAAGAAAATTAAAAAGTTCGAGTGTTGCATAATGATAAATTTTTTTGTACTTTATGCGACAGCCAAATTTCTTAAATGACAATTTTATGACAAAGTGATCATTTATATGACCAATAAAGAAACAAATTGTAACTAGGTGTGTGTGTTGGTATCAATATGATGTTACTGTGTTGAGGATTTCTTACTTTGAAGATTAAAACACGAATGTAGATAAGGTAGTAGACTGCACATAACTTGGTATTTAAACACTAGCAAATACTTAAATCTCGCTTATGTTTTAATAACTCTAATTATGCAACAGACACATAAACGACTATTTTATACTACTAGAAGTCACGGGACACTACTGAATAATATAATGTTTCATAAATTCATGAAGAATGAATAAACATGGAAATTAAAGATATAATAGGTAATAATAATTAAATGTATTGTAAATAATGAATATACATAATTTGTGACAGCTTATCCTATGAAGTTGACAACTACAATGTGCAGCACCAGGTGGGCAAAGATGAAATCTGCGAATCCTCGCTCTGCGCTCAATCCCTGGAATTCACTCTTATTTTCCGGGTTGACTTGCAGTCTTAGGCATACTGAAAACAAAGCAATATTATAACATAAGATACGACAGTTTTAAAGCACTAGTAACCTGTATTTAAGTGTCCATTGTTTAAAAAAATAGAAGTCCTTTATCAAAAGCACTAAGTTGATGTTAGGTTACAATTTACACGTAAAAACTTGACCACTGATATATACAATTAAAAAATGTACACAAACCTGCAAGAACAAATGAGCTAACAGTAGAAATAAAGCCACTGAGGAATGAATTGAAGGGAAACGTGCCGACAAGGCAACAGTACACAAATTGAATGACGGCAGTCAAGAAAATGTAAAGTAAGTACGCGTCAATGATCTTGAGCTTTTTAGGAGTCTTTGTGCTATATTCTTGATACAATTTTGGGATTACAGCCATGAGGGAAGTCATTTTCAGATTGTTTTAGGCTTTTCGGCGTTTTATAAAATACACGTCAGCGCCACAGATAGAAATGACCAAAGAAATGACCACAAACTAAGTAGGTAGAAGATACTGAAATGACACTGATGATGACATTTGTTTTTTTAATTGTAAATACTCACGCAAAGATAATCTAATACTTGTACTCTCACGCAGTAACATCAAACTACTGTCAAGGCAACGCAATGAAAGTCTTGGCTGTATATGCCCAGATTACTTGTGTCGGAATAGTTAAGTAAGAAAATAAAAATCAAAATGTCTATGTGACATTCGTTGAGTTTGCGTTTTCCGAAAATTCGCTTGTCATTATTCACTCTTTTGAAACACTATAATTTTTAGTTTTGTTTAAAAAACAGAAGAAGCAAGATGCTAGGTGTAAGTGGAAACTTCCCCGAATATGCCATCCCCGGCGCTAAACAAGTTCGCTTCGAGCCATACGCCGACAACGGAGGCAGCATCGTTGCCATCGCCGGCGACGACTACGCGGTGATCGGGGCCGACACTCGTCTCAGCACAGGATTCTCCATCTACACAAGGGAACAGAAAAAGTTGTTCAGGCTGTCGGAGCGCACTGTGCTGGGCGCTACGGGGTGCTGGTGCGACACGCTGACGCTCACGCGGCTGCTGCAGGCCCGCATGCAGATGTACGAGCACGAACACAACAAGGCCATGTCGACGCCCGCCGTCGCGCAAATGCTGTCCACGATGCTCTACTACAAGCGGTTCTTCCCTTACTACGTGTCCAACGTCCTTGCTGGTCTGGACGCCGACGGTAAAGGCTGCGTGTACAGCTACGACCCTATTGGCCACTGCGAGAGGTCCAACTACCGCGCCGGTGGGTCGGCGGGCGCGCAGCTGCAGCCGCTCCTTGACAACCAGATCGGGCTCAAGAACATGCAGAATGTAACGGAAGCTCCCCTGCCCAAGGAGAAGGCGTTAGCCCTGCTGAAGGATGTATTCATAAGTGCTGCTGAAAGAGACATCTATACTGGGGACTGTATTTATATACTTGTCATTACAGCCAATGGTCTTCAAGAAGAGAAATTTGAGTTGCGTAAAGATTAAGTTGGGAATATTACTAATAATAAATTTTATAAAATAAACAACTATTGTGTTTTTATTGTTTTTTCTTTCACATAATTTTCAAAGATTTACCAATGAAACCAAAAAGGTAGTCAGTACTAATAATACGCAATCACCCAAATTAGCCAAATAATTAAAATGTACATATTACATATTTACTCTTATAATTTATTATTTATTTAAAACTTTATTGCACAAACTTTCATATAATAGGCGAACTTAATGCCACAAGGCATTCTCTACCAGTCAACCTTTGGCTCATTCAGAAAGTGCAGTGGTGCGGCGAAAGGAAAAAATTGTATAGTTACTAGTAAGGAAAAAACATTAATATAAAATAACTACACACTACTTAACATTATTATAACATAACTACATTATTTACATACCTACCTACATATAAAATGTATTTAAATAAAAGTATAAATACAAATGTAATGTACATAATGTTTGAGTTTATATTTTATTTTAAATTGCAAAGATTGCAATCATATTGTTGGTGCTTACCTGTCTTACTGCGTCCACCACTGTGAACAATAACTGGTGAATACTGGTGTAATAACTAATTTATATTGTCATACATAAATCAAACTCAAAACAACAAGTAACTGAATTTATTGTTAAAAATAATTACAAGGTAACTACAATATATAACTTATTTGTTCATAATTATTTACATTTCAATATTAGTAGGAATAATAACATTTCATACAATTTATTTATTGTACTTAGGCATAACAAATATATTCTGTGGAAAGATTTTCTCAAACATTTCTTTTACTACTTCTTGATTTGCACTATCACCTAGGACTGTAGCTTTTAATCTGGGAGGGGTGGTGTTGCCCGTGAGCAGTGGGTGAATGTTATAGCACAACTCCACTCTGTCATTTGGTGGCACGGTCACTGATAGCTTTTTATACCCAGAGAACATGTAGAAATCTGTGCCTTCTACTGTGAGACTGAGCCTTATTGGAGTGCTCGATTTCCCTATTAAAGTGCACTTTAAAGGTACAGAGGTCTGCACTTCAACTACTTCTGGATAATTGACTTCAATTGCAATAGGGCACTCATCTATAGGCAGACCCGATAATGCCGTGCTGCTCATCACACAGTGACCTTCGGGATTATCTTTTCGTCTCCACTTGATATTGTACAGACCAACTCTTGTGGGAGTGTCTTTTGGCTTGTACTTTGCTTGAATACATACAGCATCTGAAGCTATATTCTTTTCTGCCACTTCTAGATTGCTTATACATGATGGAGGTTTAGTATCATCAGAACTTCTAAAACAATCTACCATCTCAAGTTCTGTATCAAGAATTAATAAATCCCAAGGACTAAAGATTTTAATCTGAGGCATAACAATAAATGGGTCATCTACAAAGCATTTTGAAATAGGTTTGAAATTCATATCTACAAAATTAGTTGTTACTTCAAAGGGCTTAATAACTGTTATTTTAGTAGTGAAATCTTTAACACACTCTAGTTTTGATATTTCAGGAAGGTCAATGAAGTAAGATACTTTTATTTGAACAGTTGCAGTGGCTGTTCTGTTGGTTTTTAAATAAAATGAAATGGAGTGCTGTGAAGATATATCAATTGCTTTTGTGTTTATGGTCAGGGGCTGGCTCTGAGGCTCCCCTTCTTTAAGACTTAACTCAGTGACTGACTCAGGGTTTGGATTATCAGGGGAACTCAGTAAGGAGAGAGCAAACTTCACATCATACACGGGACTATCCTCATTGTTTGTGATAGTAAAGATGGTAGGGAACCACTCCCCCTGGAGTGCAGGACTAGAATTATTTACACTTATAGACAATTTACATTCTCTTGATGTTATTGAAGTCACTGTCAAAGGCACAATGCAATCAAATTCAAAGTCTGCTTTGGGACTCAGAATGAAATGCAGCAATTCTGGATGAATGGCAGGCTCCAATGTCTTATTATCTTCTATTTTAAAATTCATGACTATCTTCCTCCTTTTCTCTGAACCAAGCACAAATGAAACATTCTTGATGTGCAACTCGGAGCCATTGTCATGGGGGTTTGGTTTGAAGTGACACAAGAATCTTTTCACTTTTCCACCATCCAAGTTTATAGTACTGCTTGAATTTTCAGTTATTGGAATTTCAATACTCTCAGTGACACTTGATATGGTGAGGTATGCTTTTACAGCTTCCAATACGGTTTCATATGTTAGCCTAACATAAATCTCTACTTCAATCATTTCATCCATTCTGTACCTTTGCTGTTTAAATTTTGGTTTGACTTCCAAAAAGCTGGAGATATTGACCATGTCTACTGGTATCACAAATGGATCTTTCTCAATGGCCACCTGCCATATCTCCAGTGCCTTGCTCTGAGAAGTGACTGGCACCTCAGGCTCAGGGCCAGGTATATTCATGTTAAGCACCGCCATTATATTTTTAAATATTCTGTTCTTATCTTTATTTGGCACCTGAATGTGTTTTGATAGTGCCTCTACTGAAAGTTGGACATAGTCCTGAATTTTTGCAGACAAATAGGCACTTTGTAATGCTCTATTCAAAACATGTGATGCCAGGTACCACCACTTCTCTCTGCGGTAGTCCCAGAGCATGTGACTCAGCAAAGTCAGTGCTTTTCCATAGTCTGCAGAATAATAATACTCATTTGCCATCTCAACCACCAGCTGTTTCCTCATCCTGGGTGAATGGAATGTTTTGAACTGTGAGATAGCACAGCCCAGAAAGCTAATAATCATTGCAGAATGGTTGAAAATTCTCTCATTATACTGAAGGGCTAACACAGCTGCTTGCTCCTTCTGAGGGTCATGAGGGTCGGCGCTGAGGCGGCCCGGCCGCCACGGCCGCTGCCCATAATACTCTACAATGCCCGCCAAAGGGTCTGGGGGTGGGGGGTACTTGGTGGCCTCACTGCATACTGATCTCATTGCCTGTCTTCTTTTGACTGTATACTGTGCAGCATGTTGATAATAGAAGCCAGGATGTTGAGACTGAATGCCTGGAAGACCAGCTCTGATTGCTTCATCAAACAATTCCCCAAAGGAACTGTACTGTCTGGCAATCCAGGCATAGTGCTCAAAGAGGAGCTCTGTAGAGCCCACTCTGTTCTTGTACCTCTCAATATGGGACTTGAGCTGTGCTATGGCATCTCTGGGCAAGTTCAGGGCAAAGAGCAACTTGCAGAGTTTGTAGTTTATATACCCAGCCACAGTTCTCACTTCATGTATGTTGGTGTCCACTGCCCTAGTCTCCAACAAGTTGTTGTATGCATGCATGTAATGCTTGTGAGCTGTGCTCAGATCCTGCTTCAGCTCATTTAGGTACCCCAATTTGAATTGATGCCGCACAAACAAGTACTGATGTGTTGTTTTATTGAGGTGGTCTCTGTGTTGCTTAACATTCTTAGTTTCATGATGGTAGTAATTCTGAGCAATGTCATAGAATGCATTCTCTAGGCGGATAATGTATCCCATGAGGTGGTCACTGTGGGGAAGCACAAATAAGGACTTGGACTGAATCTCACAAGCTGCACAGAGGGCCTGCGCGCGCTCGGCGCCGAGCATGTACTCGGAGGGCGGCGGCGACTGCCCGCTCTGGAGGACTACCACGGCGACGCGGGTGGCATGCCCCTCCACCGCAGCACGAATACTTTGCACCTTGGAAGCACACTCAATAATCTTCTCATTCCACTGTGGATCGTTCCATTCCATGTCGTAAAACAACACTACAACAGCAGGGATCAACGAGATCCGCTTCTGAATCCAGTTTTTCTTGAGTATTCCCTTGGGTATGTACCATTCGTAAGAATTTCTCTTGGGTTTCACGACGGGGAATTCGAACGTGTTGTTGAGCAGTTTGAAGCGCACTGCGGCGCGGTCCGGCCGCCTGTTGTTGGAGAACGCGTCCCATATTTCCTTGTGCACTGCGTTATTCACCGCGTCCAATCCCGAGAGCCCGATCAGCGCCAATGGCTTCAGAATTATCTCGGGCGGAAAATCTGTGTAGTCACTGGGCTGAGTTGCCATTCCTGCTGGCTGCGGCGCTGGCGCTCTCTTCTTGCTATTATTTCATATCACAATAAATGCAAATCACCAGGCATAAGAAATATTATTTTTGATTTTTTTCAATTCCCTTCCAACACCCCCATCCTTCGTCAAAATCAAAATGTCATTTATTTGACAACTGACGTTCCGTTAAACCGATTATGTAAGCAATAATTTTATAGTTCTAAAAGCTAACGGTGCTTTGACCCTTTTAAAGTTATTTGGATTATTTAAGTTCTGTAAATTAGTAAATATTACAAAAAAATATAATTTAAAGCAGTCTGTTGGTAGGAAAGTTAAGCATTTTTTCGATATTGAATTTACAAAACCTAATGAAGAATAAATTATCTGCATGCGAAGGAACGGTTTCTGTATGCGTTGCGGATTTTGCAGATGTTACCGTTCAGAAATTTAACGAAGACTATTTGGTTTTCTTTTATAATTTTAAAAAAATAATTAAAATAGGAGCAAAACGACTTCTTTTCTAGTGAGTTTTTTTTTCAATAATTATTAAAATATTTTCTTGCCAAAGTTTAGGTTGTAGGATTCTTGAACGCTTATTTCAACTGTCAACGTCAGTTTTATGTCTAATAATTGTCAGTCAACCTCACTTTCGTGGCGGCTGTGTCCTATTTTGTTTATTATTATTTTATTTCTTATTCAACGACTTATCCTGGTGTTTAATGTGAAACTTGAATGGGAAATCATATTAGGCATACGCAATGACTTCCCAAGCCTTAGCATCTTTGACGGCCACGTACACGGACTCCGAAGGAGAGGAAAGCATAGTCGACGAACAAACCCCTGAGAAAGAGGAACCAAAAGCGCCACAGTCAGCACCTGTTAGTCCTAAAAAAATCGAAGATGGCAGCAAAATTTCTTCCGCACCGCCATCACCCAAGCGAAGGCTGGTGTCGTACGTGGACGACACGGTAGTTTCGGACGAAGAGCCTATGTCGCCGAGCGCGGAGGATCAGGATGACATGCGGCGACTGTCCATGGAGACAGACACAGACGAGGCCGTCCCCCGCTCGGACCCCGACGACTCACAAGACGGAGTCACGATACCTCCAGAACCCCAAGGAAAATGTCCTAAAGAGCTTCAAGAAACAATAGCTAAATTCTACAGCAGAATGCTGAATGAAGGTCTCGACATGAACAGAATCATTCAAGACAAGAAGAACTTTAGGAATCCAAGTATTTATGAAAAATTAATACAGTTTTGTGACATAAATGAACTAGATACAAACTATCCCCCAGAAATATATGATCCACTAAAATGGGGTAAAGAATCATATTACGATGAGTTATCTCGCGTGCAGAAGTCGGAAATGGATAGAAGAGAAAAGGAGAAGAAAGATAAATTGGCTAAGATTGATTTCATAACTGGTGTAGCTAAAAAGCCTGAGAGTGATGATGAGAAAAAGAGGAAATCAAAGTGGGACCAGGCCGCCCCCAATGTAGGGTCCAACAAGCCCACTATCAAACAGCCGGGGCTGGTCCAGCAGCCTCTCACTAGTAATGTGACTGGCACCAAGAGCACAGTCATTTCTGCCTTCGGATCCCTGCCCAAGAAGCCAAAATTGTGACTTGAGGGTAAGGCTTACCGGAAAACTAAGCCTTGACATCAAAAGTTGCCTTGACCTTCATCTTCAACACAGATTGTGGACTTATTATAGAATATCTATTTTCTAATTACTATAATTTGGATTTGTTAACCATGAAATATTTGTATAATTGCATTATTAAGTCACTATTTGGATCATTACAAGAGTGATCTTTTGTATCAAAAAGCCCGTTATTAAGATGTGTTGAAAAATAATGAAGGCAAATATTATTTTGTTCGGTAGGTATAAATTCAAATAACAATAAGTTTAAAAATAATTATTAAATTATAACTTTGTGTGGTGTTATTATTTTCCTTGTAGTCGTCGTTTTTTCAGAAATAAATGCATTAAAGCTTAATTTTCTGCAGCTGACAGACAGATATTGTCATCTTTTTTGCAAATAGTACATACCTACATTATTCAGAATAGAAGTTCCAAATTCCAGTTCTCACAATATACTACCTGTGCGGATAAAGAATGGGATTATAAATGGCGGCGCATCTATTCACTTCTCGCTCGCACACTATTTGCGTCTATACTCGCACTCGTGGGTACTGACTGCAAAAAAAAAATCTGCGTTCCCTTCCCTGTCGCATCAGTCAGGTTTCGCAATTTTGTTAGCTAGACGCGTTGTCTGTTTTTCCGTGGTTTTGAACCTTTCGTTATTTTATCATTTGTTATTGTTTGTTGTTATAGTTTATTATTAATTTGTATGTTAAATAATTGTTTTGTTAGTTATTTATTGAGTATAGATAGTGTTTTATTAAGATATAGTTACAATAGGATATAGATATAGTTAAGATATACTTATTACAATCTTTTATTTTATGTATAAATCATAAACTGTTCTAACGCAATCTATATTTAATACTAATATTATTAGCTAAAGAGTTTGTTTGAACGCGATGAACTCAGGATCTACTGGACCGATTTCAATAATTCTTTCTCCATAGGAAAGGTACGTTAGGTAGTCATAGGCTATGTATGTACCACGGGCGAACCCGGGGCGGACCGCTAGTAAATACATATTTACTTGAGAACAAATTCGTTATTAAATGCCATAACATTATATAATCTGCAATCTGAATAATTTTCATAAATTTTTTATATACAGTCAAAAAGACTCCAAAATAATAAAACCTATAAAACATACTCGTACATTAATAGTATTTTAATTAATAACATTTATTAATTTATTTAAAAAAAACAAAACAGTTTCAACGGTAATGATATTTTATACTGAAAAACGTCAGTTATAAGTTTTCAAACCGTCTATGCTGACGGTACCGGCTCCACGCGCCGCCATTTCTAATCCCATTCTTTATCCGCACGGATAGTACATACTTATAAAGTCGTGCTGTTAACAACTGTATTATTTTTATCGGTAAACGTGTGCGTTTGAAACTCGCGTCACAAAGGTGATCTGCAGGACATTCTGCTTTTAAAGAAATATTTTCGTAACTATTACATCATTTACATTGTATTTAAATAAAAATAACAAAATATTTGCATTATTATCGCATCCTTAATCAAATCTAACGCATAATTTTATTGAGAAACGTAAATCGTATAAACGTTCAATAACCATAGACAATTCGTAATGCGATAACTATTTTCTACCGGTAAAAATGTCGCATCACTGGTTGCGGGACGCGAGGGGGTGTGTTCCTATAAAAACACAACAAATCTTTGTTTGTCGTTTGTCGATATTCCAATTTCGGTTTGTTGTGGTCATCTGTCACCTGTCTTTGTCTTATTTGTGTGTGCGTGTGTTTTGATACCTAATTATATTTTCGCGCAATGGCCGAAGCTTCGGAGAGCGATCCCGTGCCTTCGTCGAGCGAGAGCACGGTGGCGTGCGAGCCTAAGGACGATGAGGAGCCGTTGGCTAAGAAGCGCAAGGTCGCTGACAAAGATACGACGGAGAAACTCGAGCACAGGCTCGGGGGCATCCTGTGCTGCGCAGTCTGCCTCGACCTGCCGCAGGCTGCCGTCTACCAGGTATTCTAAAACAGCTGATCGTAATCTCCGCGCATCAGCTGTTTTAACTAATTTCGTCAAGTTACGTAACAAGCTAAGTTCTACAAGATAGAGCGCAGCTTGCGAAACCCTACAGTGTCGTGCCGACGCCCACACGACACTCTGTTGACACCATTTTGTGGTTTTTCAGTAAAATTTCAGTGGCGTCAAACGATTGTTATAATTTGTATTTTAGAATTCGATTTATTGTTCAATTGGGCAAGAAGTATGTTCTAAGCCCTTTGTTAGGACTGTATAATACCAACTGTGTTCACAAATAATGTATATGGATGGTATAATGGGCATAGTGATCTATTTTTGTTTACTTGTATGGAATCATGTTTATTGTCAACATTGGACCAAATTGTATTATGATCTGTGATATTGTATAGTTTGTATGATAGTTTATATGGACTTTTAGTACGTAAATATAGATGTATTAACTCTTGTAACATTTCAAGATTAATAAAGAAATGTTTCAGAGATGTAGTTCTTTCTTTCAGAATTCCCCTCGAAATTCCCTTTCCTTATACAACGAACAAAGAAACTCAAACAAAATTTTGCAGTTTAAAATTTATTGAGTAAACTGATATTTTTAAATTTCTAAACTCAAATGTTGGGTATTGTTTTTACTTTTGAATATATCCTAGTGTCACACATTCACTGAACATTGTATATTTTAAGCTACAAACAAGTCAATGTAAGCAAGCAATTGAAGTTTTTTAAATTGAAGTCTAGAAATTGATAAATGACAAAAACAATATCATTATAACTCATGCACATTCTTCATTACATAAAAACTATATGATATACCTACCATTAATTTTGTTTTCTGTTCCAGCATATTTAAGTAGTTGGTTTACAGGCGAACATGCGAGGGGCGGAGGTAGACCTAGTAGAGCACAGTACTCATAAATTGCTTTATAGGAAAACAGACAGACTGACTGACTTCTCCATAGTTAGTCATAGATCACCATTTCCATGTAAAAAATCATTTTTAGAATTTGACTTTTTTTGAGAAATTTACTGTTCAAAGTCTTGATTTTAGAATATTGTGTTTTGAAAAAGTTATAACGGTAGGCATACCAAAGTTTATCTCTCCTCCCTTGTAGCTATATAACAGATGAAGAACTCAAGATGATTGCATGGACGACAAACCATTGCACTCTCTGAACGCCATTTCCAATTTCAGTGTAGCAATGGGCACCTAATGTGTGCCCCGTGCTTCACTCACCTGCTGGCCGATGCCCGCCTGCGCGATGAGGCCTCTACCTGCCCCAACTGCCGCGTGGAGATCTCCAAGACCTCGGCGTCGAGGAACCTGGCTGTTGAGAAGACGGTGTCAGAGCTGCCTTCGGAGTGCAAGTACTGCACGCAGGTGTTCCCGCGCCATTCGCTCCAGCATCACGAGGAGAAGACTTGCGAGGATAGGTATGTTTGTGTTCTGTCTTTGTCACCAATCATAGGCAGCAGAAAGGCATCCATTTTTAAAAAGACGGCAGTGCAAATGGAATCCACTGGTGTCCATGAATAGCGGCGATCGCATACCATTAGGTTAAGTGCGATGTCTGCCTACTATCTTCTAAAAATAATACCAATCGGTCTGCTGCCATTCCACTGATGTCTTCTAGTATATTGCACAGGTTATTTATCCTCCTTTTTATGGGTGGTCATTGAACGGGCTTGTTTTACAGATGGCAATGAGCGGCGGTTAATATTTTGTACCATCAAGTATGCAGTTCGCTTGCTTTCGATGCTATAATGTAAAAGAAACATTCGCAACCACTGCCACCATGCGTTATCACTATCCAGAACCGTTCATCATCTCAGCGCGTTTCTCCCTCAGGGTATTCAAGTTCGCCCAAATCGTAGTAGAGGGTCCGCCCCGGCGTCGTGTCGTGGAAAGTTTGGTTCGCATAGTGTGTGGCGTGTACGCGCTGCTCGCCGGCGCGCTGCGGCGCGCGTACCTCGTGTCCGAAGCGCCGGCGCGCCGAAGGTTCCGCAGGTGCGAATACCTAACACCTACTAACACTCGCTATGCGGACCAAACTTACCACTAAAATAAGGACTGGTTGAGCACCTTAAAAAGAATGAAAACGACCCGTAATTAACGAGATACCTGTCGTATCTAAAGAAAAGATACGCACAGCGCGTGTGAAAGGGACAAGAATAAGGAATCGGCCGTGAAGTTTCTATAACGACATAATATTCATGCTCACGCTCAGTATCGATACAAGGCTTTTTTATTTATCGTTAATGGACTTACTTATGGCTTCACAAACCGCAGTCCCTTTTACTAGCTTTAAAATGTTGGGGTTATTTTCCATGTTAAGCTTCTACTAAGCTAGTATTGTTTTCTATAAGACTAATATTGAGATTCTTGCCGATAATGCTGTTGCATAAAAACAACGTCCGAAGCCGAAACGCTGTTCCGCGATCGTTAACTAACCATCATCATCATCTCAGCGTTTTGTCCCGGTTGCATTCCAAGCTGTCGCTTAGGAGCTCGAGGTCCAAATCATACAACCGATCGATAACCATATCCATCCAATTGTAACCCTATCCATCCAATTGTAACCCTAAACCACGTTGAAGATTTATTTTAAGAAGATATTGATTCATTCGAAAAAAATAAGACACCATCTTATTTTTTTTCGAAGCACAGAAATACCATTTGCTTAGCTAAATTGGTTTAGCTCAGCTTGTAAAACACACAAATTCATGCAAATTCTTGTCAAAGTGAAAACGCGTATTTTTGTGTAGGTAACCAATGCGGGGTAGCTTAACGCACCTTCTGCAACTATTAGCACGCTGAAGTAGCAGTGGGTTGACCTTTTTCTTTCTTAGAACAGAATACGTATTGAAGACTTCACCCTCATATGTGTAGACTCCACTGTATCGTAGGGGATGCAGGGTGCCGGCTCGGCCCGGGCGCCACTTTTTAGGGGTCGAGGAAGAAAGAGGGCGGCAAAATAGTATTCTGCCACCGTCAAGACCAGAGAATAAGTTAGTAAGAGATAATAAATTAATAATAATGTCTATTGGCAAGGCCGGACCATCTTATTCCATCTTCCTTCGTTTTTGAGTAGGGGAGTTAAAGATAATACGTTGCCGGCAGGCTGACGGGCTGCCGCTTCGAGGTGATTGGTTGCGGCTGGCGCGGCCCGGCGCACGAGGCGCGAGCGCACGAGGCGGCGTGCGCGCACCCGCACAAGTCCGCGGCCGACGTGGTCGACACGCTCGCCGCGCGCGACCAGCGCGTGCGCGACGCCAACGCCGTCTACAACCAGGTGCTGGACCTGCTGAGCTACGAGAAGATCACTTTCAATGGTAAGTAAAGACATATCGTCGGGTTATATTGATGAGTCATCATCATTTCAGCCAATAGACGTCCACTGCTGGACTTAGGCCTCCCCCAATGTTCTCCACACAGATCGCTCCTGTGCTGCCCGCATCCAATGGATTCCCGCACCTTCACCAGATCGTCGGTCCACCTTGTGGGGCCTGCCTCGGCTGCGACTTCCTGTACGTGGCCTCCACTCAAGGACCTTTTCGCCCCAACGGCCGTCTGTTTTCCTCTCTATGTGCCCTGCCCATTGCCACATTGATGAGTGCCGTCTTTGAAACCACTTTATGACAAATCGTCGCACTTGAATGACCCCTATCTCGCTTTTGTCATGGTTTTTATACTTTCTTGAATTCCCCCTACCTGTTGATTCCCCTCCTTCTACCATACTTGGCTTTTTCTCCTTCATCAGCAGCATGCTTCAATGCTTCTCCAATCTCACCCCACTTTCCGACATAGGAAGGACCACGTTGCCCCAACTTGAGCCTTGATGTCTTCGCCTGGCAGTTTGTCCGCCAACACTCTCCTTTTCGTCTACTGGTCTCCATTTCACGTGTTTCCAAAATAAGTTTGGTACTTTCATAAGAAGAATTTTCTTCCGTTCCGGCTGTGGAATGAGCTGCCATCAGATGTTTTTCCGAGGGGAATTTAGCAAGGTTCTTAAAAAAAAGGTTTTAAAGGGTCGGCAGCGGATATGCAGACGTTCATAGGCTACGGTAATCGCTTACCATCAGGTAAGCCGCACGCCGACTTAGTATAAAAATAAAACGATGTGTCCGCAGACCTGCAGCTGAAGCCGTACCGCACGGAGGAGTACGTGCACAAGCTGTACTACGAAACGTCGCGCTTCTCCGCGTTCGGCCACCAGTGGGTCGTGAAGGCCTTCGTCAACAAGAACCAGCGGGACCCCACGCAGAGCTCGGACCGCGAGATCACCTACCAGGTATGTGGTTTGGAGCTGCAAAGTGAGGCAGGGAAGCGTTTGTGCAATAGGTAGCAACATTTCACTTAAAATCGGAAATATGTACCTACATAGTTACTTTTACATGTGATTGTATGGGTTGATGTTGCGAAGATGATAATTCTTTGGATAGAAACGTCAGGAACTTTCTAACGAATCGATATTTTTTTATCCTAGTGGCGAAAAGCGAGCCACCTGACAGTCTCACCTGAAGAAAGTAATCATCGCCGCCCATGAACATCCATGATATCTTCAGTCGTCCCGCTCTTTGGGGAACCGTCGTCCGACGTAGGACAGGTAACCCGCTTACAATTGCCAGTGTTTCTCTTTTGAGAACATCATTCGATGGATTTCCTAATCGCTATTTTAGATAGGACTTACTAAGGTATTGGTTACTTTTTTTTTTATATGAGAGATGGCAGACGAGCAGACGGATAGACGGATCACCTGATGGACCTGATGAAGCAATTCCGCCGCCCATGGACACCCGCAACACCAGTGGAGTCACAAGTGCGCTGCCAACCTTTTCCCCTTCCCCCCCATTGGGCCTCCGGTAACCTCACTCACACGGCGAAACACAGCGCAGGCGCTGCTTCACGCCGGTCTTCTGTGAGGCAGTGGTATCACTCCGGTCGAGCCGGCCCATTCATGCCGAAGCGTGGCTCTCCCACATTTAATTGGTTACTTTTTTAACATTGAATATTTAAAGTGTATAAATATGTGTTTTTCGGTAATTTTAGTTCGGTTTCGCTTCTGACTCATGTAATCCTTGAGTGAGATTTGAATCAATGAATGAATGAATCTTATTTGACACAATTAGTAAAATGTATGTTTTTAGTAAACACATTTTAATATGTATGTTACATATTAAAATGTGTCAAATCGCTCAGCTTTTGTCGACACTGGCCGAATATAGGCAGCGCCGTCACAGGTTTTCAGCGGCTTACTTAAAACATTGTTGCGCCTCTTGTCTCTTCCGCCTTCATTATACAACCTGTAAGGGTGAAGCCAAATAAGAACAGAGTTAGAACAGAAGAGATTTCGTTCCGGTGCTCAGGTGATCCTGAAGAGCAAGACGTTGTGCCCGGTGTCGCTGCAGTGGGTGTGGCTGCGCGGGCCCTACGGGGAAGCTTCGTTGAGGCTCCGCGCGCACGCGCACGCCTTCAGCGACGACGCGCCCGACGCGCCGCCGCAGCCCCTGCCCCTCGCCGACCACGCCGACACCAACCGCCTGCTCTCCAACAAGGCGATACACTTCAGGTACACAAGCCTTCAGCGACACAGCGCCCGACGCGCCGCCGCAGCCGCTGCCCCTCGCCGACCACGCCGACACCAACCGCCTGCTCTCCAACAAGGCGATACACTTCAGGTACACAAGCCTTCAGCGACACAGCGCCCGACGCGCCGCCGCAGCCGCTGCCCCTCGCCGACCACGCCGACACCAACCGCCTGCTCTCCAACAAGGCGATACACTTCAGGTACACAAGCCTTCAGCGACGACGCGCCCGACGCGCCGCCGCAGCCGCTGCCCCTCGCCGACCACGCCGACACCAACCGCCTGCTCTCCAACAAGGCGATACACTTCAGGTACACAAGCCTTCAACGACGACGCGCCCGACGCGCCGCCGCAGCCCCTGCCCCTCGCCGACCACGCCGACACCAACCGCCTGCTCTCCAACAAGGCGATACACTTCAGGTACACAAGCCTTCAGCGACACAGCGCCCGACGCTCACATCGGGAAAAGGTTGAAAGGAAGATGGACAACATCCCGCCGAATTCCGACCATCTGGCAACACTTACTTGTTTGTCTCACTTTCTCATAAAGACGAGATGGTCGACACCCGACTAATTGATTGGCCCAAATACCGCGCCCCGCGAACCATGGAAAGGTCGCCTTATGCCGATAGAGTTATAGCTCTTCCTCGCACATTTCTCGGGTTAATTATAAGAAATGGAGGCAAACGAGCAAGCGATGGCATTACCACATCGTAAGTATCATCGCCGCCCATGGACATCAGCCACACCAGAAAGCGTGGAGTTGCGTTGCCGGCCTTTCAGGACGGTATAGGCTCGTTTCTTGAAGATCTCAAAGTCGTACCGGTTTGATAATACCACTGCGGGAAGTTGATTCCAGGCAAAAAACAACGTGTAAAGCGCTATGGTGGTTTACTTAATAATTATAATTTCTCTCGTTGCAGGCTAATAATGTTCCTGGCCTCGAAGTGATCGTCGCGCGCAGTTTCCTCCTTACCAAAGACCCCTCGACCCTGCGGCCCTCCCCTCATCCCCTAGGGTAAAGCTACTGTAAATTCTGTCTACCTGTCTGATAAATACTACCAATACGAGAGATACATGTATAAGTTAACTTAAGAAATTCGTAATTTAAAAATCACGTCATGGACCCACTTCAGGGAGGGCCGTAAAGTTGGAAGCTGACTATGGTGGTGTGTGTGATATACTCCACTGGTGTTTCCCCATGGACACCCCCATGAGAGGAGGCTATGGCTTACCCGATGGTGACCCGTCTGCTCGTCCTGCCACTTAACACACAAAAAATATGGTTTCTAAATAACGAATTTCTATTGCTTGTGTACACACTTCTCCACCCGGCTTGGTGGGGACCAGCCGTAACAGCTTTCTTCTAACTTTGACTAAACTCTTTTTAACTATCCAGACTAAACTGACAGATGTCAATGTGTCATTCCCATAATTTTTTTCTAAAAATTATCAAAATGTATGGGATCTTGACATTTGCATTCAATTTCAGAGTTATAGTAGGTGTTGGTTGGATTTCTTCTCGGTCAGATAGACAGGCATTAGAATCTAGTATGTGTGACCCCTATGATATTAAACATTTTGTTGTGCCCAAGACCTTATTCAAATTCAGAATCCGTCTTAAACTCCACCATAAAAAATATTGTGTTACAAAAAGAAGTTTTCACACGACTGGGCTTAAACACGAGGGCTAATAATTTTATTCTACAACATTTTTCATAAATCTATACATTCCTAACCCCTTAAATTTGACTTAAAAACTTTCATTATTTTATCTATTATACTAACATTACATTAGTTTAATTTCACTAACCATATTTATTTTATATTTATGTTGTTTTAAAACGTTTTTATAAGAGTACAAGTCAGCTGCAGCTTGTATACGGACTTAAGTCTCTATTTTAAACAAAATAAAAGCCATGAATTACATATTAAATTTAAAAAAAAATAAAAAATATTATTTGAGTAATTAATATGTCAACAAAAAATTTTGAAATTACATAGTTATCTACTTAGATCATCTTAAATTCTAGGTTTTAGTCCGCTAAAACACCAAATCATATTCGGAATGCATAGTAGCAAACTTTACACCTTTTTTTAAAGATGGCAAAGAGAGAGTTTCCGAATGATTATAGTACTCATTTTATTGAAGCCTGATTTCAAATGATCAAAGGTTTGAAAGCGTTAAGTTATTGATTTTAAATGAAAATTTATGCTACAGAATTTATGAGTCGATAAACAGAATTTTGGTCTTTATGATACTAACAAAAACATTTCAATTCCCTGCCTGAGTTTGTAATTAAAATATATCAACGCTACACGCAATTTTATTATTAAACATTTTAGTGAAATACATAATCAAAAATAACATTTTGTAGGTTATATCAGTTACATGGAGTACAAATTTTAAATTTATCTGGATTATTGTTATACTAGTAAGTAACTTGGTTGAGGCTCGATCTAAATTTGTTATCGGCAAATGTAAGCTCTCTATGGAGAGGTTCTTAACTTGGTTCGCGCGGAGGTATGCTGAAGGCTGAGCTAGTGTCGAAATATGTATTTGTTCTTGCAAATAAGTCACGATAAGGTTGAGATATTTATACATATTTTGACAATGTATTTTAGTTATGTTTGTGATTTCCTGATTGCTTGGCTTTACATTTTAACATTATTAACATGGATATACATATATAAAAATCTTACTGAAATTAATAATTTTAACAACAATTATGAAAACGTTATAAAAATTAAGGTTCTAAACGATCACTTCCCTCCCTTCAAAGATAAATGTAAGGTAAGCTTAAATGTATGTTTGTAAGTCTGTGTGCGTTTGTCTTTCGTAGTGTATGAAGTGTGAGACTCCTAGGTGTGTGTGAACGTACACGCGCCATCGCCCTGTATCGTGTACACTTATTATTATATTCATTAGCTAATTTTTTTCTACATTTGTTAGCTTTTATTTTGGGACTTGAAAATAAAGCGAAAAGTCTATTTTTGTGTATTATTTCAGTAGATTTAGTATATAGACGAAATTATTCCCCGTTTACCCAAATAAAATACGATTCTTAAGCTGCAGGTAAAGTTATCACTATACTCACAAAATAAAAGAGATTATAATAAATTAATAAATGTATTCTAGTATGGCTTATGTCTTTTTATATGTTGTTTCTTCAGCGTATGCGATAGCTTTTTCGTTACAACGCCGTTGTCGGGGCTAGCTGTTCTGCTCCAAACGCTAATGACGCCCGACTCTCCAGTCGTCACCAGAATGTCTCTCTATACAACAAACATTGTAGTTTAAATAAAAGCAAGTCAGGAGACAAATACCCTAGTTTTTTTGTTAAGATATTAAAGGTATGGAGCTGAGAGTGTATTTGTCTGTGATACTATTATATCGTGCGTTTTTGGACTGATCGACGAGATTGGCCGCCCTTGCCGTTAAGGTCGGAAGGACATAATATTGCACTCATTATGGTCTAAGGAGACCTAAAATGAGGGGTAGGGTATATTAGCGACGCCAATCGGTTTTAATTTTTAGCTACTCTCCGGATCTATTTTAAACAATTTCGGGGTTACAGCCTCTCGGCAATCCCGTCACCTTAAAGGTATGGGGTGAGAGTGTATTTGTCTGTGATACTATTATGTCGTGCGTTTTTGGCTGATCGCCGAGATTGGCTGCCCTTGCCGTTAAGGGCGGAAGGACATTATATTGCACTCATTCAAATCATCATCTAAGGAGACTTAAGAGAAGAGGTTGCTAAAATGATTCTAACATGGTCGTAAAGTTCACTCACTTGAAAATAAAACAATGGAGAATATTTAATTACTTACATCTTGTTCATACCAGCAGCACCTGACAGTTTGCTTATTCTGTGTGAAGTTTGTACAAGGCTGAAGTTTCTTTTGAGTTATTGCAATAGATCTGAGGACTTCCCTGAAATGAGAAACATACATTACTTGAACCACAATGTAAACACATCCATATAATTATCGTAAAAGTAAGAATGTTATGCAGTATGATGATATTTCAGATATCAGTTTTGGTTTTAAAATTATTTAGGATTATAAAAATGTTTTGTTCAGCCTTACCCATTGCCTTCATGTGATCCAGCTAGTAAGACAGGTGTGTCGTCTACAGACATGAATGTATCTACAAGGTAGCAATCGTCTCCCTTACTTCTCTGAAACAGTGTTAATGTACATTTCATACATATTAATCATATTTTATGTGGGATTGCAAGACTGTGAAATATTTACCAACTATTTGGCAGATATCGCTAAAGGATTTCCCTCTCAAGGCAGTAGTTAAGTACCTAGGTCCAGAAGAAATTAACTTGAAATTACCTTTATACTTCTAGAAATCTTATCCCTATTGTAACTCTTAATCAAGTCTCCTGATTCTGCATTCCATAACTGAAGGTCGTTTGATTGTGTGATACATGAAACCTTCATCTCGTCCAGCCAAGACATCTTCTCCACTGAGTTCTCAATGTTCAAAGAGTATGTTAACGCATCGTCTTCTGTCTGCTCCATGACTGTTGTAAACATTTAGCAGTCCATCTAGTGAACCTGTTGCTAGTATTTCTGTCTTCTCTTTGTGGAATTTTACCTGGAGAAATTGTAATAATTATTATAATTAGCATAAGTATACTGCTCACCAAGAAACAGTTCAAGCAGCTAAAGAAGCCTATAGGCAGCTTATAAGCTGCAATAACTTACTCATATTGCATAATTTTCTTATTTTTTTTAAGGTGATGGGTAGGGCACACTAGCGACGCCAATCGATTTTAATTTTTCACTACTAAACCGGATCTATTTTAATCAATTTCGGGGTTACAACCTCTCGGCAAACCCTTAGACTATTTATTAAATTTATTTATTGCCTTTTATTGCACAAATGTTGGTTCCGGTTTTTGTACTCGAAAAATTGATTACCGCCAACAGCGATCACTTTTAGCAGTGCATTAATATTTCGCGTACAAAAACGGAGCCTGGACTGATAGTATAAGTGTTTGCCGAGAGGTTGTAATTCCCAAAATTGTTTAATTAAGGATCCTGGATTAGTAGCTAGAATTTAAAATGGATAGGCGTCGCTAGTGTGCCCTACCAATCGATTGTGATATTTTGGAAGCCAACTATCACCAAAGGTATACTCAAAATATAATTAAATCACCTGAGTTATATCATCAGTATGTGAATCCCAGTACCCTCCCAGGGGCTTCGTGACCCTCTGGTCCCAGAACACAAGGTAAGCAGTCATTCTCCACCAGCTGACTGCCAGCACAGAGCACTCTACCATTGCAAGATACATCCATACACTCATATGGCCTTGTTATTTCTCCATCATCATCTGAAATTGTTTCAGTATGTTATAGTATTCATCTTTAAACTTAAACATAATAAAGTAAAATTTTTACTTACTTCCTTATTTTTTTTTTAATATTTATTATAATATACATAGTTTACCTATATCTCTACCAGACATGGTGTACCTTTATATTCTTGAACACAGCTTCCCTTATCTCTCAAGTCCCACAGCTTCACTAGCCCATCAAGCCCCGAGGAGTATACTAGATGTTCGTCCTTGGGGCTAAACACTACTTCTGTCAGAGTTTTCTCGTGTCCGCTCAGCCTGCATGTGAGCGATAGTGCACTCCGGTTCAACTCGTACACTTCTATGGCATTTGTGTTTGATAAACCAACTGCTAGTTTTAGGGATCTGAAATGGAATTGTTGACGTTGGAGCACCAGATGGGACACAAGGGTTGCTGATTTGATTTCCTACACCAAGATAAATGTTTGATGATGAAAATTATGAATGAACTAAAAAAGATCAAAAAATCAGACTTTGTAGCTCACTGATTGAAGTGAGAAGTTGTTTTTATAACATAGTTTGGATAGGTTAGCTTGAACAAAAATAACCTCAAACTCTTAAATTAGTAATTAGGTGCACCAATTAGTTATTACGACAGTAGGGTGCATAATTTTAGGTACATATTTACTTACTTTGTTCCACATAGTTTGTTTACATACGACTTTTTGGCGTGCACAGATGTTTCAGTCAGCAAGTTGTAATTTTTGTTGAAAAGTTCTTTAAGAATTTCAGGTTCTACGGTATCCTTATCAACTTCTTCACTGTCTATTATATCTGCCATCTTTAGCTAGTTAAAATAAATTCCTTGTTTTAAAGCTATCTTTAAGTAAATAGAAAGAAAATACTGTTAACAACTGGAAACAACACGTGCGATTTGACTATTTCACCCAACTACTCTATGATTTCACCGACCGAAATGTTATGACAGCAGACGTCATTAAAAGCCACAGGTTATAAAATAATTATTTTAATGCATTGGCTAGGTAAAAGTCTATTTTCCTTGGAAATATTTTTTATATACCTACGTTTACAACCCTATACCGGAAGTAGAAATCTTTTTCACGTTGTAGGCGGTAAACATTGCGATAAATTAAACAATGGAGGAAGGGACATGTATGGGGAATTCTACATTTTTAAGCAAGAAAATACAGCTACTCTAGATATATAAAAATAGAATTTAATTTTTATCGATTTAATAAATTTACCTACTTATTTAAAGTAGGTAAATTTATTAAATCTTTTTATGCTAGCTTAACGGATAATAAGCGATTGCCGCCGCCCATGGATACCCGCAACCATTGAGGTATATATTGTCTAAGAGGTATATAGTAGCCAACATCAGTGGAGGCACAAGTGCGCTGGCAACCTTTAAACGCCCATTCCCCTGGATCCAGAATATGTATATTTTTAATAGAATTGGTTGCTCCACTCAAAATTTTATTTGCAGAGAAGCAGGTAGGATTTGGTATCTCTAGTGCTGTCTGTAGGCGCGTCTGTGCGCGGCGCGGTAGCGCGGGCCGACGCGCTCGAAGTCGCCGGCCGCCAGGCGCGCCGCCACCGCGCGCAGCGGCAGCGGCAGACCGCCCTCCGGGGACCAGCTGGAGAATGCCCAGCGCACGTAGCGATCCATGCGGATGTGGTCTGCGGATATGAGATTATTACTCCACTTAAATTATAATATCCTCCAACCGATTTCGGTGGCCAATCTCAACGATAAACCACTTACGCAGAATTTATTATAGTGCTCAAGTGTGTGCGCAAACACAAGTGCACTCTCTATTCCCTTGCTCTAAAGTTCCGATGGGACAACAGTGTGACCCGACTGGAGAGGGTTTGGGCGCAGGACCAGTTTAACACGCTTTCCGAGGCACAGTTTACAAGAGCACCAACTTCCAGACTCCGGGCTGACACTAAGGATTTCTCAACAAAAATTCAGGAACAAATTTTGGGGTTCAAACCCGGGACCCCAAGCGCAGTCGTTGCTTCAGAGTGCGACGCACGGTGCAGCAGCAGTGCAGTGTAGTGGGTACACTACACCAACGAGGCAATCAAACTTAAATTACCAATTGTATCAAGGAAGTTTTCGATATTTCGAAAGTCCTGGTGAGACCCCCTAGTGGCGAAGTAATTTACAAGCAGAAGAGGAAGTGGGATTTTTCGAAGTTTTAAGCTTAACCGGGGGAGAGCCACGTTTCAGCATGAATGGGCCGGCCCGACCGGAGTGATACCTATGGGCATAGATTATCATAACCTATGGGCGGCGACAATCGTTTACCATCAGGTGATCCGTCTGTTCGTCTACCACCTATCACTTAAAAAAAGTAAAAAAACGGTCTTGTTGGCAAAGTGCTTGGGGCCCAGCTGCTACCCTCGAGGATATAGGTACTGGAACTGCCTCTACTAAGCTACTGACCGATGGCAGGGTCCACTATAACGATGGCGCGCTTGAGCTGCTCCGAGGAGACGGTCTTGTTGGCAAAGTGCTTGGCGCCTAGCTGCTACCCTCAAGGATATAGGTACTGGAATTTCCTCTACTAAGCTACTGACCGATGGCAGGGTCCATTATAGCGATGGCACGCTTGAGCTGCTCCGAGGAGACGGTCTTGTTGGCAAAGTGCTTGGGGCCCAGCTGCTACCCTCGAGGATATAGGTACTGGAACTGCCGCTACTAAGCTACTGACCGATGGCAGGGTCCACTATAGCGATGGCGCGCTTGAGCTGCTCCGAGGAGACGGTCTTGTTGGCAAAGTGCTTGGCACCCAGCTGCGACCTTCGAGGATATAGGTACTGGAACTGCCTCTACTAAGCTACTTGCCGATGGCAGGGTCCACTATAGCGATGGCGCGCTTGAGCTGCTCCGAGGAGACGGTCTTGTTGGCAAATTGCTTGGCGCCCAGCTGCGACCTTCGAGGATATAGGTACTGGAACTGCCTATACTAAGCTACTGACCGATGGCAGGGTCCACTATAGCGATGGCACGCTTGAGCTGCTCCGAGGAGACGGTCTTGTTGGCAAAGTGCTTGGCGCCCAGCTGCGACCTTCGAGGTTATAGTCACTGGAACTGCCTCTACCAAGCTACTGACCGATGGCAGGGTCCACTATAGCGATGGCGCGCTTGAGCTGCTCCGAGGAGACGGTCTTGTTGGCAAAGTGCTTGGCCCCTAGCTGCTACCCTCGAGGATATAGGTACTGGAACTGCCGCTACTAAGCTACTGACCGATGGCAGGGTCCACTATAGCGATGGCGCGCTTGAGCTGCTCCGAGGAGACGGTCTTGTTGGCAAATTACTTGGCGCCCAGCTGCGACCTTCGAGGATATAGGTACTGGAACTGCCTCTACTAAGCTACTGACCGATGGCAGGGTCCACTATAGCGATGGCGCGCTTGAGCTGCTCCGAGGAGACGGTCTTGTTGGCAAAGTGCTTGGCACCCAGCTGCGACCTTCGAGGATATAGGTACTGGAACTGCCTCTACTAAGCTACTTGCCGATGGCAGGGTCCACTATAGCGATGGCGCGCTTGAGCTGCTCCGAGGAGACGGTCTTGTTGGCAAATTGCTTGGCGCCCAGCTGCGACCTTCGAGGATATAGGTACTGGAACTGCCTATACTAAGCTACTGACCGATGGCAGGGTCCACTATAGCGATGGCACGCTTGAGCTGCTCCGAGGAGACGGTCTTGTTGGCAAAGTGCTTGGCGCCCAGCTGCGACCTTCGAGGTTATAGGCACTGGAACTGCCTCTACCAAGCTACTGACCGATGGCAGGGTCCACTATAGCGATGGCGCGCTTGAGCTGCTCCGAGGAGACGGTCTTGTTGGCGGAATGCTTGCCGCCCAACTCGGCGACCACCTCGCGGATGTACTTGTCCTGAGCCAGCTGCCTCTGGCGGTACAACTCGCGAGCAAGCTCCACTCGGTCAAAGCCTTCCTCGTTCTTAGGGCATAAATTGAATTGTCAGCATACAAATAACTATAACTTAAAGTAAAGAACTTATGATAGAACGGTTCTGTTAGTAGACCTTAGTGAAGATTCTATCGGGGAACATAAAGATGAAGAAGGCTAATTTTTTATATATATAATAGGTGGCAGACAAGCAGACGGATCACCTGATGGTAAGCGAGTCGCCCATCGACACCCGCGACACCAGTTGTAACTCCACTGGTGTCGCTCCACACTCCACAAGTGCGCTACCTACCTTTAAACCGTTTTCCACTAACGCATCGAAACACAGCACAGAGCTGCTTCACGCCGGAGTTCTGTGCTGAATGATGGGAAGAGCCCGATTAGGCGAAAAGAGCGTTACTGGTGGTTTAGTTGGTTTGGTATGCAGTGGAGTGCCAAACGTGATGTGCTTAAGGAGTGTCAGTGCTTTGCACCCTGTGACCGGCGGTTTTCCGCTAGCGTTAACAAAAAAATAATAGGCTATGACGAAGACTGGTAGAGGGAAGGCTGAAAATGTGATAGTAGGTAGGTAGTTAGTTCTACATCAGATATTAGGTACAATGAAATGAAATGAAATGAAATGAAATGAAATGAAAATTGTTTATTCAATTTAGGTCCATACAGAACACTTATGAATGTCAACATGTTTACCACTGGTTCGGAATGTAGTTTTCTGCCAAGAAGACACCAGCAAGAAACTCGGCAGTTACTCTTTTAAAAAAAAATGTTTTACAAAATGTCACCATTAACTTAAAATATAGTACAATTTTTGTGTTACTTATATGTCCCTAAATTATTGTCATTCAAAAAATCGTCTATTTTATAATAGCCTTTCTTCATTAAACAGTTTTTTATATACAATTTAAACTTATGTGTGGGCAAGTCAATAATAATCTGAGGTAACTTATTAAACATTTTTATGCTCAATCCTATAAATGAACTACCAACCTTATGGAGCCTGATATTTGGAACGGCCAGTCTGTGCTTATTTCTGGTGTTAAGGCTGTGACAGTCGGACTTCTTCGAGAACAGATGGAGATTCTTATGAACGTACATAAGGCAATCAAGGATGTATTGAGAAGCCACGGTAAGTATGTCGATTTCTTTAAACAAATCTCTAAGGGAGTCGCGCGATCTAAGGCCATAAATGGCGCGGATGGCTCTCTTCTGTAATACGAAAATAGTCTGTATATCAGCAGCTGATCCCCATAGTAATAGACCATATGACCTGATGCTATGAAAGTAGCTAAAATAAACCAGCCTCGCCGTTTCAACATCAGTTAGTTGTCTTATCTTTCTAACTGCATATGCAGCAGAACTAAGTCTACCTGCCAGGACATCAATATGGGGACCCCATTGCAGCTTAGAATCTAATGTGATTCCTAGAAATACTGTTGAATTTACAAGCGCAAGATGCTCATTATTTATGGTTATATTTGTATTAACCTGCCTCACATTTGGCATTGTGAATTTGACACATTTAGTCTTTTTGGCATTAAGTAGTAAATTATTAGTTGTAAACCAATATACCACTTGTGAGAGTGCATCGTTTACGTCGTCGAATACTTGCTTAAGCCTATCAACTCTAAAAATCAGAGAAGTGTCATCGGCAAACAATACAGTCTCACATAGGTCTTTTGTAAAGTGAGGAAGGTCATTAATATAAATAAAAAAAAGTAGGGGTCCCAATATGGAGCCCTGCGGCACTCCCATGAGTAGAGGGGCGCCAGTAGAATTTATTCCATTAACACTCACTTTTTGGATTCTACAAGAAAGGTATGATTGCAGTATTGAAAGTGCATTGTCTGAGACACCATAATGCCGTAGCTTCATTATTAAAGTTTCATGGTTAACACAATCAAAGGCTTTTGATAAATCGCAGAAAACACCAACAGCATCTTGCTTATTTTCCCACGCATTGAAGACATGTTTCATTAGTGCCACTCCTGCATCAGTAGTGGATTTCCCTTTAGTGAATCCGTACTGGTTATTATGAAATAAGTTATTTATTTTGAAGTGAGCTGCTAATTGAGTGAATATTATTTTTTCAAAGATCTTACTCACTGCTGGTAATATAGATATTGGTCTAAAATTTGATGGGTCATTTTTGTCCCCTGACTTATGCAGTGGTACAATTTTACTAAATTTCATTAAATTTGGAAAGTGACCCGTATCTACACATTTGTTAAATATAATAGCTAAATGTGGGGCAATAGTAGATATAATAGATTTTAAAATTTCTGTTGAAATACCCCATAGGTCCTCAGTTTTTTTTAACTTAAGGTCCTTAAATGTTTTTATAATTATATGGTCAGTAACATGACTAAAGCAAAAAGTAGCTTGACACTTCTCCACACAATCTTTCAGCAGGGACTCAGCAAGATGTGGACAAGAATTATTACAACTTGTTGTGACGTCTTACCTCTTGGAAGAGTTTGTCCAAATTGACCTCGTTGATGTTGACCTTGAGTTTGAGCTGCTTCCGCACCACGTCCATCAGGTTTTTGATGTCCACTTCGCTCTTCAGTGGAAAGACCGCCTTTGTTATTTTCTCAAATTCTTCGAGGGTTATCGTCTAAGGAATTTGTAAACAGGTCATGATTAAGTCATCATGTTAGCTCGATGATTTATAATATAGACGTATCTCTCAAATGCTTATGATTATATAAAATTACTGGGGACAGGACATAGTAAGTACACCGATCCAACGACATTGAGTGTAAATAGCCAGCATATTGCTAGTAAGACGAAAGGAGGATCTACAGTAGGGACAGTTGGGGTACAATGGTACGAAAAAACATTTTTATTTTTAGAAAATTCTGTGTATATTCTTTATATATTTTTTGTTTAAAAACATTAACTATGTTCCTCAACTTTATCATTACACCGCAAAACTGAAATCAATAATCAAATTTTAACATATTTATCTTTGATTTAGTGAACCCCTTCCGGTATTCCACTGTGCCCCAGGTCTGGGGTATAATGAAACAGGGTTTGGGGCACATTAGAATACGACCTGTAGCCATACCAAAAAACCGACCAAAGGTATCAAATGTTTTAATACCTTGTCAGGAAACGTGTAGATTCTTTTTTGACGTTCAGTTTTTCCAGATAAGGACGGGTTTGGCAAGACTACCTAGTTTAATCTTCTCAGTCATGTCCGGTTCTAACGGAATATATAAACTATTGTCAACTTTTGCTCATACCACCTTCTACAGCTTCTCGTGAATTCCCCTGTCACTTTTTCTGATGCGGTGTCACCATTCTGGACTTGTGTAAAATCTCAATGAAACAGTGTTCCACTGTGCCCCGTTCCATAGTACCCCATAACGTGTACAAAGTTTCCAAAAAAGGTCGGTAATGTTTTGAACTGAACATATAGCGGTCTCAAATAGGCAAAATGTTTAAGATTTATGACAAAAATATATCACTTCCTATTATTCAAACTTTTTTACTAAATACGAAAGTACTTTGAAAAGAACGTTCAACTTTTGATATTAAAAACCAATATTTTTCTATTCACAGCTCTTTTGTTGTCGCACCGCCATATTTCACTACGTCTTCGTGTGTAGCAGCTCGCGCTGCGATTGGTCGGTAGCTCGCAAATTAAGTAGTTTGAAATTAATTTTTTTTTCGACATTGTTCCATAGTACCCCGTCCTCCAGTGTTCCCCTAGCTAACTGTCCCTAATTCTGTTAAAATAGCTGCATGTCCATAATAATATCATCGAGAGTTTGTTTGCAAAAAAACAAATCTGGCTGGGAGCAATGGATGAGATCGGCTTATGTTAAGTTAATGGCGAAATGAAGATGAGGTCTATTATACTCAGCATTGATTGAGATGTTAATGTTATCCCATCTTTGCAAGGGCTAGTGTATGTAGGTACCTCTTTATCCTTGCTCTGCCTGTAGACCTGGTCCTTCAAAGCTTGCCACTGCCGCCGGTGCCCCCAGTAGATGTCCTCGCTCAGATGACCGTGAAGCACCCCCCAAAACAGCTTCACCTGTGGCTCATCCAGCATCTGTTCGGCGCCGGCGCACAGGTTGTACGCCCACTCGGCGCGGACTGACGGCTGTTGATAGCTGAGCCAGGAAAATATTATTAGGTGTTCTCAAATTTTTGGACATTATCATACATTGGTGTAAGTTACTACAACGATCTCACCGGTCCTCGAAGTACTTGGTGACGTACTCCTGCATAGACAGATCCTGTCCTTGTTCCAGCTTTCCCAGCCAGATATCGTTGATGATGACGCTAATCTCACGCCGCGAGAGCCTCAGGTTGCGCACCTTGCCTTCGTACCTCAGGTACGGTGGGATTACTGGATCCATCCCCTGGAAAGTACAAGTCTTTTCCATCCATTTCATTCCATCTCAGCGTATCATTCAGAGCTCAGGGTACGCCCATTATCTAGAATTTGGTAAGTCTAAAGTGTAGTTAGTTCAATCAACAACCTATGTCCGTCCATAACTGGATAAAAGCTTCACAGATCTCACTAAGGCTTTCCTTATCCAGTACCTACCAGCAGTCGTCCTAAAATCTAGCCCAGGAAAAGCAGGGCGGTGACACGTTTGCTGTTGAGAAGGGGGAAATCTATAATTTAGCGACTATTCAAGGAATATATTAGTAGGAGTATTGAAAGACTTACAAGTCCATCAAAATGTTCCAACTGCTCACTCTCTGCTGCAGGTCCCAGCTCCTTCAGAAGCACGCGCAGGGTGTCCCGCGATGAGAGATTGCTTGCTAATTGCCACCACCTTATGATAGCATAAAACACATTTTGATATTCTTTTCAAATTACCTTATTATAGTGAAGGATCCTGATTCAGTCAGTGTCTTACCTGTCGCGCCCCCCACCGATGAAGTCAGCACACAGCTCCCACTGCGGGCGAGGGGTACCAGCTCGCTCCAACTCACTGCATCTCTCTTTCACTTCCAACAATTCTTCCTCTACATTCTTCTTTTGTGCTGTGATCAGTAAAAAATCTACGTAAGAATCAGTATAAACAATTTAAAAGTTTCTGCGCGACTTGTATCACATCTAGGTTCTTTGTGGGTGGAGTTCTGCCTTCAAGTTGTCCACCAGTTTGGTAGCGTGGTAAGGCTTTTCCAAAAGGTTGTGGAACTCTGTCCGAAGCACCGTCCCCGCGTACTCATCCAATCTCTTCAGCTAAGAGATACCATAGCGAGACAAGGCAAACTCACCCATGATACGCTTCTGCATGTCTTGTATCACCCAGAGCTCTGCCTTTAAGGTGTCCACCAGCTTGGTGGCGTTGTACTATAGCTTCGCCAACAGGTTATCAAACTCGCTCCGCTGCACCGTCTCCGCGTTTATCCATCTTCTTCAGCTTGAAGATACTAAACAAACTCACCCATTATACGTTTCTGCGCGTCCTGTATCACCCGAAGGTCTGCCCTCAAGGTGTCCACCAGCTTCGTGGCGTCGTACAGCTTCGCCGAGAGGCTGTCGAACTCCCTCCGAGGCACTGTCTCCGCGTACTCATCCGTCTTCTTCTTCAGCTCCCTTTGAGTGACTGATAGCTGTTCTCTAAAATTTAGTTCGGAGAACTGAGTAGGTTTATGTTTTTAGACTGTGTGTAATCCGTTTCTACAAAGATAGAACACGTGTGGCGTTTGGGCGGATTATACCACTGTTTCTGAATGTCCAACGGTTGTCCTGCCTCTTACCTACACCGTTCCAGAGCTATCCTCAGCACGACAGGGTCCCCGTAGGCGTGGTCCACGGGGCTGGCGCTACCGTCTAGCTCCTTCAGCTTCATCTGCAGCCCCATGTTCTCGAAGTACAGCGTGTATCTTGCATCTCGCTCCCTCATCAGCGACACATAGTCGGTGAATCTCTCGTCCTTCATCTAAGTGTGAAAGGGACAAATGAGCGATGCTAGCTCAATGCATAGTACGTGCGCCTTTTAAATGGGAGATCATAAAATCAATTTGAGAAATCCAGAAGGAGTTAAGGGAAGTAAACATCATGGGAAACCTGCACGGTGGATGTTATGATTCTGGACGTGTATGCATAATCCGGTTTGTCTAGTTCCCTTGTCTAAACTGCAGGAGTGGGGAGTTCCACTCGGGAAATACGTGATACTTCAACGACCTATCCTCCCACTTAAGGGGGCTTCGCAAGCAAACATTTTTGTAGGGTCACGGTATACGTTAGGACCTATGGCTATTACCTATGTATCTGGGAAAGATATTTAATTCATATTAGGATATTCGTATGCTCCTGTGGTTAGGCAAATCTGATTATTATATGGTAATCTAGGATTTTGTTTCATGAATAACATCTACAAATCGATGAGCGAATATAAATATATTACCAAACAAATTATAACATAGGTATATTGAAGTTATCGCGCAAAAGTTTCATAAAATTTACGAATAAGAAAAAGATCATAAATATCACCTTGTGTGTAACAAATGACGATAAACGTAGACAGACGGCACACACTCAAGCGAAGTCATGACGCAACAGCTAGTGCTCTATCTATAATAATAATAACATCAGTTAGCTATAGGTAAGTACCTACTTATACCCAACCTATGATATTATTAGCTCAGCAGAGTGATTACGTAGTAGGTACTGGTGGCACGGTACAAACAAATGCATCACATAGCAAAAGTGGGAAATGCACCACGAATATTTTGTTTGAGTTCATATACTTGAAGCATTTTGGCGTTATTAGTTTTGTTTATTTTTCGAAGCGCAATGGGCAAGGTGTTGCGAACTTGCGACTGAGCGTCGAATGTCTCGCGTTAGTTTCCCAGCCGGGTCAATAGAAAACGATTTATTTTATAAATTTCTGAAAGGGGTGCTGCTTACACACCTACTATCGTCGTCATCATACTTTGTACAGGGACGTCTCTTTATTTAAGACTAGATTTATTTAGTTACAAAACTTTTTCATAAAATTATTGACCAACTCATAAAGGTTGAAGAGCATTTGAGCAATAAGTTTTATGTATGTTACCATCAACAGAGTACTTACAAGTAAACATACCTATGACATAAAAAATAAAATAATAACATTAATTTCATAACAATGCTATTTACAAAGTAATCATAATAAAACACTAAATAAATACAACAATAATATATTCCATTCCGATAACATACAAACCACAGTTAGGGTTTAAGAGAGATGTACAATGATTCATGCATGATTATCATGCCTTGCACTTTCCCAGTCGCTTGTGTCAGAAATTATAGAAAATAATTATACATATAAATTTCGCTCAAAAATTTTGTATCAAAGGCACATGTTCTATGGGCTGCATAGTTTGAGTTAAAGTTCAACAAGTTAAAATAATCACAATTTGATTACCCATCATCCACCATCACAAACAATGTAGAAAATATCCTGAATGTAGCAATAATACATTTACAAATATCCATTTTGTTACAGACACATACACAATTTTTGAGCCCTTTAACCAACATTTAACATAAAGCTGGTGCAGTACCCACCTTTCCCAGATCTTTTTTCAATTTAGACATTCAAAAG